>JALIGW010000001.1:133967802-133992802 GCA_023053685.1 Diadophis punctatus similis | reverse complement strand
CGATGGACGAACATCATATGAGGCCCAGGATGAACAATTGCCCTAACCCACAAAAATCCCAAAGAAATATCTAGGATTCCTGTGGAACTACAGGGCACAATTGGCAGCTCAGTACTTTGCTTGTTAATTTAGGAATGACTTCAGTTAATTTTCTTAGAGGGCCATCAATTCTGAAAAGCAGCTCCCCTGTGTAGACTCAATGAGTTTGTCTTGGACATAAACACAGAAGCCTTTCCTCAGGCGCTAACAAGTTGCAAACTATCATTTGTTCCTCCATGCCTTTTTCACTGCAAGTGGCATATAGACTTTTCTTCCCTTGTTTTGGAAGACCCTAAGATCCAGCAAGACTCCATGGATAAAAGCAGCAGGAAGGTCATTCTTACCATTTCTTCTCTCTCTCTCCCTTTCTCCCTCCCTCCGGCCTCTTCTAAGACATGTCAGGCATCTCACCACTTGAGGGCTTTCCAGCAGGGCATAATTGATTTAGGCATAAACTAAACAAGCTACAGCTTAGAGCCTCACAGCCCCACAGAGCTTCTCAAAATTTCACCATATCAGTTTTCTAATTTTGCCAACAAGCCCAATGTTAATAAAAAGGGATCCTAATTATTTATTTATCAGCAGTACATATCAATTAATATATTTTAAAAGTATTGTACATATCAATTAATGTATCTTAAAAGTATTGTACATATCAATTAATGTATCTTAAATGTATTTTAAAAATTATATTTAAGTAGTGTTGCTGGACTATACTGTGATGGTTAAGGCACCAGGCTAGAAATGAGGAGACTGGGAATTCTAGGTCCACTTCAGGCATGAAAGCCGGCTGGGTGACTTTGGGCCAGTCACTCTCTCTCAGCACTATCCCACCTCACAGGGTTGTCACAGGGAAAAGAGGAGGGTATTTTTTCTGCGTTGTTATATATAAAAATAACAAAGGCAAGATACAAATAAATAAATGAAATAATCTGCGAGAGAAATCAAGCCAGACAAATGATAAATACGTAATACTTATAAATAAGTAAATGTTATTCATCTGGAAATCATTTGTATTTTTCACTTTAAATGCCTTGCTATTAAATAATTAAAAGGAATATACTGTATATGTTTTCAGCTTTTTGTGATGGCCCATGGTCGTATTTGTTATGCATCTTAGTGAGTTTTTCACAAAAGGCCTCCAAGTTTTATGTAGCTTAGAATAGTGATGGTGAACCTTTTGGGCTCGACCAGTGGTGGGTTCCTACCAGTGCGGTCCACTCTACAGTACTGGTAGCAGCCAACAGATGGTGCTATTTGCGCTCAACAGCTCCGGTGCCGTCTTCACCGGTCTGTCGCGCAGCGCCATCTTTTTTTGGGAATTTTTGGGCTGATTTTGCTTCCTGCGCATGCGTAGAAGTAAAATCTCGTGAGGGGACACGAGTGCGCATGAGATTTCAGTGATTTTTTGCTTCCACGCATGTGCAAAAGCAAAAAAAGCACCAAAATCACGTGCATGCATGCATCCCCTCGCGAGATTTTGCTTCCGCACATGCGCAGGAAGCAAAATCGCATGAGGGTATGCGTGCACATAGTGAGAGTGAGCGCACCAAAACATGGCGATGTGCGCGCAGCGCACCAGTATCATGAAGAAGCAGCGACCCGCCACTGGTCTCGACATGTCAAAAATTCAGAAAATGCCTAACTTGACTCTCCCATCACCATTGCCCGCTTAGGGCCTTGCCAATTCTAATTAATTTTCAGGGAGTGTTGATGAGGGCAGGAGAAAGAAGGGTGGAAGTCCTTTTACTCCATTTTTGGATGAATTTTACTCCAGCCCCCTATATTTCATTGCTGAAAAGGAGGTCATTTTGTAGAAATACTTTCACAGAGTTTTCTCTTTTGACAATTCACAGCCACAAAAATGTTTGGGACATGCAGCCATCTTGCCAATGTTCCTAATGCACTCATGGTTTGCTGGGTTCATGGCCAGCTCCTGTGGATTCTCCTTGCAAGAGGGGATGGAGTAGCTACCAGTAATCCTTAACTTACAACCATTCATTTATTGAGCATTTGAAGTTACATCACACTGAAAAAAAGTGACTTATGGCCATTTTTCACACTTACAATTGTAGCATCCCAGTGGTCAGGTGACATTGGCAAGTGGCATGTATTTATGATGGTTACAGTGTGATGGCATCATGTGATCACTTTGTGTGACCTTCTGACAAGCAAAGTCAATGGGGAAGCCAGATTCACTTAACAACTGCAGTGATTCACTTAACAACTCTCTTTGTATATGTGTGGTATGGCAAAAACAGAAAACAACTTAATTAAACAGATCTTCTCAAAATGAAGAAGACTAACAGAGTCTATATCTATATCTTTCAAAGATCCTGGAGCATCAGGGAACTGCCAGAGGACTGGAAAAGAGCTGATGTAGTTCCCATTTTCAAAAAAGGAAAAAAAATGATCCAGGAAACTACAGACCTATCAGCCTGACCTCAATACCAGGGAAGATTCTGGAAAAGATAATCAAGCAATGAATCAGTGAACACCTAGAAGCAAACAAAGTAATAACCAAAAGCCAACATGCGTTTGTCAAACACAGACCATGCCAGACTAATCTTATTGCATTTTTTGACAAAGTGACAAAATTAGTGGACCAGAGGAATGCTGTCGATATAATTTACTTGGACTTCAGTAAGGCATTTGATAAAGTAGACCATAACCTATTACTAGATAAAGTAGAAAAATGTGGGATAGACAGCAACACCACCAGATGGATTCGAAACTGGCTGACCAACCACACTCAACGTGTAGTGCTCAATGGAACTGCATCTACATGGAGGGAAGTATGCAGTGGAGTACCCCAAAGCTCTATTTTAGGCCCAGTACTCTTCAACATCTTCATCAATGATTTGGACTAGGGGATAGATGGGGAACTCATCAAATTTGCAGATGACACCAAACTGGCAGGAATAGCCAACACTCCAGAAGATAGGCTCAAGATACAGAAGGATCTTGACAGACTTGAACATTGGGCGCTATCTAACAAAATGAAATTCAATGGTGAAAAAAGTAAGTTTCTACATTTAGACAAGAGAAACAAAATGCACAGGTACAGTATATGTGGTAGCTTGCTCAACAGTAGTAACTGTGAGAGGGACCTTGGAGTCCTAGTGGACAACCATTTAAATATGAGCCAGCAGTGTGCAACAGCTGCCAAAAAAGCCAACACAGTTGGCATTAACAGAGGGATAGAATCAAGATCACGTGAAGTGTTAATACCATTTTATAATGCCTTGGTAAGGCCACACTTGGAATACTGCATTCAGTTTTGGTCACCACGATGTAAGAAGGATGTTGAGACTCTAGAAAGTGCAGAGAAGAGCAACAAAGATGATTAGGGGACTGGAGGCTAAAACATATGAAGAACGGTTGCAGGAACTGGGTATGTCTAGTTTAATGAAAAGAAGGACTAGGGGAGACATGATAGCAGTGTTTCAATATCTCAGGGGTTGCCACAAAGAAGAGGGAGTCAAACTATTCTCCAAAGCACCTGAGGGTAGAACAAGAAGCAATGGGTGGAAACTAACCAAGGAGAGAAGCAACTTAGAACTAAGGAGAAATTTCCTGACAGTTAGAACAATTAATCAGTGGAACAGCTTGCCTCCAGAAGTTGTGAATGCTCCAACACTAGAAGTTTTTAAGAAGATGTTGGATAACCATTTGTCTGAAGTGGTGTAGGGTTTCCTGCCTAAGCAAGAGGTTGGACTAGAAGACCTCCAAGGTCCCTTCCAGCTCTGTTATTCTATTCTATTCTCAGTAATGCTGGAATCCTTCCTTTTCATCCACCTGCCAGCTATCTTTTGGTTTTAGTATCACTGATAACAACACAATCATGTTATTTGAATATTATCATCATTGCAAGGAATAAGTATCCAATTGCACCTGGCTCCCTGAGACGATAGGGAAGTAGTGCACTGATCAGGCTGGTATAATGTGTTTTTACCTCTTTCCTCCACCTGCACTCCATGGAAGGAAGGAATATTTCAAAAGTTACAATTAGTATTTAAAATCCCTTCATCACTGAACATACAATAGACATTTTAACAACACATATAATACAGATTCATTTTCCATAACTAACACATGTTTTCATAAGAGAGGCTGGTGTATCTGCCACTGTTAACTCCTAAAGGGCAGCATATCAATTTGAGCCAGGGAGAAAAGTCTCTTTTGTGGGACATGTAATATTTTTTGGGGGGTGAAATCTAGGGATAGTCTAGGAAGAGGGAGAAATTGTACTGTAATGAAGATGGGAATTTTGCCTCTATCAGTCTCAAATTCTCTGCCTAAACTTGGTCGATTTTATTAAGTGGAGAATGGATATTGTCAGAACAGAAAAGCCACAAAATACCAAATTGTGATTGATTTGTTTCCTTGGGAAAGAAAGAAATCTATCTCGGAAGGTAAAGTGAAATCAGGGAATTTCCAAGAAAATTTGTTTCGATCAGAATCTAAGATAAAATCTCAGATGAGCCTCCCGAAGGGAATGCAGCCTAATTCTAACTGTATGAAGGCATTAAGAGTCAAGTAACGGATGTGTCTCATAGTTACCAAGAATTTTGATTGGATGAAACTTGAAGCATCCTTGTAGATGCATAACTGAGCACTGCCTAGCAGGCAACCCAGAACATTAGTATTAAATAATTTAATAACTAGTGGGACATAATTATTACAACTTCAGCTTGAGAAATTAATAACCTCAAAGAGATCTCTGAGCTCTTGCTTTAAGCTTATTGGCTTGGTTGCTCCATGGATAGAAAATGGAGAATTGAAACACCTGTGTACTTAAAGGTGTTAACCTGCTCAATAAATCTCCCATTGATTTTCTGACTAATTGGACACTTAAAGTGCTTTCCTGAGAATTTCCTAAACCTCTGTGTAACAGTAATTCCTTTGACAAGGAATGTGCTTTGAGGCATCTATGTACCCACATATGTTATGGATAGAATGGTCCTATCATTAGCTTATGATGCTGATGAGGATGTTATCTATTCAGTCATGTCCAGCTCTTGGCTATTCTCTGGGATGATTAGAATATAGGAGAATAGAAAGCGGGCAATGGGTGAGAATGGATGATAGAATTCTGGCTTAGCAAAAGCCTTGATGATGTAAGTATGTACCACTTAAACTGTAACCAGGGGCAATGCATCTTTGTTCAATACCTTTTAAACCTGAGGATGGGTAGAGTTAAATTGTGATTGCAATTATCCTTAATGTGTAATATACTGTAATGGTATTATCAACCGAACAGGACAATGATGGATCAATGCAATGGCTCATTTCTTTAAGGGTCTGTTATGTGGAATTGAATCAAATGTCGCACTTTAATGTTACAGCTCCAACCCCCTGCAGGTCTCCCCCAGGCCCCATTCTCCCCAATGGTGGGGTTTCCTGTCACTAAACGTTGCCCATTGCTGAGTTGGAGAAACAAATTCAATACCAAACTGTTGAAGGTGGAAGATCTTTTCTAAAAAGAGAAAAGAAATACCATGTGGTTGAAGCAGAAAAAAAATCTGCCATCACAGCCAGTTGCCAGTAATCAATTGCCTCCTGTCTTATGAAAAATATAGAAAGAATTATTTAATATATTTCGCCTGGCTAACTTGATCAATATTTTTTTGTAATACTCCCACATAGACTGTTTTGCAGGATCTGATTATCTCATCTCAAAAGCCATTGCAGCAAATATACATTTTAGGCATTTATTCAAAACCTTTTAATATCCAACTGTGACATTTTATTCTAAGCTTCCCGTGGCTGCAATTTTTACCCAAGATGAATAACTATTTATATAAAACATTGTGGTGGCTTCTATCAAATATTTATTTGGGAGCTTTTCAAAATTTCTTGGCACTCTTCGTGGGATGCAGAGTTCTTGTAGTCATTAAGATCCAACGAGAATGCATTTTGCTAGGAAACCTAGACACCTGTACCAATCCAATCTTCAATGATTCCTCTGCCCTATTGCTACCACCCAGCACATCTTTCTGCGCATGGTGCAGGCACCCTGCAAATGCAGGCACACCCCACAACCCAAAGATGATTGTGGAAGGATGCAAATTAAGCCTTGCCCCACAACATTTGCTCACAGGAGACGCCAGGGGTGGTTTCGGACCGGTTCAGATTGGATCGCCTGAACCAGTAGTGACCCGCTGGTGATATCACTGTTGGTGCCGTTCCGTGTGTGCCGCCATCTTTGTTTTGGATTTTGTGCGAATTTTTCCCCTTCCGCGGCTTGAAAAAGGGCCCGCCCGCCCGCAGGTGAATTCTGACCTTTATTTCTTTGCCCGAAGCACAGCTGATGAGCTCCTCAGCTGTGTTTCGGGCTCATCCCTGCTTCTGAGCATGCGTGGAAGCCAAATCGCACGAGGGGACGCGCATGCGCGGAGCGTGCATGCGCAAAACGTCGCGATGCGAACCGGTGGTGAAGGTAAGTGGAACCCACCCCTGGGAGACACTACAGATCTTTGCCTTCTGAGCACCGACGTTTGCATACAAGATATAACTTGGATGCAAGTGAAGGTTTTGGCACTATGGTGTTTAAGTTTGCAAACCTTAATAAAACCAGCAAAGGGCCATTTTATTTTGCTAGGCATTCAGAGGGAAGAGAATCAAAATGTTAATGCAGTTTACCGTTTTGCCACATTGTTCAAAACAATATTTTTCTAGTATTTATCCATGGGGGGGGGGGGGCTTGAGCTCAAAGGGCAATAAATAAAGAAAATCCATAAAAGAGATTAAATTAAAAAACAAAACAGAACTGAATAGCCAGAACGGATCGTTCAGTTTCCTTGGCTAGATTAGGAGCTCAGCTGCAATAGATTGAGGCTGTTAAATGGATTTTATACAAGATGTTGTTGTGGCAGTACATTGTATCACTTTGTTATATGGGCGGGTTATGTTATTAATGTGGAGATTTTCACTCTATTAAAAGATTGCCTTAAAAGAAAATCGGTAAAAGAGGGAGTGAGTCAGTTTTCAAATAAAGACAGCTAAGCCATACTAATAAGGTACAAAATGCTGAGAAAAGCAACAAGGAACAAAGAGGAATTTTATAATAATTGAAGCAGATGCTTTGTAGAAGATTAACCACATACATTTCACCTAATTCATCTTCAAATAATATTGAATTTGAACAATGATATTATTAATGAACTATCCTCAAAGAATAATTTTTATACAGGAGGAAGAAACCTGTACCATATAACTGTAAAAGACGCACTTGAGTAAAATTAGCAAATAAATAATCTGCATTATATCTTACCAGTCAAGTTTTAAAAGCAAGTTTGGAAATAAATATGTAAAAGGCAATATTGAATGCATTTTTAAATATGGCAATTCCTACTGAAGAGGCAGTACATAATAGTAGAAAATCATGCTTAGAAAAAATTGCATGCACTAACATGCACATCAGAAATATCAATAAGCATTATTAATTTGCACTATAGTTTAAGGGGAAAAACAGATTGTCTGAACCATGCCAGCCAAATCTAATTTCTAATATGTAAAAGATTTATGATTGAAATTTAAAGACAGTTCTTGCTAAAGCCAACTATTTGGTGTGGGGGTTATTAAATTAAGAATGCAACTTGTGAATTAATATGCAAGTTATGGATAATAGTTATTAATAGTTCATTATTAAATATTTATTTTATTTATTTATTTATTTATTTAGGATTCTTATATGCCGCCCTACTCCCTGGGGACTCAGGGCGGTGTACAACATTTGAAGAGCCACTAAACAATACAATTTAAAACAATTTAAAATACATTTAAAAGGCATACAAAATCTTACATACATAGGGGAGACCAAGATGAAATTGTCTCAAAATCTCGCCTGCCGGAAGAGCCATGTCTTCATGGCTTTTCGGAAGGCCAGCAAGGTGGGGACAATTCGTATCTCTGGAGGGGAGTTGGTTCCAGACAGCAGGGGCCCCCACAGAGAAGGCCCTCCCCCTAGGCCCCGCCAGCTGACATTGTTTGGTTGACGGGACCTGGAGGAGACCCACTCTGTGGGACCTAATCGGTTGAAGGGAAGTATGAGGTAGAATGCGGTCCTGGAGATAACCTGGTCCTAAGCCATGTAGGTTATACCACTCAGTGCAGCTAGAGTTATGATGTTTATTTTACTTTGCTTGAGTCTTTATGCTGTCATAAACATTAATGACTTTTGATTGCCTAAAAATATTTTATTTCTTATTTTCAGTAATATCTCTAAAAGCAAAAACTTATATGAATGCATACTATGCATAAGAAAAATTGCCCCATATACAAAGTATACCAGATTGAAAGAATCACCCAGACTTGATCGGCTTAATTTAAGATTTTGAAATTGAAAGGATCCTTTCTCATGGGAAAAGTTCCTTGTTTATACTTTGAAATTGATAAGACAATTTTGAAGGGTGGACAGGAGGGGGAAACCAGATGGCTACATTAAAAGAAATATTTAATGAATGGGTGCAAGAAGTCTTTGAGCTATATAGTAGCATCAGAAGAGTGTTATTGAAGAGGGTCAAGTTCAATTGAATAAAACTGATATTGACTTATAGATGGATTCAAAAATTACAGCTTACAAGAAAGAGATGAAAACAATGGAAATGAAATTGGATGATGATTTTTACAAATGAAATTGGATGATGATTTTGTAATCTAAAAAAATATACAAATAATAAATCAGAAGAATGATGTGAATTATTACCTTATATTTGTGGTGGAACTACTGGCTGAAGAGGAGGGGCCCCTCTAGGGGGAGTAAAGAGACATTTTTCTTCAGGAAGGAAACAACTGAGATAAAACCAGCGGTGAAATCTACTTACCTTCCCTACTGGTTCGGAAGCACACACTTTGCACACGTGTGCACCACCATCGCACACACTTTTTCACCCACTGTGCATATGCAGAAGGCTTTGCGCATGTGCAGAGGGTTAAAAACAAGAAAATTGTGACATCTGGGCAGATGGGCAGAGCCTCACACTGCCGCCACTACCGGTTATCCGAACCACCAGCGGCCCCCGCTACCGGTATACCCGAACTTGGCCGAACCGGTAGCATTTTACCTTTGAATAAAACCCTTAAGTCTATATCTGCAGTTCCCAATGGAAGGCAGACAGCCTGGTGAGATTCCTGAATGTAAGATTCCTAGGTGATCAACAATAAAGTATCTACAGTTTCCGGTTCCTCCTTCAGCGAGATCGGAAGCTGGGACCGCGACCTCCGCAGCCGGCTCCGAACACTCCATGCCTGAGGGTCTGAATTCAGACCTAAGCCCCCCCGTAGAGGGGGCAAAGCGAAGGGGGACCACCAGGAGGGTAGAGGGAAGCCGCATCTCCCCTCTCTCCCCAAGCTAGCAAGCCCCTAGCTGACGGTGCGGAGCTGTGGCAGCAAACATGGCTGCCACGAAGCTGAAGGAGAACCAGAATCAACAAGACTGAGCAGGAGGAAAAATGAGTGATTTGCAATCTGGGATAAAAAGGACTGTGCTTTTCAAAACAACCCCCCAAAAAACGATGGGGAGAAATAAGGAAGCTAAAGATTAGCAGTAGGTCAAGTATGCTAAAATTGTGGGGGGGGAGACATTTGGGAACTAGGAGGAAAACAAAAAGTTTTTCTTGGAAGATTTAAAAGAAGATGTGATTTTGGAATGATACCTATTTTAAAGAAAAAAACATTGATATTGAACGAAAGAAATATTTCAAGTTCTGAATCGTATAGAACTGAAACTGGAAAATATAATGCAAAAAATAACAAATGCAGTTCAGACAAACAAGGAAAAGATGGAGAACTTTGGAAGAGTGAAAGAAACAGAGGAACCAAGAAACAAGCAACAAGAAAGAAAATACAACAAAGGGATGATTGAAATACAGAGGGTGAAAAAGGTAGCAAAGCAGAAGAGGAAGATCTCTGGTATGGGAAAGATAAGGAAGGGGGGGAAAAGCTAGAAGGAGAAAGAAAGAAAAAACTAGAACAAATGAAAGCAATATCAGACAACAAAAAGGGGAAAAGAGAAGAGAAAGATAGAGACTATAGCAAAAAAAAGGAGTTAAAGATAGAAAAGAGAGAGCTAAAAGAAATATGGGGGAGGCAACCAAAAAAGAAAAAGAAAAAAGGATTAAAACTTTGGAGCAGGGTAAAAGAGAAGGAATAAAATAAAAATAAAAATGTGTATGTTTAATTAGTAGTAATATTTTTGAATATAAGTCTGATAATAGAAAATATGAAGATTGAAAATATATAACTTTTAAATATGTTTTGTATGGGGGGGGAGAAAAGTAATATGTTTGAATATGTTTGATGATAGAAGAAGCATGTAGAAAGGAAATTATAGGTGTTGGGATATAAGAGATTAAAAATGGTGTTAATGTGTATGTTTAATTAATTTAGTATTACATAAGTATGAAAAAAATGTTTATTGTAATAAGGATCAAATATATGTATGAATAACATGTAGAAATGAAGCTATAAAATAATATAAGAAAAGATGAAGATTGAAAAATAGAAGAAAATATAAAGGTTAAAATATGCAATATATTTTTGAATAAGTTTGATAATAGAAAAGATGAAGATTGAAAATATGTAACTTTTAAATATGTTTTATATGAAAAAAAGAAAAGTAATCTTTTTGAATATTTATTTATTAGTTTGATGATAGAATATAAGTTTGATGATAGAAGAAACATGTAGAAATGAAGTTATATGTGTTGGGATATAAGAGATCAAAATTAGTGTTAAGGTGTATGTTTAATCAATTTATTAGTATTACATAAGTATGAATAAATTGTTCATTGTAATAAGGATAAAATATATGTAAAATACAAAGATTGAAATATGTAATTTTGAAATATATTTAGTAAGGGAAAACTAATGATGTGGAAAAGACGATAAAGAAATTATAAGTTGATTTTTGATTAATGTTTAGGAAATAAGTGAAGTAAAATATACTAATATTAGAAATATATAAGTTGGGAAATGACCACATCTTTGTTTGCTGGAATTAAAATAGGGATAAAATAAGAGGGGGAAAAGAATAATATTAAGAGGATATTAAGATATTAAGAGGAAAAGAAATGTGAGCGATGTATTGAAAATGAAATGATAATGGATGGTAATTATTTTAAAAACAAAAAATATTGTTAAGAATATTGTATGGATGTATGAAACTCAGAAAACAAATGCTCATGACATGAGATGTTGAAAGACCAAAAACAAATAAAATTTATTGCGGGGAGGGAAAAAATAAAGTATCCACTTGGGACTATCGAGGTATGCTTCTGATTGCTTGTGCCTGACATATTGGATTTACAAAAAGGATTTGCTGGAATTACCACACTGGAATTACAAAACGGGCCTAACAAAGATGACAGGAATTTTGAGACATGAGACAAAAAGAGTATAGAAAGCTGATGTTAGAACTTTCTTTGAGGAATGTAAAGGTTGTTGGGACAAAGAAAAAAAATAATCAAAATCATTTTATTTCATCAAAGTTAAAATAATGGGTTGCTATTTCTTGAGATGTTTAAACTTTTTAAATTGGGACTGGATAAATATGGTGATTTCTGATAATGTTTGTTGTTTTTACTAGAACTGAACATTGATTATTTGAAGAGAGGAAATAGAGCAGCCCTATTTAAATAGAAAGGAAGAATTCAAATTAATAGGATAGTGTAATAGAAACAAATAGAAACATTTGTTATTTCTGGTGAAACTTATTGGTCTTCTGCTGATTAATATGAAGATATTAGATTTTAGAGATAGAGAATGGGGTAGGTATGGAATAAAGAGATGTTTGGTTGTATTTTAAGAGATCATGATAAGTTATTTATTTATTTATGTATTGTTTGTTTGTTCTTCTATGCCGCCCTACTCCCGAGGGACTCAGGGCGGCGTACAGCAATTTTATAAGAACATCAATAAAACAATGGTTTAAAAACAACAATTGAAAAATGTACAAAAGATTAAGAAAATTATTCACAATCAGTCATACCAAAAGGGGGGGATTCAGATGTAATTTAGTCTTTCTCCCCCGCCTGCAGGAAGAGCCATGTCTTGACGGCTTTCCGGAAGGCCAGCAGGGTGGGGATGGTTTGGGTCTCTGGGGGAAGTTGGTTCCAGAGCGCGGCCCCCCCCCACAGAGAAGGCTCTCCCCCTAGGGCCCGCCAACCGGCATTGTTTGGCTGACGGGACCTGGAGGAGGCAACTCTGTGGGCCCTAACCGGGCCCACAATGTCAATGTTGATTATATTTGCTGGGGATGAAGGAGGATTTTGTTTTTCTTTCTTTTTTTCCCCTTCCTTTCTTTTCCATAGTTTTTAATGCTTAAAAAACCGTATTTCCATACTAAATAGTTGCATTAGTTTTATCTGTGTAATATAATCTTCAATAAAATTATTTTAAAAAAATAATGTCTCTGTAGGAATTTGACCTTAAGAAAAGCAAGTTATTTCTGAAGATATTTGAAGAATCTTCCAACTTCTACAAATAATGAGTCAGAAGACTCCAAATGGGGGAGCAAGCGAAGGAGCAGTTCCTGTGAGAATAAAAGCCAAGAAAAGTGCATGAGGAAAGATACAGAAACTGAATCTTCTGTAAATAAATGTTTCCTTGGGTCAGCAAGTAATTAACATTCCAAAGACCAGCAAACTGAGAAAGAAGCAGCCACTGTAAATTCTGTCACAATTAAAGAAGTATTATGATAATCCTTTGGTCCATAGAGCTTTCAATCTTTCACAGAGCTTTCTTCAGCCTTCCATTTGGATCTCTCCCCAAATTCTCAGTCAGCATTACACTACATTAGTGAACCCCTCTGAAGGGACAAATCCTCAATTCACAGCCAATCCCACTGACTGCAAATGGATTTGCTCTTAGATACGCATGGATTAAGATTACAGTTTAAACCCAGAAGTCTGATGCAAGTAGATCAGATTTTCTGTGAAATAGATCTAGTCACCTCTGCTCCTCTTCCTGAGATCAGAAGCCTTTACAATTAATTCAGATTACTTTAGTTTAAGATCAGGTGCACTCTGTAACATAACATGACGGGCTGCTGAACAGGAAATATATGTACATTCCCACAGGTTGTAGCTAGCAATAGATAAAGGCTTAGATGCTTCTACTGTCAATGTTCATTATGAGTGTACTTAGTTATTAGTTCCAGAACTAGTATATTGATACAAAGCTTCTCTGAGAACAGAACAGAATCTGATCTCAACATCCAAGGATAAAAAGTACCTGATGATATTAAAGAAACAGTCTCTCTCTCTCTCTCTCTCTCTCTCTCTCTCTCTCTCTCTCTCTCTCTCTCTCTCTCTCTCTCTCTCTCTCTCTCTCTCTCTCTCTCCTCCCCTCTCCCCTCTCCCCTCTCCCCTCTCTCTTCTCCCTTCTCCCTTCTCCCTTCTCCCCTCTCTCTCATCCATCTTACAGGGATGTTGTTGTAGGTAAAATAGGAGGAGGAGGAAGGTGTGTTGGATATGTTTGCCACCTTGAGTTTTTTGTAAAAATAATAAAGGCGGATACAAATATATAAAGAAATAGGGTTTTTGATTGCTCAATGCCTGGGTGGAAGCATTGTTGTAGCAGAACTTGCAATGGGAAGCAGATGTGAGGGATAAAAATAAATAACTTGAGTTTGTATGTAACTATCTGCTAAATTATCTCATTTACCTGTTGGAAGAGAGTAAAAATCGGTCTTATTCTACATGGGAAAAGCTTCTGTGTATGATATATCCAGTTAGTTTTGATCTACTTAGCATGGTACTTGTAAACTACTTTTGATCTAATTAGCATGGCACTTGTAAACTACTTTTGATCTAATTAGCATGGCACTTGTGGACTTCAACTCCCAGAATTCTCCAGCCAGCATAGCTGGCTGGAGAATTCTGGGAGTTGAAGTCCACAAGTCTTAAAGTTGCCAAGTTTGGGGATCCCTGCATTAGGGTATAAGCAATGATAATAGTTCCTCTTTTTAAGGTAATTTTTTGGTAATTCAGAAAGAGGGAATTGCCATTTGTCCACCCCTAAATGGGGCTGATCTTTCATTCAGGTCCACTTCAGTGAATACACACAGTAGCAGAAAGCAAGCTAAAAGTTACAGCAACTTATAATTCAAGTTATAGCACCCTGAGTTGCCTTTATCCTTCAGACAGGTTAAACAGGTTCAAATGGGCTATTTTAATTCATTTGTATATATGCAAATTAAAGCTGCCAATTGAGAGGCATGAATGCACCATTTATGGAAAACCTCTGGGAGGCATAAATAAATAAATAAAAATCACTTTGGGTTCATTTTTGAGGTTGTCTGTGTTCAGAAACATTTGACTGCTATGAATATTCAAATTATATAGAATACACTTTCAGTCAGAATCTGTGGCAATAGTTTAGTATTTGGTTATACCACTTGAAGTCTAAATGTGGCATATCCCAGATAATGGGCCCAATTAGGCATGTTAAAACAATTCAACTATTAACATTAGAACTGGGATGCTTAAGCTATTAACTTTAGGCAAATTCTGCATTACAGTATATGAATATTTGCTCTTATACCAATCCTTGGACTTTGTTCAAGCAACCAAGCAATGGATGATGGCTATCAAAGAGAAGGATTCCAATCAGGGTTACATTGGTCATAAGCCTTGGCTTGTTCTCAGTTATAATAAACAGTAAACAAACTGATCAATTGGCAAGAATATTTAACTCATCTAATGGATGTATGTGTATGAAGATTCTCAGTCATCCAAGTAGAGTTGTCTGGAAATTAAGTCATGGCAACTGAATCTAAAAAGGTTACATGTGTGTGTGTGTGTGTGTGTGTGTGTGTGTGTGTGTGTGTGTGTGTGTATGCATATTGCATGTGTGTGTGTGTGTGTGTGTGTGTGTGTGCGCACGCGCGCATGTGTGTATAGATACATACTTTTTTTGAGAGCAGGCAACAGAATTTCATTTTTAATGTGGGCCAGTGTGTTCACAATAAAAAAAGACAATAAAACAGTGGTGGATTCAAACTTTTTTACTACAGGTTCTGTGGGCGTGGCTTGGTGGGTGTGGTGTGGGTTGGGTATGGCTTGGTGGGCGTGGCAGGGGAAGGATACTGTAAAATCTCCATTACCACCCCACTCCAGGGGAAGGTTACTACAAAATCCACATTCCCTCCCGATCAGCTGGGACTCGGGAGGCAGAGAATAGATGGGGGCGGGGCCAGTCAGAGGTGATATTTACTGGTTCTCCGAACTACTCAAAATTTCCACTACCGGTTCTCCAGGACTGGTCAGAACCTGATGAATCTCACCTCTGCAATGAAGAGGTGGGATTCTTATCTTATTTTATCTCATCTCATCTCATCTCATCTCATCCTATCCTATCCTATCCTATCCTATCCTATCCTATCCTATCCTATCCTATCCTATCCTATCCTATCCTATCCTATCCTATCCTATCCCATCCCATCCCATCCCATCCCATCCCATCCCATTTTATCTTAACATATATTATGTGAAAATAATCCCAAAAATAGCAAAACATTGTTTCTTGTTTTAGGGTTACAGTGTAATGTTCAGAAGTTGACTAAACCGCTTGGTGGTGCACCGGATCTAACTTTCCTCCTGGTTTCCTTAGCCTTTCCCCCTTTGCTCAAACTAACAACATATCTACCCCCTTCAGAGGTTTGAAATCTGGATTGTGTTCAAACACTTCCAAATGTGGACAAGTGATTGGCCAGCACAGACACTCTGCTGGTTTTAATTTCCTTTACTGAGGAGTCATCAAGACACTGCCGAAGTCAGATCAAGGTCTTCCCTCCCTGGGAGACTTCTCTTGCTCCTCATCCAAACAGCAGGTAAACAGCATCCCCTGACTGAGCAGAATCTAAGCAGGAGGTGAATCAGTATTCAGTACCTTCACTGTTGACTTTGAAGTCACATCAGTGAGCACAGCGTTTCTGGTGGCTCCGAAAAAGCTGGCTGAGCTCAGTCACTAGTGCTGACAATCTGCTTCATTAAGTAGACACATCTGGCTGCCCTGATGGATTTTGATGCCGGAGCCAGCTGCTATCACACCCACTTTAAACACCCAAGAAGGGGTCAAATGTAAAGAGAAGAAGTCATATACCTTGGCTGGAAAGTGCTTCATAATGGGAAACAGAAGGCGAGCAAGAATTCACATTATGGTTCTGCCCATTTCTTTACTCTCTGATTTACCTTTGGTCCTACCATAAAATGCATGCCTTTCTTTTTTTTCCCTTTCTTTATTCTTCTCTCTGCTTAGTTAAGTATTTCTGCAGAAGGTTTGCACATTAGTAGTGCAATTTTATGCAAGTCAACCACATATTAAAAGGCGCTGGAGCATTTTGCCAGAGATCTATGAAGCTAGAATCTACCTAGGAGTGCATAGCCTAGGATAGTGCAGCGATATTTGCTCTCTGATCAAAGAAACTTGCCTATTCATATTTTAACTCTTTTTTGCTAACATTTTCTGGTTTCTCTTGTTTCATGTATTACCGTAGAGTTGGGTCCTTTTCCTGTGTTCAGGTAGAGAAAGATGGAGAGAATAGTGAACTGTGAAGGTGTAGGTAGGGGTTGGAAAGTAGACAAAAATAAGTGGAGAAGGGCAGGGAGACTGTGGAGGGCAAGGAGACCGGTTGACTGAGAAGGCTGGTGCAGAGAAGGGAAGGGGATAAGGATAGAAGGAGAGGGAGAAAGAAGCAGAGGAAATAAATTCAATATAGTCAAGTCCAGCAGTGGGCAAAGACAGTCATGTCTGCAAAACTACAGCATCACAATTAAAGTTCTGCCTCTTTTTTTCCCCGTGCATCAACATTCACACTGTCAGCCTTAAAAGACAGTCCACACAAGAAGCTCAACTGGAAATACTGGTTCTACTTTTTTGTATGGTTACATTATCAGAATCTTGCAAGTCTACAAGTACATTTCTCCCCCAACCAGTTTACAGCTCAAGAAACTATGGAAGGTCTCTTCTGCGATGCTTGCAATTCTCCAATTCCTTCGGTTGTCGTGCCAAGGCTCGACATATGCACCTTGGTGGGAGGGAGAGACACTGAGACCGGGGATCGACGGTTGCCAACACAACAAACTATTCTCAATGGTTCAAAGCCTGACACCGGTGAATAACGTCATGTTAAATGAGACACAGAGAAACCCGAGCAAAGTGAAGTTGCAACTGGTCAAAGCCATGTGTGGCTAATGACCAGCTGGGGGGGAGGGCTTGCAACGCCAGATGGTGGTTTGTTGGGGGGGAATGATGAGGATTTGCATAAATAGCGCTGAGAGGCAGATGCTCTCAGCACTGACTTTGACCTGAATTGGTTCGGCATGGTTTGAGCTCTTACCTGTAGCGTGATTAAAGCTGAAGTCCATACTTTTGAAAGTGTCTTGAAGTCATTAATGCACGGGTTTGGCTTAGCCAGTCCGAGATCGGTGGCTTAAGCTGCATCTTATCCAACCATTTTTCTGACTATGGCTCTTCCCTCCATTTCCCAAGGCCGTTCCCACACACCATGTCACGATGTGAATAATTGCCAGTTGTGCATCTCTACTGTTTTCTAAGGTTATTGTATTTATAATCAAGCAGACATGTGATATGTTTTACTACGCATGCGTGCATTCCAGGAGTTTTTGTAAACTCCCACTTCCCTTCTTTCCTTTTCTCTTTCCGCGCCTGCCGAGGCAGACGTGAATCCATTAGCTGAAAAAAATGTAGCTTATTAAGGGTTTATTTTTATTACTTTTGTACTGAAATAAATATTTTGTTAATTAGATTTGAATCTCGGTTTTATTTTCTAAATACGAATGATTTCAAGGGAGCAAGATCCAAAGATCGCCTCTGATAGGAAAAATTCCTATCTTGACACACCCTCACAAAGGAGTGGACTTTAGTCACAAGGCCATAAGGGTGTCTTGCTTACCCCACATGCTTATTTCTTCATACTCATAACAATGAAGCAAATTCTGAGGAAAGAAGAATGGAAGGGCCAATAATCCATATTTCACACCCTCTGGGATGAGACTTTTTTTGAATCCTGATTTAACATCATAGAATCATGTGGTTGGAAGTCACCAAAGGAATCCAGATTAAAGCATGTCAGACAAATGTCTGTCTTTTGTTTGAACACATCCCTGATGGGAGCCTATTGTCTTCCTCTGTGTTTAATAGTACTATTACTGAAAATACTGTTAAGCTGATCTAACCATTGGACAGTCTGTCCTAATGTGCAAGCTATTGTTTGCTATAATTTGCATCTTTATATCAGAGCCCATTCTGGTCCTTCGCTATATTATTATCTGTATTTCTGATTAAAGGCTTTTTTTCCCCCTGTAGGAACTTTTTTTGTAAATACAACTCAAATTTGTGGAAGCAAATTTGCTAGAGAAGCCACATTGTTGATTTGTCATCCTCTAAAGCTAGTGTAAATAAAAAGAAACAGACGAAATTAAGTAGAACAAGAGAAGCCATTTGGTGTTGGTATTAATATTTAAAACTCTAGAGATAGAAGGACACTATCTGTTTGTCCTTGAGCTCCCAGTCCATGTGAAAATTAAAAGAATATAACAAATCGAATACAACACATTTGCCCACAAAATGAATTGGGACTCAGAAAAGGATAATGAGACAGTATGAACCTATTAAAACCATTGTGTTTGCACTGCTTTTATAATTACAGCAAAGTAAATTGATTTCAAACTCAAATAGCTTTTTGGTATTTGTTTATTTTTGTATAAATGGTTATTACATGGCAGTTGGAGATTTACAGTGTTAACAGCATTCAGATAATGAGTAGTGGCATAACAATTAATTGGACTTGGAATGAAAGTTAAACTTGTAGGTTTAAACTGGAAAATCAGAAAGAGCTATTAATCTAATGGTATTCCCCATGTATGTTTTCAAGGAGAAAGCATTTACTTGTGTAAGGTCAGATAACTAGTCATTATTTGTAGGGAAAAGACCAGAATGCAAACATTAAAGAGCATCACCCCAATCAGGAGAAACTAAATGGTAAAAGCACTGGTGCACATCTAAATATACCAAAGAAAATTCAATTACATATATCCCTAATTTAATTATTTACTCACTAAGATCAGAAATTACAGTGCGTTGTGTGAAATCATACTCATCAATCAGAAAGCTGCAAGCATTTTTTTAAAGTCATGCAGGTACACAATGTTTATTCATATTAACAGCAGAGGCAAAACACTGCTGTGTTACGCTGTTGAGCAGTTCATCCCTACTTAGTAATTTGCTGACCTGAGTCTTACCATTTTTAAAAGCAGAACTTAATTCATTTATCCATCTATTTGTGCTCTTCGGGTGAAGATATGACAACAAGTTTGGGAATTGTTAGGCTTCTCAAAAAATCTATACTACTTCTTCCCAGGATGTGTTGGGAAGAAATATGTCACGATGTGAATTTTGATTGTCTGCTGCGCTCATATTCTACACTCTGGTATTGTGCTCATACACCACACTATACGGTACCCAGACTTCCTAGGGAAGCAGTCACATGGTGAATGATCTACGCATGTGTAGCAATTCCTTTATTTCATTCAGCCCCTTCTGCCTTTGTTCTCCCATGAGGAAGGATGTGTGTTCTCAGGTTGTAGAAATGTAGCCATAACGTTTTTATATTCTTTTCTACTAAAATAAATATTTTTGTTACTTAGACTTTATAATCGCATTTCATTTGTTAAGGATTAGTTTTCAAGGAAAAAGATTTTATCGCCTCTAAGACGTAAATCCTATTCTCATCAAAATATTTATAGGTCTGGTATTCTAGATTTGATTCCCCTTCCCGGTTTCACTGTGGAGAACCTAATAAGCTAGCAACATTTTTAATATACCAACTTTTCTACAATCCTTAGATGTTACTGGCATTCTTCTACAAAAATGTTACCAGAAAAACCTGCATCCATACTAATTGCCAGTTTGGACCAGTGGTTAAAAACACTAGGCTAGAAACCAGGAGACTGTGAGTTCTAAACTCATCTTTGCCATGAACAATGGCTGGTTGATTATGATCCAGTCACTCTCTCAGTCCAACACACCTCACAGGGTTGTTGCAGGGAAAATAGGAAGAGAAGTATTAGTTCCTGAATGTTCAATCACTTTGAGTTGCTTATAAAAATAATAAAGGTAGGGTAAAACAAATTTAAATAGAAAACATGGAGAAGGGAGTTAACCCCATTGACATCATTATGCTCATAATGATCAACAATTTGTCTTAGTTATTTGTAGTTCAGGGGTGTCAAACCTGCTGCCTGTGGGTTGGATGTGTCATGCGCTGGCCAACCCACCCCCGGTTTAGCAAAGGGAGGAAAAGTTGTGATATGTCACATGACAATGTGTCATCATGAGTTTGACACCCCTGTTGTAGTTGGTTGGTTTTGTTCAGGCCCTGATGGCAATACATATAAGGCTCTTTCTGTCCATCTACCCACCCGAAATATACATAGGCAGGAAACTCTAGAGAAAGTGCAGAGGAGAGCAACCAGGATGATTCGGGGACTGGAAACTATAACATACGAAGAGCGGTTGCAGGAACTGGGCATGGCCAGTCTAGCGAAAGAAGGACCGGGGTGACATGATAGCAGTGTTCCAATACTTGAGGGGATGCCACAGAGAGGAGGGGGTCAGGCTGTTTTCCAAGGCACCAGAAGGCCAGACAAGGAATAATGGATGGAAGCTGACCAAGGAGAGATTCAACCTGGAAATAAGGAGAAACTTTCTGATTGTGAGAGCGATCAACCAGTGGAACAGCTTGCCTGTGGAGGTTGTGAGAGCTCCAACACTTGAGACTTTCAAAGGGAGATTGGACTGCCATTTGTCCGAAATGGTATAGGGACTCCTGCTTGAGCAGGGGGTTGGACTAGATGACCTACAAGATTTAGATTTAGATTTATTATTAGAGTTGGAAGGGACCTTGTAGGTCATCTAGTCCAACCCCCTGCTCAAGCAGGAGTTCCTACACCATTTGAGACAGATGGCAGTCCAGTCTCCTCTTGAAGATTGCAAGTGTTGGGGCTCTCACAACCTCCGCTGGCAAGCTGTTCCACTGGTTGATCGCTCTCACCGTCAGAAAGTTTTTCCTCACTTCCAGGTTGAATCTCTCCTTGGTCAGCTTCCATCCGTTATTCCTTGTTTGGCTTTCTGGTGCTATAGAGAACAGCCTGCTCCCCTCCTCTCTGTGGCATCCCCTCAAGTATTGGAACACTGCTATCATGTCACCCCTGGTCCTTCTCTTCGCCAGACTGGCCAAGCTCAGTTCCTGCAACCGCTCTTTGTATGTTTTATTTTCCAGACCCTTTATCATCCTGGTTGCTCTCTTCTGCACTTTCTCTAGAGTTTCAATGTCTTTTTTGTAGTGTGGTGACCAAAACTGGATGCAGTACTCTAGGTGTGGTCTGACCAAGGCTTTATAGAGTGGTACTAGTACCTCTCTGGTCCTTGATTGTATCCCTCTATTTATGCAGCTCAGGACTGCGTTGGCCTTTTTGGCTGCTGCTGCACACTGCTGGCTCATATTTAGTTGGCTGTCTACCAAGACTCCAAGATCCCTCTCGCAATCGCTGCTATTGAGTGTGGTTTCACCCAGTTTGTATGTGTATTTTTGATTCTTCTTACCTAGGTGTAGAATTTTACTTTTCTCCGTGTTAAATTTCATTTTATTGGTTTGGGCCCAGTGTTCGAGTCTGTCAAGGTCCCTCTGGATTTTGAGTCTGTCCTCTGGGGTGTTTGCTACTCCCGCCAGCTTGGTATCGTCTGCAAATTTGGTTAGTTCTCCTGCTATTCCCTCATCTAGGTCATTTATGAAGATATTAAAGAGTACTGGGCCTAGGACAGAACCTTGTGGTACGCCACTGCTTACTTCTCTCCATGTGGACTTAGAGCCATTGAGGACTACTCGTTGGGTACGGTTGGTCAGCCAGTTGTTAATCCATCTGGTTGTGTAGCTGTCTATCCCGCTTTTTTCTAGCTTATGAAGAAGTAGGTTGTGGTCTACTTTGTCAAATGCTTTGCTGAAGTCCAGGTATATGATGTCTACTGCATTTCGCTGGTCTACTAATTTGGTCACAGTGTTGAAAAATGAAATGAGGTTGGTTTGGCATGACTTGTTCTTAACAAATCCGTGTTGGCTGTTGGTTATTACTTGGTTTGTTTCTAGATGATGTGAGATCTGGTTTTTAATTATTTTTTCCAGTATTTTCCCAGGTATTGATGTTAGGCTGATTGGTCTGTAGTTTCCTGGGTCTGTTTTTTTACCTTTTTTGTAGATGGGGACCACATCAGCTCTTTTCCAGTCCTCGGGGAGTTCCCCTGTGTTCCAGGATTTGTGGAAGATGTGGTGCAGTGGTTCCGAAATGACTTCTGCTAGTTCTTTTAGGACTCTGGGGTGTAATCCATCAGGTCCTGGTGCTTTGTATTCATTAAGTTCAGATAGGTGATCTCTTACTGTATTTTTGCTTAGGTTGAGTCTTGCTTCGAATCTGTTTTTTATTTTTGTGTTGCTGGGTAGTTGAGCTGCAGTTTCCTTTTGTGTGAAGACTGATGCGAAGAATGTGTTCAGTAGCTCTGCTTTGTCTGTGTTGTCTGTTACTTCTCTGCCGTCTTCTCTCCTTAGTGGACCAACTGTTTCTTTGATTTTTTTCTTGTTGTTTATGTGTTGGAAGAAGCTTTTTTTGTTGTCTTTGACTTTTTTTTGCGAGTCTTTGTTCATTCTGGGCCTTTGCTGTCCTGATTTTTTCTTTACAGATTCTGGCTGTCTGTTGGTACTCTGCCTTGGTTATGTGCCCATCTTTCCATTTTTTGTATTTATCTTTTTTTTCATTCAGTTTATCGGTGAGGTCTTTGTTTAGCCATGCTGGTTTCCTTTTGGATTTCTTGTTTTTCTTCCTCATCGGTATTGTGGTGTTCTGGGCTTTTAAGATCGTGTTTTTTAGGATCTCCCAGGCTTCTTGAGTTGTTTTACCCTTTAGTACTTTCATCCAAGGGAACTTCCCCAAGTTTTCTCTGAGTTTATTGAAGTCGGCTTTTTTGAAGTCTGGGATATAGGTGTTGTTATGTTCAGTTATTTGTGTTTGCTTTATGGTGAATTTTAGTATTACGTGGTCACTCTCGCCAAGTGTTCCTGCAGCTTCAACTCCTTCTATTGTTTCTTCTCTGTTTGTAAGTATTAAATCCAGTATGGCTGCCCCTCTAGTTCCCTCCTCCACTTTTTGGACAATGAAGTTGTCAGCTAGGCTGGTTAGGAATCTGTTAGATTTCTCACTTGGTGCTGAGTTGGTTTTCCAGTTGATATCCCTTCCAACAAGATCCCTTCCAACTCTAATAATCTGTAAAGTTGATCTGAGAGAGAGTAGTTGTCCCAATATCATACTGGGTACTTTCATAGCTGAAAGGGATTGTCAGTTTGGGTCAATCCAATACTTGAATCCCTATACCACACTGGCATTTTTCACTAGCCTATGGATATTCCATTGAAACATTTGTTTTTATTGTTATAAATCAGGATTATTCAAATATTATGCCAAGCATGAGTTATTTTTTCCCCCCAAACTAAGATGGGAATAGGAATTTTCTAAACTAATATGAAGATTTGAACACCTAGTTTCAGAATCAGTGGAGCAAATGCTTCTCTGCAGAGGTGGTATTCCCTTACTTTCCCTACCGGTTCACAAATGCTTGCACGCATGCGCGCAGCTTCAAAATGTTCCTAAATAGGACGGCATAGCACCGGGGTGGGCGGGGGCGGGCCCAATCACAGGTCGCTACTACTGGTTTGCCTGAACCGGTCCGAACCGGCTGAATACCACTTCTGCATCTCTGTGAGCAACAATAAAACAGTGTCATTTTGCTGGCTTGACTGATCATAGTGCCCCTGCCATTGAGGCTGCCATTGAGACACTAGGAGAGAGAAGGGCAGTTTGTAAGGCAATATGACACATGTACCACACATGTTCCCCTCTCTCTGTCATTCTGCCTGCCTCTTAAAAGATGGGCCAAGATTTGTCCTTGCTTTGTAGAACTAGAGAGGAACAGAAATAATCCCTTGCTAGGAACTGGAATTAAACCAGTGACTACAGCCAGTTGACTTTGCTTGCACATGGATGGAGCAAAGTTGATAGAAAATGGCCCCCAGCTACAGTAGAGTCTCCCATATTTTCCCACACCTTACAGTTGAGCCACAGGACTGGACTTTACATGCAGTTTGTTCTTATTTGCATGTACCAGTCAGATTTTCAAGCAGCCAGCCAGGAAATTGCTTGGAAGCATTATTGCTCCTGCTCATCTTCACTCCCTATAGGGCAGAGGCAATGCAGCTCAAGTGGAAAAGTTAGACAAGAAGACCTGAGACCTGGGAGCAAGGAAACTCTGGAGGCATTCTGCCCTGCTGTATCTATAAGCCTACCACCTGATGGTAGTTCTCCCTTAATGATGAAGTTTGCTCAGACTTTACTCATTTATCCATTTGTGCTAAGTACTCTTGCCTCTGGTGCCATTTGGAAATCAGACCTGTTGACCAGCATGTAATAAAGATTAAGCCTCCAGCCTGACCCACCCACCGACAGAAGGACCCATTAATAAATGTCCTGGGCTGTCTTGACAGATAACAAATTAATGTACTCATCCACCAATGGGCTTACTAATGACTTTATATTTGACCTAGCAGTCCCAAAAAGATATTCAACAATAGCTCTTAGATGGCTCTTTGCCAATGAAGGTGTCAAAGCATGGGAATTTACCAGGGCAAAAGAGATTTTAAAAATTCAGCAGCACTTTTTCATGCAGCTATTGACAAAAATAGGATTGCCAACATGATTGCCAATGTCTGATGACAGATATGGGAGGAGGAGGAGGAGGAGGAGGAGGAGGAGGAGGAGGAGGAGGAGGAGGAGAAGGAGGAGGAGGAGGAGGAGGAGAAGGAGGAGGAGGAGGAGGAGGAGGAGGAGGAGGG
>JALIGW010000001.1:133632802-133962802 GCA_023053685.1 Diadophis punctatus similis | reverse complement strand
CATATTTTTATCAAATTTTCTCCAATAATATGTCCTTTTACATTTTTATCCATTTTTGTGTCCCTGCACCATAAATATGTATGAAGTCCATTGGCTAAGTTGACTCCTTCCAAAACTGCCATCCTGCTACTTGGGGATTCTATCCACTCTGTTATCCATGATAGGCAGCTTGCTTTATAATACACATCTCCATCCTGAGCTGATGCTATTGCAGAGGAATGCTGATCATTTTTTGCATATGGGGCTTCATTTCTTGTGAGAAGGATATCCGTGCAATTGATCTGATGTATGTGTTTTTCATTCTCTCTCTCCCACTTCACATCCATACAGAGAGGGGGGGAGAGAATGAAAATAGATTTTGGGGGGTGGGGCTATCTGAGAAAAATAAAATAAAGACCCAAACAATTCCAGCGAATATTTACTTTAAGATTCTGAGCATTTTAATAATCTTGCAAAGCTGGTTACCCTTTTAACACCCTGTCACTGAGCTTTCTCTTGCAAATGTCCTAAAACTGAAAACAGAACTTATTTTTTTTTTCAGAATTATGCCAAGATATAATAACAGCATTAGCATTTTAACATTAGCATTCCAGCGTTCTTTAAACAAGAAAATGTGAAATGTTTTGCACAACTGATCTCGCAAATTATATGGGGGAAAACATGTTATGCGGAAAATATGGATAAACTGAGAGTCAGTTAGGTGTAGTGAAGGCACCAAGCTAGAAATCAGAACACCGTGAGTTCTAATCTCATTTTAGGCACAAAACAGGCTGGGTAGCCTTGGGCCAGTCACTGTCTCTCAGCCCTAGGAAGCAGGCAATGACAAATTACATTTGCAATCTCCCCAAGAAAACTGCAAGGACTAACTCAGGCAATTTGTGATCAATGACTCAAAGGCATGCAAAATAAAAAAAATAAAACATAATTACTTTGATACTGCTACACAATCACTACTTGAGTTCCATAGGTAGTTCTGCTTGTAAGTTATTCCTTGAGATCTTCTCACCTGAAGTTAATCTAATGCTGCCTCTGGAATTTTCCTCACCTTTCAGAGAAGAAGCAAGACCAGTGAAATGGATAATTATTTTCAAATAAGTCCACTTAGTTTAATGAGCATTATCCTCAAGGTTTTTTTTTTTAATAGGATTGTAGGGTGAGAGCTACGAAACTGGCAACAAAAGAGCAGACAAAATGGGAGTTTGTGGCATTCAAGTAACATTAGAGATCTCCAGTATTTCATATTCGGGTTTGGGGAAAGAGGGTTTTTTATTTCATCTCTTATTAGGTCACGGTATTTCTCATGCGTTCAACCAGCCCTACTATATGCCATACTGAATACATTTTTCATCTTTACAAGAATGCTGTTCAAGGAAATCCTTCCCAGCAGAAGTATACTTTTGTTATTCAAGCTTGTGCTGATGGTACAGTAGAAGTGACACCATGGAAATGGAATATCCCTCCAGCTAAGTTTAGTGCTCTATGTAAGAATTATTGCATTTAGCCTGCTCAATGGAAAGTGGACATATTGTATTATTCAATGAGACAGCACCAGCTCTGACGAAATTGCTTCTTCTCCCTTTCTGGAAACAGGCAAATTTTATCAAGTTAAAGGCACATAATTCCACAATCTGAGAGCCCATTTGTTCTCCACACCAGCAGCCACTTGCAGTCGCTCAGTTAAGATGACTGTCAAAATGAGAGAGATCACTGATGAACTGTGCTTGGCCAATTGTCTTGGCTCAGAAAGAAGGCCCTCCATTAGTTGAAAAGAGTACGTCCTCAACTTTTAGACCACCTGAAGGTTTTTGATGGCCTTGAACATAAGAAGGTGTTTGGGATAACATGTGTTAGCCATAGTAAGATTTGTACATTCTGATAAAATTGGGAGAAAAGCAAGGAGAGAATTCTTGCTACAACTCCTTCCAAATCACACTTCCTTTAATTAAATGCAGCGGACTGTGGATTCCCTAAAGAAGAGAAACATCTCCTTCCGTTCAGGGGTGGGTTCTAACTTACTTCGCTGCCGGTTTGCTTCCTCCCGTGCCGCGTGGATGCACCCCATGGGTGCATGGGCACTTTGAGCACGTGCGCATGCTAAGTGCCGAAAAATCCCCAAAAAAATCCCCCCCCCAAAAAAGCCAAAAGCAAGATGGCAACGCATGCGCAGTGCTGGAAACTCAGCTTTTGCGCATGCGCAGAAGAAAAAACCCCAGAAAAATTCAAAAAAATGTAAAAAAAAAAGATGGTGGCATCCATGGACCGGCACCGACAGAACCGGTTCCATGACATCATCCTGATGTCACCAACGGCTTGCTATCAGTTTGGGTGAATCGGTCCAAACCAGGAGGAACCCATCTCTACTTCCGTTTTATACATAAGATTGTTTGAATGGAGAAACACGAGAACACAGATCTAGTTAAATCATGGTTTCATTTCATTATCCCCTTTGGCAGAAACCTTCCAAAGTTTAAGGCAGGAGTCCTTCCAGAAACTCAGGAAAGTACCTGAAAATATGTGTATGTATTTGTCTCTGGGTGTGTGTGTCTGAGTGTGTGTGTATTAGAGACAGACAGACATGTCTGTGTGTCTGGATGGAAAAACACGGGAGAATATATTAACATCTTATGAGCTTATTTGCACTTGCCTATGTAAGGTGGCCCAGAAATACAGTCATGCATCTCTCTGATACTGTACATCATCCATGACTGTTCTCATTGCAACAGAATCCCAGTTAATTCCTCTTTGTTTTCAGATAGGGAAGCATGAGAAGCCAGGGAGGTTATAGGCCAGTGATGGCTAACCTTTTTGTCATCACGTGCCGAAAGCAGGTGCGTGTGTGTGCGCCCGCACCCATAATGCAATGCGCGTGCAACCCCCTGCACCCCATGCATGCACTTGCACCCCCATGCATGCGGGCATGACCCCTCTGCACTCCCCCGCCCCCTCACACATGCACGTGTGACTCCCTGTGCTCCCCCCACCCCCTGCACATGCACACCTGACCCCCCATGCTACCCCCGCACCCCGTGCATGTGCACACATCTCCCACATGCACCCCACCCCCCACGCATGCACGGCAGAGACCCGAAAATTAGCTGGCCGGCAGGAGGCGCACGTGTAGGCGTGGTGAAACTGAGCTGAGGCGACAGCTCGCGTGCCATCAGAAAGGGCGCTGCGTGCCACCTCTGGTTCCCCATCACGGTTATAGGCCAACAGAGAGATGTATAACCTCTCCATAAAAAGGATAATAAATCCTTAACTCAGTGGGCTCACACTTCAGTAAGATTGTAGTGGACATCCTCATCTGGAACTGCTAGTCATGGGCCATCACTAGTCACATTCATTGACTGGATAATACCCAAATCCTCCCGACAGCATGCCTGTGTGATCTAGTGATGTCTGATGTATGTGGTGATATTTGTGAGCGTGAAGGTTAGCTTCATGTCTGGTTCTACCACTTTTATGTGATTTATAGGGCCATATTTATTAATACTCTGCTGTTTGCTTGAATTAATAGGGCCTGAAGTGAAACGCCATACAGAATATCAAAAGAAAGAAAAAAATACAGATTTATCTTATACTAAAAAAAAAAAACCCTAAGGCGGCTGTGTTTCCGCCCAATGCAAAGAGCACAAAATTGAATTCTATAAACTGTCAGAAGTTTCCCTGAAAGTTTTGGCAGGTAATTATTACAGGACATTCGCTGCCTTCTGTACTCGCAGGAGGCTGCTTCGCTTCTTAAAATAAACCCATCAGGTGGCCATTTCTGAGCGAGAAGGGGGAAAGTCTCAGAATAAATATTTGTTTGGTTTTTCAGAAGGAGGGGAGTCATAAGAAATATTTAAATGTTATGCTGTTCTTAGGAAACAAAGGACATTTTAAAATAAATGACGAGTGCATTTAATTTCCCTGCGTCTGTGCACATTTATCTTCTTATTTATTACTTAGCCCAAGGCTGCTGATACCAGAAGTGATCTGGAACATAGATTTGATTATTGTCTTAAATTGATGCAGACCCCAATCGGTTTAATTAATCAAAAATAATTGATTCGGGTCTCTGGATTAGAATAACCTTTCCTTCTATTTTGTTCTACCGTATGTACATCCAAAGGGAAAGAGTGTCAGGATTCCAAATAACATCTAAGCATAAATCAGAGTCCAAGGCAAAAGTTTCCTCAAAATTCCAATTTATTCCTAGAGCCATCTTGGTACATCGGTGGAAACCCGAATCTGGTTTCCCCAGAGCTTCTCTTCCAGTTTAAAGTTCATTCCCCTGTCCCACACCCACAAGTTTGTCACATGGACCACTAATCTTCTGCCACCAGGTCCGTACACTCCCATCTTCTTCCGGGCGACTGCTGGACAACGGATGACCTTGAAACCCTAAAAGGAATTTATTTTGACTATCTCTACCTCCTCATGCCACCGCCCCTCCCAACTTCCCACAGCAAGATACCTTCCAAAAGAATATAGAATATTGTGGCAGACCAAGATCTCCAATCAATCTGGCTTCGGCCTGACAAAGAGGGTGTTGAAAAGGAGTTATAAAAAAAGGGTTGCTAACCTCACCCACAGATGGTTTTTCTGACACCATCCATCATTGGATCACCTTGGACTACCATTAATATGGCATGAGGCTCTCAAGGGGAATGCAGCCTGGGATAGAGTAGAAGTCGCCCCAAATTCATTTTATGGAGACCCAGAAAAGTAAATGGAAAGAACAGTAGGCTTCCCGCGTAGTTCTAGTTGGCAGTAAAATCAATTATCCCAGAGAGATTATGGGCTTCCCTTCACTGCATATGTACAAATGGATGCATTTCGCCATCTGTCTGGGAGATCTTTGGATTTTTCCACTCATTGGATAGAGGTTTGGACTCTGATGAGATAATCTCTTCTAATTCTATTATTCAGTTCATTAGAGAATAGACTTCATATCCTTAGAGCAAACAGATGAATAAAATTCACATCGCTGCCCCATTACTTCGAGTTTCACTCTCTAGACTGTCCCATTTTTTCTGGGTTGTTAATGACGAGATACTAATCTCCCTGTTTTTGGGGGATCCTTCAACCTGATAAATGCACGGCAGTGCTGTTCTTACTCTCTTACAGCACTCTTCGTTATATGGGTTTGTAGAAGAGTTTATTTTATTTTTAATGTCCAGTTTGTAAGCTGCCTTAAGTTTTTATTTCTAATGAATAAGAAAGGAGGTCGAAGTTGGAATAGAATCGTGTAGGTTGGTGTAAAGGTGATGGCGGAAGAAATATACTTTGAAACTTGCAAGATGGATGTCAGACTTGCAAGGTAGTCCAGGCAAGAAGCCCATCCAGAAGAACTAGTTTGTTGAGGTGAGAATAAATATCTCATAGAGGCGATTTAGATCTTTTCTTGGAATTCAAGACAGTTAGAAATAAAACCGAAATTAAAGTCTAATAGAAAATATTTATTTCAGTACAAAAACAATAAATCCTGAATAAACTACATTGTGCTGAGTAACAGCACCGTTCAGTTCAACAGCTAAGGCAGAAGAGAATTAATGGTGGTTTAGGAATGCACACATGCGTACAACTCATATCACGTGTTCTGCCTGTATTGGAATGTACCATAACATTAGATAGGGGTGCATCACCCTGCATAGACATACAACTGACAATATTCACACCGTGACATAGTTCTACATTAGAGGTAGTCGTCGACTTACAACCATTTGTTTAGTGACCGTTCAAAGTTACAATGACACTGAAAAAAGTGACGCATGACCGTTTTTCATACTTACAACCATTGCAGCAATCCGTGGTGACGTAATCAAAATGCAGAGGCAGCTGGCATGTATTTATGATGGTTGCACCATCCTGGGATCACGTGATCACCTTGTGGGACCTTGTGACAAGGAAAGTGAATGGGGAAGCCAGATTCGCTTAACAACCATGTTACTAACTTAACAACCGCAGTGATTCACTTAACAACTGTAGCAAGAAAAGTCGCAAGATGAGGCAAAACTCACTTAACCGCAGTTTCACTCAGCAACGGAACTTTTGGGCTAAATAGTGGTCATAAATTGAGGAGCACTACCTGTTTTGTAAGGTTACATTAATAGGATTTTGCAAGTCTGAAGATAAATTTCTTTCTCTGCCACCTTTACAGTCCAAGAATTCCTTTTGAGATGTTTGCCACACCCACATTCCTGCTGCCGGATGAAATTGCTTCTTATCTGTCCATTTCCCAGGCTGTGATTCATGAAAGTTGAATTTGCAAACATGCAACAGTCTCTTGTATACTGTACAGGAGCGTAACATTCTTGAGCTCAGTTTAGTTAAAATCATGGTTTCATCAAACCTAAAACATTTTAGGTCAGAAAATATTGTTTTAAGGAAAACATAACTAGCGTATTTTTCGGAGTATAAGACGCACCGGAGTATAAGACGCACCTTAGTTTTGGGGGAGGAAAATAGGGGAAAAAATCTACCTACCAGGTATTCATCTCGCTAGCTTCCTTAGTCTGTTCAGCTTTAGCCCATTATTTTATCTCCTGGTTAGGGCTGAAAAGACCTTTTTCAGAGGGAGTAGGAATGAAAACAAGCCTGCAAAAACTTAGGGCTGGTAAAATAAAACTACTTCAAGGGAGTAGGAAGAAAAAAATGCTGCAAGCCAGTAAGATCGTTAGGACCTCGTTAGGGCTGAAAAAACCTTTTTCAGAGGGAGTAGGAATGAAAACAAGCCTGCAAAGATGGAGTAGGAAGCCGGGAAGATCGTTAGCACCTCCTTAGGGCTGGGGAAAAAAGCTTTGGAAAAGCTACAATTGGAGTATAAAATGCACCCAAATTTTTAGCCTCTTTTAGGGAGGAAAAAGGTGCGTCTTATACTCCGAAAAATACGGTAATACTCTGAATTTTTAACTCTTTTTCAAAATCTTTATTATCATTTAGAAAAAAGGAGAGAACATTTTTAAAGAAAAGTTGCATTTTTTAAATTTTTATTATTGTTTTTTGGGGAAGCTTAGTGATAATATTGAGTGGGCTAGGCACAGTTTTTGATTCTTTTTTAAAGCTTTGCTTTAGTTTGGTGTTAGGTAAAATTGTTGTGTTAAATCTATTGGAAGTTTAATGCAGCTATATTTTTGCTTAGGTTTTTTTTTTAATGCACAAATTTCATTACCTTAAATTAGCTCTTATCATTTGTATTCCCTTGGAAGAACAACTGAATTTTTTGCCACAAGTTAATATTAGACCAACTTTTATCCCAAAAGTTTCTTGGAAGCTAAATTGAAATATTCAGCATAGTGACCAGTGAACATTTATTTATGCCAAGAATACAAAATCTTTTAAAAATACGAAAGTGATAGAGCATTAAATGCACATGGCTAGATGTATAATCCAGCTTTCTGCAACACTGTGATACTGAAAATTGGAAAAGTAACAATCCAAACAGTCTGCCCTGATCATAAATTTCAATTAAAATGGAAATATATGCATCATTTTATCAACAATAATGCAAGGTTTGCAACTACAGAAATAGCATCTTATTTTATTTAAAAATTCTTTATGATTTCTAGGCTTTGCTTTTTACCTGTTTTTAATCTCAGCATATTAAATGTTTCTACTGAAGATATGGTAGAGGCAAAATAATACGATTCCATGACAATTTTAAAGCAGTTGTCAATCAATCATTTATTTCCATATACCAACTAAATTACAGGCATTATGCAGGTGCGGGAAAGATGCAAACAAATAAAAACAAGATTTAATGGGAACTCTTGAAAGACTTAGATATTCCTTAGTAAAACTTTTAATAAATGTGACCGTATTTCTCACTATAGAAATAATCTGAATGAAAGCACCAAACAAGTTTTTAATCATATTATTTCTAAGCAAGGAAACACCAAAAGCATAAAATCTTAGGGAAATATGAAAACCCAAATGGCTACATACAGGGATGTCTACCAGATATGGTCAAAAAAGTCAAGATGGCAGCCATAAGTGTGCAATCAAAAGTCTGCTGATGTTTTGGCTATACCCTTGAAAAAATAGGCAAAGCTTTGGTTCCATGGTGGCTACAATGCTGACTTGACCATAAACAGCCCTGGGTATATATGACTGGTGGAATAAAGGAGAGGTAACCAAGGTGGGGTGGATCTATTCAAGGCCCATGAATTTATAGTCAGAAAAGCTCAAAAACAGAATTAACTGCAACGACTGACTTTTGTAACAGCAGGTGGAGACTTTAATGCTAGGATTGATCATAAATGACCAAGTACTTCATGAAGATTATCATTCCAACCTTATTCTGAATTTAGAAGCAACTCCTTTTTTCATACACAATGCCAGGGAAAGAAGAGTTAATTTTGTAGGACGGTGCATGGCTCAGATTGTTAATAACTTAGATTTGATAATATTAAACGGTACCTAGGAGACTAATATTCCTGAAGTTTGCACTTTCTGGAGTGCCCTTGGATATTATTGATCACATTAAACTCTTCCGCAGAGTGATAAATATGATCCTTAATTGGCAGCAGTGGAGAGATATCCTAGTAACAGCAGGTTACGGAAACTACTGAAAAGTGTGCCCATTAACTGTTTCTCATCCAATTGGAGAGAGATAGTAAGAAGTGTGCCACAAGGCTCAACCCTGGGCCAAAGCCATTTTCATTCATTACTTGGATGACAGTATAAAGGAAATAATTATCCAATTTATAGATGATTCAAAACGGTTGGGTAGGTAATGTTCCGGAAGACAAAAATAAAATTCATAAAATTATCTTGGTACATGAGATAACATCCTTCACAGGGTCAAAATGGGCAATTTGGTAGCTGTGGCATCATGATACAAGTTTGTTTTGACATCTGTATCTCCTGTGGATGTCATTGGCTAGTCAGTGGGTAGAAAGCAGGGGTGGGTTCCTCCCGGTTCGGACCGGTTCACCCAAACCAGTAGCAGCCCACTGGTGATGTCACAATGACATCACCGAACCGGATCGGTCGTTGCCGGTCCGTGGGCGCCGCCATCTTTTTTTTAGATTTTTTTGTAAACATTTTTTTTATTTTTTTTAAAAAATTGAATTTTTATTTATTTATTTTTCCTTCTGAGCATGCGCAGAAATGGAGTTCCTGCGCTCGCCATCTTTTTTTTGGCTTTGGTTTTTCTTTTTAAATTTTTCGTTACTGTCTGTGCGCGCATTCGCGAGGCGCGCCCACGCGGCGTGGGAGGGAGTGAACTGGCAGTGAGGTAAGTTGGAACCCACCCCTGGTAGAAAGAAATAGAAAGAAATTTAATAAAGACAAATGCAATGTAGTCAATTTATGGGGTGGGGGGAATCAAATCCACAGATTTAAGATGGGTAATCCCTGGCTTAGCAATTATATTTATGAAAAGGAACTGTCTTGGTACCATAGTTAATCACATGCCAAATATGAATCAGCATTGTGATCTGGCTGCTAAAATGACATTTGCAATTTTAAGCCTATCAATAAATATATTTATTTGTTGGATTTCTATGCTGCCCATCTCACTAGTACGGTAGCTCTGGCAGTTTACAGTTTAAGCTATATCATATAAATATGTATTTATAATTATAAAACCCTATATTTTTAAAAAATATAATATATATTCTATATAATTTATATAATTTTATACAATTGATATATAATTTATAAATATAAATAAATATACTTTTTAAAAAGTAATAGTTCCACTATGTCCTGCATTTGTTTAGCTCCACCTTAAGCATTATAACAATTCTGGGCATTGTAACTTATTAAAAGTGCAAAGAAAAGAATACACACAAAGGATGGCATAAAATATAAAGAGACTTCTGAAAGCCTAGTCAAAACCTGAACTTTCCATACAGAAGTTTGAGGGGTTCTCAGGGGTGTCAAATTCATGGCCCACGGGGACAGATGGGTCACACGCTAGCTATGCCCACCCTGGGTTAGCGAAGGGGGGAAAGTCATGATACATTATGTGATGACAACATGACATCGCGAGTTTGACACCCGTGAGTTAGAAGAAGGTATATTCCAGTAGAAGATTGAGGAAAGCTTCTAAAAGTTAGGATATAGGTGCAGGGCTCCCTCACTAGATGCACTCAAGCAAAGACTGGACAGCCATCTATTTGGGATCTTTAAAATTGGATGCAGCGAATATAATTTTGATAACCCCCTCCAACCAGAAGTAGGTTCCTCCCGGTTCGCACCGGTTCTATAGAACTGATAGCAAACCGCTGGTGACATCACAGAGCCAGGTCTGTCGGTGCCAGTCTGTGGACGCCACCATCTTTTTTCTTTTTTGGGGGGGGGTTGGATTTTTTTGGGGGGGAAATTCTTTTGCTGATTTTTTTTTCTTCTGCGCATGTGCAGAAGCCGAGTTTCCGCCATCTTGTTTTCAGCTTTTGGGGGGGTTGAATTTTTGGCATTGTGCATGCATGTGTGTGGCCATGCGATGTGGGATGAAGTGAACCGGCAGTGAGATAAGTTAGAACCCACCCCTGCCTCCAACTCAATAACCCTCTCAACCAGACAGTGGATGTCAGAATCTGGAAAACAAAAGGGCTACTGAAGGAGACACAACCTAGCAAATAATTTGCTTTATTCTTTTAAGTAAGAATAGACTTACTAGACCCACAGCTAAAATTAGACCAACATCTTAAGTTGTGGCTAGGGAAGCTTTTGCACAGGTTCGCCTGGTGCACCAATTGCAACCATACTTGGAGAAGGAGGCTCTACTCATGGTCACTCATGCCCTTGTCACCTCTTGATTGGACTACTGAAATGTGCTCTACATGAGGCTACCCTTGAAGAGTATCCGGAGACTTCAACTGGTGCAAAATGCGCTGTGCGTGCTGTGGTGGGTGTCTCAAGATACACCCATGTAACACCCATACTCCACCAGCTGCACTGGCTGCCCATTGGTCTCCGGGTGCAATTTAAGGTGTTGATTATCATCTTTAAAGCCCTACATGGCTTAGGACCAGGTTACCTCCGGGACCGCATCCTACCTCATACTTCTCTTCGACCAGTCAGGTCCCACAGAGTGGGTCTCCTCCAGGTCCCGTCAACCAAACAATGTCATCTGGTAGGGCCTAGGGGGAGGGCCTCCTCTGTGGGGGGCCCTGTTCTCTGGAACCAACTACCCCCAGAGATCTGAATTATCCCCACCTTGCTGGCCTTCCGAAAAGCCGTTAAGACATGGCTCTTCCTGCAGGTGGGGCTTTGAGACAATTTTACATCTTAGGTCTCCCCCATGTATGTATGATTTTGTATGTTTTTTTTAAATTCATTTTAAATTGTTATTAAATTTACTATATTGTTTAGTTGTTCTTCAAATGTTGTATGCCACCCTGAGTCCCCAGGGAGTAGGGCGGCATATAAGAACACTAAAATAAATAAATAATAAATAAATAATGTTATTAAACATTACAATTAAAAATAAGAACATAAAATAAAAAATAATAAAGTAATACAAAGAAAAAAAGGAAAAATAGAAAAATAGAAATAGAAATAATATAATGAAGAAAAAGAAAAGAAATATATAAAGAAATAACTTCCCCTTAGCACGAGTATAAACAATTTTAGTATCATCTTCTCTTAAAATTCAACAAATGATGAGGAAAGCTAAGGCTCACAATGAACAAAGGCTTGCGACAAAAGTAAAAAGTAACAAAAAAAGCTTCTTCCAACATATTAAAAACAAGAAAAAAGTCAAGGAAACAATTGGTCCATTGCAGGGAGAAAGCGGCAAGAAGGTGACAAGCAACAGGGAGAAAGCAGAGCTACTTAACTCGTTTTTTGCATCTGTCTTCACACAAAGGGAAAAAATAGTCCAACCCATCAAAAACAGCATCACAAAAAACATATTAGGAACACAAGTTAAAATAGGGAAGAAAATGATAAGTGAACACCTGTCTACCCTAGATGAGTTCAAATCACCAGGACCGGATGGATTACACTCCAAGGTTCTGAAGGAACTGGCAGACGAGATCTCAGAACCACTGAACTATATCTTTCAAAGATCCTGGAGCACAGGGGAACTGCCAGAGGACTAGAAAAGAGCTGATGTAGTTCCCATCTTCAAAAAAGGGAAAAAATAGATCCAGGAAACTACAGACCTATCAGCCTGACCTCAATACCAGGGAAGATTCTGGAAAAGATAATCAAGCAACAAATCAACGAACACCTAGAAACAAACAAAGTAATAACCAAAAGCCAACATGGGTTTGTCAAAAACAGATCATGCCAGACTAATCTTATTGCATTCTTTGACAAAGTGACAAAATTAGTGGACCAGGGGAATGCTGTTGATATAGTTTACTTGGACTTCAGTAAGGCATTTGACAAAGCAGATCATAACCTATTACTAGATAAAGTAGAAAAATGTGGGTTAGACAGCAACACCACCAGATGGATTCAAAACTGGCTGACCAACCGCACTCAAGGAGTAGTGCTGAATGGAACTGCATCTACATGGAGGGAAGTATGCAGTGGAGTACCCCAAGGCTCTGTTTTAGGCCCAGTACTCTTCAACATCTTCATCAATGACTTGGACGAGGGGATAGACGGGGAACTCATCAAATTTGCAGATGACACCAAACTGGCAGGAATAGCCAACTCTCCAGAAGATAGGTTCAAGATTCAGAAGGATCTTAATAATAATAATAATAACAGAGTTGGAAGGGACCTTGGAGGTCTTCTAGTCCAACCCCCTGCTTACGCAGGAAACCCTACACTACTTCAGACAGATGGTTATCCAACATCTTCTTAAAAATGTCTAGTGTTGGAGCATTCACAACTTCTGGAGGTAAGCTGTTCCACTGATTAATTGTTCTAACTGTCAGAAAATTTCTCCTTAGTTCTAAGTTGCTTCTCTCCTTGATTAGTTTCCACCCATTGCTTCTTGTTCTACCCCCAGGTGCCTTGGAGAAAAGTTTGACTCCCTCTTCTTTGTGGCGACCCCTGAGATATTGGAACACTGCTATCATGTCACCCCTGGTCCTTCTTTTCATTAAACTAGACATACCCAGTTCCTGCAACCGTTCTTCATGTTTTAGCCTCCAGTCCCCTAATCATTTTTGTTGCTCTTCTTTGCACTCTTTCTTGGGCGCTATCAAACAAAATGAAATTCAATGGGGGGAAAAGTAAGATTCTACATTTAGGCAAGAAAAACAAAATGCACAGGTACAGCATATGTGGTACCTTGCTCAACAGTAGTAACTGTGAGAGGGATCTTGGAGTCCTAGTGGACAACCGTTTAAATATGAGCCAGCAGTGTGCAGAGCTGCCAAAAAAGCCAACACAGTTCTAGGCTGCATTAACAGAGGGATAGAATCAAGATCACGTGAAGTAATAATACGACTTTACAATGCCTTGGTAAGGCCACACTTGGAATACTGCATTCAGTTTTGGTCGCCATGATGTAGAAAGGATGTTGAGACTCTGGAAAGAGTGCAGAGAAGAGCAACAAAGATGATTAGGGGACTGGAAGCTAAAACATATGAAGAGCGGTTGCAGCAACTGGGTATGTCTAGTTTAATGAAAAGAAGGACCAGGGGAGACATGATAGCAGTGTTCCAATATCTCAGGGGTTGCAACAAAGAGGAGGGAGTCAAACTATTCTTCAAAGCACCTGAGGGTAGAACAAGAAGTAATGGGTGGAAACTAAACAAGGAGAGAAGTAACTTAGAACTAAGGAGAAATTTCCTGACAGTTAGAACAATTAATCAGTGGAACAGCTTACCTCCAGAAGTTGTGAATGCTCCAACACTGGAAGTTTTTAAGAAGATGTTGGATAACCATTTGTCTGAAGTAGTGTAGGGTTTCCTGCCTAAGCAGGGGGTTGGACTAGAAGACCTCCAAGGTCCCTTCCAACTCTGTTATTATTATTATTTTCTGTTCTTCCCATATCTCATCTCTGAAGAATTATTTAAAGTCTTGTATTTCTTGTCTTGTCTTGTAAAAGTTTATTAAGGGTTACCAGAGATGGCAGCATACCTACTTTAAACTTGATCGAATAACTTTTTATTCCTTCCTTTTATTTTTAACAATCTTGAGCTTTGATCCCTTCAATACTCTCCTAGAACTTGATTTCTTTTCATTTTTTCTTTGCACCTTCTTACAAAATGCTTCAAACCTTTTAACAAGTCTCTTTTGTAAATCCACTATAGGAAAGTTATCCAGGTCACTTTTTTGATTTGTTATTTGTGTATCCCTTTTAATTATTAAGAAATCAGCTGGTTTCATTTCTATGTCCAATGTAGCATCTTTTTCCACATGATTCTTGTACTCTATAATTTTTAATTCCATTTTCAAATCAATCTTAGGTTTGTCCAATAAAATTTGCTCCTCTTCCATCTTTTAGGTATGAAGTATCTACAATGGCAAACTTAATTTCTGGGTCCATTGTTCACAAATATCCTTCAAAACATGCATTTTTAAAATGTTTTGCTCCATGCTGAATCAGTAAGCCAACATTAAATATTCTTCTCTTTTATTTTCAAGTCCCATTCTATCATTTTTTAAAAAGCATTCGAAACAAAGCATTTTCCCATGTCAAAAATCCATATAATTAATTTCAAAATCTTATTTCAAAACCCTTAGTCCATTCATAAGTTTCCAAAATCAACGTTCCAATCACCTTATTAAAAAGAAAAAAAATAAGTTCTTAAACTTAAGATTTAAAAACTCTTTTTGTGTTCTAATAGCTAAAAGGCATTTTAAGAAGCAATTTCTGAAAGTGATTAAGAAATTGGGGTCCGCAAACCTTATGGCTTTATAGGCTACATTACAGCGGTGAGCTCAGTTGAAATCCCTTAACTCCCAGCTGCTCGATTCACAAATCAAATAGAAAAACCTCCATTTCTGCAGTGTACTCATGAGAAGAAACTGTCTGGAGTACATATGGGAGATCTCACAATCTTTCCTTTTCCCAGAGAGATTTCAGAAGCTAAAAAAACACCATCTGGCTGCTGATCTTCATTGCAATGCCATTGCCGCTCCTTCAGGGATGTTTAGTTCACCATGAATCCTCATTGGAAGTTGCCAAAAACTTTGCTTTAATAAAGTAATATTGTTGCAGAAAATGAAGAGACTACTCACACCACACAGGAGTCAAAGGAAGTCTTGTTTTATTTTGCGCAAAAGGTTCAGACAGAGAAAAAGCACGAAGCCAAGAAACAATCTGACTGAACGGACCCTTGTCCTCAAGTGAGCACTTTTATACCCCTTACAGAGTTACAGAACAAAGTAGTCTAATTTGATTGGTTATAAGCACCTGTTACTTACGTTAAAAGCTAGTTAAAATATATGTTAAAAACAAGCTAAGAATATCTTGTTTGCCCCTTCTGGGTTTTTCCCCTTCTAGACATGGGCTCACAGGCTTTTCCTTTCAAGTATGGGTAGTTTCCTACAGTTAACTTATTTTTAAGTCTTAAGGCTACGCTTGGCCGGAGCATGAAGTCTGTGGTCGGACATCTGCTGTTTTCCTCCTAAAGTCTACAGAGATACTTCATAATGTCAGAAAGCTAAGAGAAGGGATCCAGCAGAGATCATTCAGTCCATCCTACGTATGGCCTATAGTTTTACTTAATAACTTATTTCTTTTAATGTCTTGTCTCAATATAATGGGAAGACATAATTTATTGGCCATGTTGAGGGTATGAAACTGAATCATACTAGGCTAGTTTAAAACGCTACATATCCTCCTGTTAACTTGTTTTAAAATTAAGGAAAATATTCATTTATTATGCAGAACGTCATCCTGTTCTGCTTCCCTTGTCAGTGGCAAGCACAGTCCTCTGGATGTGGTTCAAACTTATATTTATTCTGTTCCATATTTCCCTTTATTTTGAAGTATAAAGGTGTATAAAAGTGTGATATAATGTAAAACAATAAAACAGCAAGGTCAACCATATTAATAAAAAGCAAGTACATAAAATAAATAGCTTCCCCAACTAACTTAATACCTGGATTTTAAATGCCACTAAAAAAACAAACAAAAATATTCTGGCCAAATTAACTGAATGCATATTCCATTATCTGAAGTAATAGAACAAACTCCCCCTTGTTGTCATATAATATACTAATAAATATTTGGGGAAAGAGTGTCTCTTAAATAAGGTGATCAGATTTTATTTTTTGTAAAGCGGGACACCATTGACGGAGGGGTTTCTAGGGGAGCAAGATGGGAGGGGTCCGTCTCTCTTATCTTGCAGCTTTGTGCACCCCCCCAAACACCCCCCCTTCATCGCAGCCAGGGGTGGGTTCCTACTGGCGCAGGCTTACCTGTTCGTCGCTGCAGAGCTGAAGAAGCTGGTGGCGTTCGCGGCATGGGGCTTCCCCTGCCTGCTTTCCCCGGCCACCAGGACACCGCCATTTGCGTTCTTTTGCCCTCTGTGCATGCGCAAAGCATTCTGCTTGCACAGAGGGCAAAGGAACACAAATGGTGGCTTCCCGGCGGCCGGGGAAAGTGGGTGGGGGAAGCCCCGCACCACAAACGCCACCAGCTTCTTCGGCTCTGCGGCAACGAACAGGCAAGACCACCGCTGCCCCTCTCACTGCCCTCCCTCCCCGCCTGGCAGGAGGAGGCAGGCGAGGCAGGAGGCAGAGGGGTGTGCAGGGCAAATTCAAATTTAAAAAGCAGGACTTTTTTGAAACGCCGCAGGACACGGGACAAATTATTAAAAAGTGGGACTGTCCCGCTAAAAGTGGGACGTCTGGTCACCTTACTCTTAAAGCTTCTACAGCCAAACTTGCTGAGAAAAGAGAGGAGCTGCTTGAAGACATATCTAAGCCCAGTTCAACTCTGACCTTTAAAGTCTAATTGACTTGAGGTCAGGTATCTAAGTGACATTTCCTATGTGCATCTATCAGGACCCATTCTTCATCTTGGTGGCTTTCTTCCACCCCCATCAAATATGTAATGCAGGAAATTGCAGGTGGCCACCAAAGAAGGGGACTTGTCAGATATGACTCACAGTTCATGGAATAGGGCTGTGCAAAACTTTTGGTTCAGAGTCAAAAATATGCTTCAGAGTCTTATTCTTTAGTATGTGTAGTGACTGCAAATTTTCCATGCGCATGGTATCCTGGGATAAGAGCTTTTATATGTAATTATGCCTTTCCTCTGCTGATTGTTTTCTGTACTGTGTTTTTATTATTCCCATTGCAATCCCCACCAGAAATCTTATCATATTGGGTGGAACAGAACGGAATAAATATATTCTGAGGGTATTAAAGGTAAGCATCCAGCATCTCGAATTATTAGATTTGGAAGCAGAAAGTATACACGCTGCACAAACGATGCCTCAAACTGAACACACAAATTATCTCAGTTGAAAACGTATTTGTGGAGACGTGATAGCATATAATCATTTGGTCAGTTTTAACTGTGATGATGATTTCATCTCAACGATTGCAGTAAGCCTATGATACAACCAGAGCCTGTGATTTGGATCAACAGTCCACAGCATCACTCCTCGTGCCCTTAATCGTTTTATGAAGTTTTAGCAAGTTGCCTCAGTAAACTCATAAGAAAGACATGAGAGCTGCACAGTACTCGCTCCCGGTAATTAATGCTGTTACGTACGGAGGTACGTCTCATATTTGCATGCGAGCTGATGATTGGTTCAGCTGGGAGCGGGAGTTTTGGAGGGCTGTCAGTGGCCAGCCGCCTTCAGGAAAAACCCTTAAAAGCGGCTGTCCTGAAGCCGGCCAGCATTCTGCATTCGCTACAGCTAGGACCTAATAAAGTGCAGAACCATGACTGCGCCTCCGATCTCTTTGTTACGTGTGAATCTAACAAATGCCATACTGCCCTGTCTGCAAATATGATACTGACTTCACAATGACGATCTAGAACACCATGCCCCTCAAGGTGAGGTCTGCCCCTTCCCTTGGCCTTCCCAAAGAGCCTCAAAACCTGGCTCTGCTGATTGGTCTGGGGCCCCGATGGAGATGTGCTATGTTGGAGGTGGTTAGTGGACTAGAAACAAGTTCCCACACAAAGCCCACAGTATTCTGTTTCCTTAGCTTATTTGATCTCTATTCATTTTAATATTTTCTTAATGTTTGTACCTTTGTTTTTTATGATGTTTGCAAGCTACCAGAGTTATATGACAGCAAGATGGGTGGCATATAAATTTAATAAATATATAAATAAATCTGTTGGGAGTTCTTTCAATGAATTATTCATCCTTGTTAGACATATCTAATCTTATTTTACAATATCCATTGGCAATGGATTCCACCAATTAGCTGCATGAAGCATTACTTCTTTTCAAATATCTTGATTTTCCTATTGATTGCCTTTCCTGCATCTGTGTCCTCCATGTAAAACAACATTATGCAAATCATTCTACGTATCATTTTCTTGTTCTCTGGTGGGGGAGTTGATTTATTAGCAAAAGTCCAAAGCCATAGACATAATGTTTCTGTATGCCATCTTGGGGCTGGACCTTAAATTATGGAAGATAATAGTAGAATATTACTGCTTTTTAATGCAGAAAAACCGTTTGCATACAAGATTGGAACTGGGGAGAATCTACTTTGTGGGACCAACTTGTTATTTATTTTATTTATTTATTTTAGTGTTCTTATATGCCGCCCTACTCTCTGGGGACTTAGGGCGGCGTACAACATTTAAAGAACAACTAATCAATATAATAATTTAAAACAGTTTTAAAAAGAATTAAAAAAAACACATAAAACCATACATACATGGGGGAGACCTAAGATGTGAAATTGTCTCAAATCACCCCGCCTGCAGGAAGAGCCATGTCTTAATAGCTTTTCGGAAGGCCAGCAAGGTGGGGATAATTCGGATCTCTGGGGGTAGTTGGTTCCAGAGAACAGGGGCTCCCACAGAGAAGGCCCTCCCCCTAGGCCCCACCAGCCGACATTGTTTGGTTGACGGGACCTGGAGGAGACCCACTCTGTGGGACCTGACCGGTCAGAGGGAAGTATGAGGTAGGATGCGGTCCCGGAGGTAACCTGGTCCTAAGCCATGTAGGGCTTTAAAGATGATAATCAACACCTTGAATTGCACCCGGAGACCAATGGGCAACCAGTGCAGTTGGCAGAGTATGGCTGTTACGTGGGTGTATCTTGAGACACCCACCACAGCATGCGCAGCCGCATTTTGCACCAGTTGAAGTCTTCGGATACTCTTCAAGGGTAGTCCCATGTAGAGCACATTACAGTAGTCCAATCAAGAGGTGACAAGGGCATGAGTGACCGTGAGTAGAGCCTCCTTCTCCAAGTATGGTCGCAATTGGTGCACCAGGCGGACCCTAGCCACAGCTGTAAGATGTTGGTCTAATTTTAGCTGTGGATCTAGGAGAACTCCCAAATTTTGAACCCGTTCCGAGGGAGTTAGTTTTTCTCCCCCAAGAACCAAGGAGGGACAGTTTAATTACTTTATGTGGTTTATCATAGTCTATGTAAAGTGTTATGGCCTCATTAAATTCAACAAATTTCCCTTGCATTATTTTTTTACAAGCAAAAGATATGGTAGGATAAATAGTGTAAATACTTTATTGTACATGTGTGTGTGTGTGTGTGTGTGTGCAGTGTATGTATATGTATATATCTAAGTACATGTATATATGTATACAGTACAGTATATATATACTGTATATGTATACACACATGTATAAGTATATGCACATATACTCTCTCTCTCTCTCTCTCTCTCTCTCTCTCTCTCTCTCTCTCTCTGTGTGTGTGTGTGTGTGTGTGTGTGTGTGTGTGTGTGTGTGTGTGTGTGTGTGTGTCAGAGTGTGGGTCAGAGGTGTGTCACAAGTCAGTGGTGGGTTTTAGCAGGTTCTGGAGAACCGGTAGCAGAAATTTTGAGTGGTTCGGAGAACCGGTAAATACTACCTCTGACTGGCCCCGCTCCTATCTATTCTCTGCCTCCCGAGTCCAAGCCGATTGGGAGGAAATGGGGATTTTGCAATATCCTTCCCCTGGAGTGGAGTGGAAATGGAGATTTTACAGTATCCTTCCCCTGCCACGTCCACCAAGCCACACCACACGGACAAAGCGATGCACACAGAACTGGTAGTAAAAAAATTTGAATTTTGAATCCCACTACTGATATAAGTATATATATACAGTATATGCACACACACTCACACACATATACATGGAAACTCTGTCATATAACCAAACATAGCATTTTTCCTCCAGCACAGTGTCTTAAAACTATTTATAACAGAAAATTGTCACAATGAAATGATAATAGGAAATGTAATACAAATTGAAAAATTTTAGTATTATCTAAATAGTTTGTTTGACTTAGAGTTGTTAGGACTGACCTGGGGTGAAATGCTATCGGTTCAGCCCGGTTCGGGCATACCGGTAGCAAAGGCCGCTGGTGATTTGGTGAACCAGCAGCACGAGACTCCGCCCACCCGCCCAGACATCGCCATTTTCTTGTTTTTAACCTCTGTGCATGCACAAAACGTTCTGTGCATGCGCAGAGGGTGAAAAAAGTGTGCGACGGTGGTGCACAAGCATAGTGAGCGCACGCTTCTGAACCGGTAGGGAAGGTAAGTAGATTTCACCACTGGTACTGACCTAATACACAAAGAATAAGATTAGATTTATATCAGCATGCAGTAGGATTCTCCAGTAGCCAGCAAACCAGTTACGCCGTGATTGTGGCAATATTTAAAATGTGGATCAGAAGATGCATTCTATGCATAAATTTGTCAAGCAGAACTTCAATAGAAAACAGACATCCAGTAAAGTTATTAATGCTTTTCAACTTTGGTCTTGGTGTCAACTTCTGAGAATACCATGGACAGCCAAGAAAAGGAACAAGTGGATCATCAAAGATCATCAATTCAGAGGTCTCAATGAACAAATGACTCAAATTATCTCACTTCAGACACATTATGCGAAGACCCAGGTCTCTGGAGAAGGCTCTAATGCTGGTGAAGGTGGAAGGAAAGAGAAGAAACACGACAACCAGCAGCAAGCTGGATGAATTCAGTGGTGATGGGTGCATCATGAGAAGATCTGAAAGACCAGGTGAGGAAGACATCATCATGAAGACAACCTATCTACAGTCTGTGGTCGCTAAGAGTCAATAACACCCTGACTTGATTAATTATGCAATCAATTGATGAATTGGTACGCAATCAATCAATTGATCAGTGCTCTTAGGTACAGCGTTTGACCCAGAAAGAATATGAAGTAATGTGTAAAGAAACCATAATTATACAGAAAGGAATATATAAGTAAATGTTTGAAATTGTGCAGAGAATAAAACCCGAAGTGTAGAAGTGTGCAGCTACAGGAATTGTTTAAGCCTATAATACAGACAGGTAGGACCTAGGAAGGATGTTATGATTATGGAATTTTCTAGGATGTAGAAAAGTGGAATCCAAGCAAAATATCTACACTGTGTAAGGGCAAAGGATACTAAACCTTCATTTTCAGAAATTAAAAAGAAAAAAGAGAGAGAGAAACTCTTGGAGTTGATCTATAGCAACATCTGTGGATCACTGTGAGTAATTACACCAGGTGGAAACAGATACTTATTAACTTTTATAGGCAATTATTCTAGATATACTTTTGCTACTTGCTCAATGAAAAGAGATAAGTATCGGAGAAATTCAAAGGTGCGTGACTTCCGTGAGAAAGTGAACAAATTCGATGCGCAGAAAATGAGGAGGAATATATGGCAACTAACATGAAAAACTGCCAGAAATAGCAAGGAACTGTAGATCAGACAGAACAGAATGTCACACGAGATAGGATTTAGATTTAGATTTATTATTAGAGTTGGAAGGGACCTTGTAGGTCATCTAGTCCAACCCCCTGCTCAAGCAGGAGTTCCTACACCATTTGAGACAGATGGCAGTCCAGTCTCTCCTTGAAGGTCGCAAGTGTTGGGGCTCTCACGACCTCTGCTGGCAAGCTGTTCCACTGGTTGATCGCTCTCACTGTCAGAAAGTTTCTCCTCACTTCCAGGTTGAATCTCTCCTTGGTCAGCTTCCATCCGTTATTCCTTGTTTGGCTTTCTGGTGCCATAGAGAACAGCCTGACCCCCTCCTCTCTGTGGCATCCCCTCAAGTATTGAAACACTGCTATCATGTCACCCCTGGTCCTTCTCTTCGCTAGACTGGCCAAGCTCAGTTCCTGCAACCGCTCTTCGTATGTTTTATTTTCCAGACCCTTTATCATCCTGGTTGCTCTCTTCTGCACTTTCTCTAGGGTTTCAATGTCTTTTTTATATTGTGGTGACCAAAACTGGATGCAGTACTCTAGGTGTGGTCTGACCAAGGCTTTATAGAGTGGTACAAGTACCTCTCTGGTCCTTGATTGTATCCCTCTATTTATGCAGCTCAGGACTCAGGAAAAACCGCTCTTCTACCGAAATGATAAAGTGCATGACCTAGGGAGAGCCAATCACACAATTTCACCTATCTGCAGAATGAGAACCAAGCCACTGCCACAAATGCAATGCAGTACAAGCTAGGCCATGGAAAGAAGATCAGACTAGGGCACCTTAAGAAGGTTTGCTTCTAAGATTTTAGAGAAGATTTTGCAAACTTGAGGAGAGACTGTTGACTGAAGTGACAGTCTCGCAAGAAATACATAACCATAGATCTTTCCATAAAAACTATTAATATACATAGAGAATTGCTCCTCCTTAAGAGGAGGAGCAGAAACTACCTTTTTCCCAGGGCCCAACAAAGGATAAATATCCATGGAGCCCGAAATGAAGTCTTCATCACTTCCCTAGAGCGTAGACCAAGCTTACCTAAGTTTCTGATCCCCATGCCTGGGAGAACAATTACGTATGTCTTAAAGTGTTTTGAAAACCCAGCAAGGTCAGGGCCAACCTAACCTTGGGGGAGGCTGATGTTCTAAAGGGCAGATCCAGCAACAGAAAAAAACATGAGCCGTGGTGGCGCAGTGGTTAGAATGCAGCATTGCAGGCTAACTCTGCCCACTGCCAGCAGTACAGTTCTCAATGGCTTAAGGTTGACTCAGCCTTCCATCCTTCTGAGGGTGGTAAAATGAGGACCCAGATTGTTGGGAGCAATATGCTGACTCTGTAAACAGAGAGGGCTGTAAAGCACTGTGAAGTGGTATATAAGTCTAAGTGCTGTTGCTATTGTTTGCTGGATGCCACCAGACAAAATTCCTTAATAGACCGAACTCAGAAGAATGATACTCCTGCCAAATCTGATAGGAAAAGAAGAATTGGAGAAAGGTGTTCGCTCAGATATCCTGGCCTTCTCTCATGAAAGGCTGCATAGGTGGCACCAGCACTTATGTTGTCCTGAGGTCTTCCCAAGCAAAGTAGACATTTGTAGCATGAACCTGCCAGGAGATTAGGTACATAAACTATTTCTGGACTTTGGGACATATGAGCCAGACCTGTTAGATAATCAGTACTCCCAGATGGAAAAGACCTCATCCAGGAGCAATTAATAAAAATTAAGGATCACAGTATGTTTTGTTTTACGCCGCCTGAGTCCCCAGGGAGTAGGGCAGCATATAAGAACAGCAATAAATAAATAAATAAATAAATAAATAAATAAATAAATAAATAAATAAATAAATAAATAAATAAATAAATAAATAAATAAATAAATAAATAAATAAATAAATAAATAAATAAATAAACAAACAAACAAACAAACAAACAAACAAACAAATAAATAAGATGCCCATCAGAAGAGAGGCAGAAGATGTACCCACTCAGGAACACATTCAAATTGCTTCCTCTAATATTTTCAACAACAACAAGATCAAACTCTTTGCAAAATGGTGGAATTTGTACATGAGCCAGTGAGAACGGGCATTGGAAGAGTGACTTCAAGTGCACTGATTCTTTAGCACCTCACAGCCACAAGGGGTTGTAGACAGGGGTGGGCTGATATGGGTTCACCCGGGTTTGGGAGAACCTGTAGATAGTGTTATGGCCGGTTCAGAGAACCTCCAAATCCCACCCCTGGTTGGCCCCGCCCACCCCACCCTGCCCCACCTCACCCCTCCCAGGAGTCTCCACACGGCCCATTTTGGATGTGAGGTAAGTGCAGGGCCTGCACAGAGGCTCAGGAAGGGGGGGAAAAATGGGCCTCACAGAAGTTCCGGGAGGCAGGAAATGGGCCCATTACCGGCCTCCGGAAGGCCTCCAGAGCCCGGGGAAAACAGTTTTCGCCCTTGCAGAGGCTCAAGGAAAGCCTCCGGAGTCTAGGGAAGGCGAAAGAGGGGGCCCCCGCCATGGTGCAGGAGGCCGACTAGGCCATGCTCACCATGGCCACGCCCACTCAGCAACCGGGCAGAGAACCCGTTGGTGAAATTTGGCTGTATCCCGGCTGTAGAGTTAGGAATTTCATCTATTTTCTGCCTCTAATTCTCACTCTTGCTATTCTTTGGTTGAAATCTCAAGATGATTCCTTCATGGCTTTGTCTTCCCAGTGTACTTGCTCTCTGACTCTCTGCTGGATAGATTTAGGCTTTACCTACCTACCTACCTCCCAACCAATTCATTTATTATTATTTATTTGTATTCTGCATTTATTATTTTTAAAATAATTCAAGATAGCGAACATACCTAATATTCTTTCTTTCTCCTATTTTTCCCACAGCAACACCCAGTGAGGTGGGTTCAGCTAAAGGGCATTGATTAGCCCCAAATCCAGCTTTTACGGACGGCTAAGACAGGACTAGAACTCACCATTTCCTGCTTTTCAGCCTGGAGTCTTAACCACTGGACCAAATGGCTCTTTCCTGTAATAAACCTGATTCTTTAATTTCAGTTAAAATTACAAAGAGAGGCTTCATTACTCCTTTCTGAAGTTAGATTCCCACTCTTCGGCAATGCACTCCAATTGCTTTCTATGACATTTTCATCAAGAATGAGGAAAATCAAAATTCAACACTCTCTTTGGGACAAAATGCTAAAGAAAGGAAAAGAAAAATCACATTACGGAACAAATAACTTTCACAGCTCGCTCTCTTTTTTTAGTAATCAAGAGTCTATTCACATCACTGTCTTAACCCATAATTACTTAAATATGCCATGTAACATTTCTTCCCAATCCTACCTATACTAATCATACCTGTTGCAAATGGCATCTGAATTTGTAAAATATCTAACTCCAATTTTTTAGGATGGAATTGAATGGATGAATGAGATTGCAGACATCAAAATTTACTGCAGTTGTACTTGCTGGAAATCGGGAGAAGGGTAGTATTCTTTCCCGCTATTCTGTATTTTTCTCATTAGATTCTATACAAGACAGGCTTCTCTGTTAATGTAGCCATTTAGAGCTTTTCTTCAGTTTCCACTTCCTGACAAGAAAATAACAAATGATATATTTCAAGACACAGAGCAATCACAACACAAAGAAAACAAACTGTGTACAAGTTGTTAGCAGGTTTTAAAGCAATGCCTGATGAAAAATATAACTCAAAACACACACAAAAGCAGACGTCTGCAAAATCTACTGATTGGGTGTTTAGCGGTCTTTCTGCAAAATATTAGATACAGCAGGATCAAGAGATTATTCATTACTGGCGGTATCGGTTGTAGGAGACTACAAGCAGAACAGGAGAGTGGAGTAAAATGCATCATCAGTTTCAAATCCTTGTGTTGCCACAAAAGATCCTAGTCCAGTCCTCTATGAATTCCATTCCATTATCTAGCACAATGATGGCGAACCTTTTTCGGCTTGGGCGCCAAATAGGTGTGCGCAAGAGATAGTGTGTGCGCGTGTGCTCACACCCATAATGCAATGCCCTCCCCCCGCACATGCGCACAACCCCCGTTCCACTCCGCGCATGTGCACAACCCGTTCCACTCCGCGCATGTGCACAACCCCCCGCTGCCCCCCTGCACATGCATACAGGCCTCACTGAAGCCTCCAGACTTTCCGTAGGCCCATTGGGCTGCTTTTCACTCTCCCCAGGGTTCAGGAAAGACTCCTGAAGCCTTAGGATGGCAAAAAATGGCCCAACAGGCTAATCGGAAATTCGGAAATGAAACGGAAGTGGAGCTGCCCTAATACTTACCTTCAGATAGTTGCAACCAGGCCTCACACATCTCGGCTCATTTTTTCTGCAGCCGGCAAGGCTTTCCTGAAGACCTCTGTAGCCAATAACAGAGCTCAGGATCAATCCAGAGCTCTGTTATCAGCTGCAGAGGCCTTCAGAAAAGCCTTGCCAGCTGCAGAAGAAATGGGCCAAGGTGTGGGAGACCTGGCTGCAACTGTCCAAAGCCGAAGATGTTCCTGAAGACTTCTGACAGCGAAAAGGAGGCTGGGGGTGACACACACAAGTAAACTTCCGGTTGGCCATTTTCGCCATCCCCAGGCTTTAGGAGGCTTTCCTGAAGCCTGGGGTGAGTGAAAATGGCTAAAAAGAAGGCTGAAAATCATAGGACAAAGCCTTGTGTGCCCTCAGATATGGCTCCATGTGCCACCTGTGGCATGAGTGCCATAAGTTTGCTATCACTGATCTAGCACCAATTTAATGCTGACCTTTAGTTGATTCTTGTGTATAGACTTCAATAAATCATTTAGGCTGCTACCTACACAAATGGCCCTATTCTGCATCTGACAGTGGTTATACCTATCCACTCTCCAGACCCCACAATTCTCCAGACCCTACAATTATAGTTTGCTACTGATTCCTCTGCATTTTACTGATGACTATTTAATTGTACCATGAAGCAGAATGGGAGAAATGATTGTTTGCCAGGTAGTTCATAGTCTGGAAAATGAGCAAAAACGGCTCTAGGACTATGCAGATAGCATTTCTGCTTGCGTATCATTTCCATGTTTATATGTACAGTATATGTGTGTATGTATGTGTATATTTCTGAAATTTGTATTACTTTATTTAAATAATAAAAGAGCTGTAAAAGAACAATAGCCACGGTGGCGCAGTGGTTAGAGTGCAGTACTGCAGGCTATTTCTGCTGACTGTCGGCTGCCTGCAATTTGGCAGTTCAAAATCTCACCAGGCTCAAGGTTGACTCAGCCTTCGATCCTTCTGAGGTGGGTAAAATGAGGACTCAGATTTTTGGGAGCAATATGCTTGTCGAAGCGTAAATCAGCTTCGTTCCCCCTTGGGGAAAACTGTACTTAATTAGAGGTAAATGGATCTTGTTTTCCATGGTGTATACTCTTAAAGAAAAAACAAAACCCGAAGTATATATTCTAATATATATCCTAATATGATTTGATTTCTTATTTGTACCCTATGACTATCATTAAGTGTTGTAGCTTATGATTCTTGACAAACATATCTTTTATGTACACTTAGAGCATATGAACCAAAGACAAATTCCTTGTGTGTCCAATCACACTTGGCCAATAAAAAATTCTATTCTATTCCATTCTATTCTATCTTAAATGAAATGTGTTTCCAAGGCTAGTGTTTTCTATTTGTTCTCTTCTATATAAAAAAAATAAGCATAAATTATGGCTGAAAGTAAGAGCAGTTAATGTGCTTTGTGTTTGATGCCTTTGTGGTTGCCCTGGCTGGGTCTTTTTAAGTACAGACTAAACAGCACTTAGACAAGAAGACAACATAGATGTTTCCAGGGGTGCCAATATTCATGATATATACCAATTCTTAGAAAACTAACCCGAGATGTATTTTGCATGGATTAAGAGATAAATAGACTTAATATAAATACCGGTAAATGTATGATTACGATTAAAGCTAAAAGAAGTCTAAAGTTCCTTTAGCACATATGTGTAAACATATCTAAGTGCCACACAGAATGTATCTGCATATTTAAACAACCCTGTGTCTACTAGCATTTGATTTCATTACCTTTATAGTTTTAACACACAACAAACATTTAAAGCTCTAGGTCAGTGATGGTGAACCTTTTAGTCACAGGGTGCCCAAACTGAAAGGCACACACACGTGAGCGCCAGAGCACCGGAAACCCAACGACCAGCTGGCCGGCATGCACATTGGAAACCTGACGATCAGCTGGCTGAGCTGGGGCGACGGTGCGCCTGCCCACAGAGAGGGCTCTGCATGCCACCTCTGGCACGCGGGCCACAGGTTCGCCATCATGGCTCTAGGTCTAGGCAAATTCCACGAAACCAGCATTTCAGAAACCAGAATACTTCCCCTTAAATCTTGAAGTGATATTTCGTCACGCTGCACGAGACAAATGCTTTTCAAATCGTATTAGTAAAATTTGAATTGGCCCCATTAAAAAGTAGCATTTAATAGTTTTATTCCTTGGTATTTCACAACTAACTTTGGGCCTGCTTGTGCTCTGTTTCAACTAATCCCCAAAGAAATATATATTGTATACAGAAACTCAGATTGTACACGACCTGTTCTTTAGATTCCCACTCCGTCTCTTAGTATCGTATGACTCTGCAACTGGTTAGAAAGCTAAGATAACACTCTAATCATTTCTTAATCTTCCAGCTTCTCTAAACTCTAGCTTTGTTAGAAATACAATTTCAGAATTCTCAGCCAGCATATTAATAATAAAGTATGTAGATCAAACAGGATACTGCAAATGCATATATCAACTCATTACTGCTATATAATCCAAGACCTTGCTGCTAATCTTCCGCTTCTCTTTCCTTTCACTTTCCTCAAAATTATAGACTTTTTAAGAGAGTTAGGTTTACACATTATGGGTCCAAAATAACATTTGTGATTGGATATTTGTGGCTGGAGTGAGATTTTGGCTTGATTTGTTCTATGATCCATTTATTTGTTTTCTTAGCTATCCATGAAATTCTCAAAAGTCTTTTCCCGTAGCAAAATTCAAAAGCATGAATATGCTGTGAAAATTTGGGGTGAGGTATCTGAAAGATGATGATGTATTAATACTGTGTGATGAATAAAATGGAGTTCCCTTATCTTTGCTTTTAATTTATTCTCCCTTTCCTGAATCTCAAACTCCTTCTCAAACTCTCTCCTGATTCCTTTGGAGCAAATAGAATTATGTATCTGATATTTTATAAAAGGGCCAAGGATGAAGTGTGCAATTATTCACCCAAATATTCCAATCTATGTAATACTAAACGGTATGACTCCTCAAGGTCACATTCTGTTCATAATGGCATAGAAGCTGTTCATAGAAAACATCAGATTTCCTTTGGAAAATAGAATTTCTCCAAGAATAATAAACAAGCTTCAGAATAAAACTGTGCGTGCATATACTGTAACATAGCTTTGCCAGCTATTGTTATTCCTGGCAAAATTTTTGAATTGCTGTTCACCTTTACTCAGCAAGCCTGAATAAGTTGTCACCCAAAGTTGAAGAAATAATCTGTACCTGTCCAGAAATTGCTGTAAAAAAGAAATATATATCAGCTGCCAGCCCATTTAAGCTTATTGTACTTGGCAATTACAATTTTGAGACCTGACATTTGGCAAGCCCATATCAAGTACTTCATAAAGGCTGGTTCAGATTTTTAGTCCAAGAAATGCCATTTTTAAAAACAATAGATTGTGGCTTATCATAGTGGAAACATCATTTCTTTTTTGCAAATTCCTTTCACCTAAGGAACACTATCACTGCTCCTTTAATTGCCGATGGTTCACGGATCACTCGTTCCATGACATCTGTGATTGCCGAGGCTCCACTGTGCCTTTGGATGGTAACAATTATTGTGATTAAGATTCATGAGCGTTGAGCTCCCATGTTATATCTCATCTAATAACTCAATTGCTCCAGAGTGACGAAAACAATGCATGGTAATTTGCAAACTGGTAATCAAAATGCACAAATAGCCACATTCTTTTCACGACAATGATTGGTAATGGGACTGGCCAATATTAAGCCATCTGACGTTCATCTCTCATTCTCCTTTTTCTCACAGTGCTCTGGCAGTCGTAAACATTAATACTGTAATGAGAAGAAATTCAATGCAATGTTGACATTTTGGCATCTTGTTCCTGGGCATTACAAGCGCTCTGTAAAATGACACTGAGCCTAATACCATTTTTTTTCCGAATTCTGCCATCACGACAGGGTGAAGCATTATGAAAAGTTTCGATGAAGCAGCTGAAAGATGTCCATCATATCACTTGTGTTTCCCTTTCACCAACTAGTCTTCGAAACAGCCCCATTCCTTAAGACTTCAGTCATGGCTAGCAAAGTGTCCTTTTAGTATACATACTTGCCCTCTTCCTCCCTGAATTATGTTAATTTTAGGAAACTCCACTGTGCTTTTTAAATATTTAAAGAGGAGTGAAACAAGAATCAATTGCATGCCTTAGTAGGTTGTTTTGTATTATTAAGCACTTTCATTGGCTGACCTGGAATGTTTAAAGTCAGCAAGAAATACCTCGTATAATATGGACTGGAAAAGAACTCATCTTCTGTCACTATCTGGGGGGAAATAAAAGTGGCTTGTCCTCTGGCCACTTGAAGCAGAGCAGTTGGGTTTGCACCAAGGTCATGGATTTGTAAAAGAGATGGCAGATGATTCAGCACAAAATCACAAGAACATTAGGCAAAAGGGGGTGGGGGTGGGAAATGCTAGAAGGCCTCTCTACAGTGGCATGTATATGTCTGGGATATAGACTATAAAAAGATCCATAGAAAGTTGTGAGGATGGCTTTATTGCAGATGCTGTAGGACACGTTGCTAAAGAAGACATCGTCTGATACATGTAGAATGGAACAGTTACGGAACCTATCAAGTCCAGAGATTCTGGTCCTGAGATGAGGAGAATTCTAGGAAGAAAATTTGAGAGAGATGTTTGAAAATGTGGAAAGATTATGAGAATAGAGTGCGTTGTGTCTATGGAGAGTCAGATTCTGGACAATGGGACTTTAGGAATTTGTTTACTAATGAGGCAGTTAGGAGAAAACTAAGAGATATTCTAGGACAAGTTACTGAGATGAGGAGGGAAAGAAGAAGTCAAAATAAAGGACAAGTAGAAAGTGAGGGAAAGAGCTAGAGGGAGAAAATTAACAATATTTTATATCATGTTGAGAGAGAGAGAGAGAGAGAGAGAGAGAGAGAGAGAGAGAGAGAGAGAGAGAGAGAGATACACACGGAGAGAGAGAGAGAGAGAGAGAGAAAGAGAGAGAGAGAGAGAGAGATGCACACGGGGAGGGAGAGAGAGAGAGAGAGAGAGAGAGAGAGAGAGAGAGAGAGAGAGAGAGAGAGAGAGAGAGAGAGAGAGAGAGAGAGAGAGAGAGATACACACGGGGAGAGAGAGAGAGAGAGAGAGAGAGAGAGAGAGAGAGAGAGAGAGATACACACACGGGGGGAGAGAGAGAGAGAGAGAGAGAGAGAGAGAGAGAGAGAGAGAGAGAGAGAGAGAGAGAGAGAGAGAGAGAGAGAGAGATTTCAAAAGAAAAAGTACTACATGCAAGCATTTGACTATTCTTATTCGAACAGCTGACTGAAATGAGAACATTTTGCTACTCAAAAACATCTTGAAAACTCATTGGGGAAAAAATACCTGAGGGAGAACATTCAAGACAGAAGTCTAGCCTAAGTGAGGCTTAGTGAAACAGATTTATAACTTTAATGAAGAGTCAGTATATTTAAGGAAATACTTAAATGGAGTTTACCATGAGCTGTTCAGGCACCTGGTTGACCTCTTGACTCCCAGCACAGTCTCCTTTACGCTCATCTTCCTATATAGGATTGCAAATGTTGTGGCAATGTTTGGCTTTATCAGTGTGATAACATACCGGAGTTTTCATATAAATATAACTTTTATTAAAAGTTTTTTTAAAACCATAAAAACTAACACTTAAATTATTAAAGAGCAACAGAAACAAAGAAAACAAAGAAGAAAGAAAAGATTAAAAGGGCAAACAGAGAGAACAAAAAGAAATAGAAAGAAGCAGCTTCTGATTTCTTCTGAAGCAAATATTAATACGTTTACAGTATTAACTCTTACTTTATGATTACAAAACAAAATTCACTTTGTTCTATTATCCAAAACCACAAATCATGAGCACATTTTTTTTGTTTCATGCAAAAAGTCTACAAAGAGTTTCCAGTCAACCATGAATATATTGGTTTTTTTCTCTAATCAAGGAAGTTAGCTTAACCATTTCTGCAAGTTCTATGATTGTCACCAAATATTCCTCCCATTGTGGGTAACGTTGAGCCTTTCCACTTTTGAGCATATGCATGAATCTTGCTACAGTTATTATACATAAAAACAACGTTCCATTACTTTTTTCTGGTTGCTTGTCCATTAGTCTCAATGGTCAGTCTTTGGTTTCAATTGTACTTTAATCTTTAAAATATTCTGCATTAATGTATGTATGTGTATTATTTCTTTTATCTTTTTTGCATGTCACCAAACACAATAAAATGTCCCTTCCAGAAAAGATTTGAAGTAACTTTGTACCAGTGGCGAAATCTAAAAATTTCCCCTACCGGTTTTGTAGGCCTGGTTTATTTTGTGGACATGGCTTGGAGGTCAGGTGGGCATGGCTTCAGGTGGGTGTGGCTTGGTGGTCAGGTGACTCGTTGGGCGTGCTTGGTGGTCAGGTGACCGGGTGGGTGTGCTTGGTAGTCAGGTGATCAGGTGGGCATGGCCAACTTGTAAAATGTGAAACTCACTTAACAACGTTCTTGCTTAGCAATCAAAATTTTGGGCTAAATTGTGGTCATAAGTTTTCTTTCTTTCTTTCTTTCTTTTTTCTTTCTTTCTTTCTTTCTTCCTTTCTTTCTTCCTTTCCTTTCCTTTCCTTCTTTCCTTTCCTTTCCTTTCCTTTCTTCTTTCCTTCCTTCCTTCCTTCCTTCCTTCTTTCTTTCTTTCTTTCTTTCTTTTTTTTCTCTCTTGTCTCTCTCTCTCTCCCTTCCTCTTTCTTTCTTTCTTTCTTTCTCTTTCTTTCTCTCTTTCTCTCAGTGGCGGGAGAAGGAAGAAAGTGCTCTGGTAGGGTGGCCGGCCCGGCCTGGCAGTGGCGCATCCCCTGTCATGGGCTGGATGCGGGGAGCGGGACCAGAGGCGGTCCTCCACAGGGGCACCGGAGAGCCCTTGGCTGTCCGAAGCGAGGACACGCCGGCACTGCCACCGCACTCACCCATCGCAGGCATCCAAAGAGCAGAGGAGAAGACATCCAGCCGTGGGCAGTTTCTGAGACTTCGGTGCTGGCCCAGGTGAGACCGGCGATGAATGCCCAACCAGTGAGCGCAGGGCACCTGATACCCCCCTCCAAAGCTGAGTCTGCCCCGGATTGGTGTCCCAGCGGGGCTCAGCTGGCTGTCAATCATTCCCCCTCCCAGCCACTCACTCACTCGCAGCAGGGCAGTGGCCGGGCTGGAACTCCCGCATGCTCGTGGGAGAGAAGAATGAGGACAAAAGGAAAAGAAAGGAGATGGGACTCCCCGTAGCCATCTACACATGGGTCGCCAGACAGAGTGGCAATGGGACACACAGGCACACGTGCCCCACACTGACCCGTGCTCAAACAAAGCCTCGCCAGGCTGGAACTTCCATGCTTCTTTGCTGGGCGCCGGTGGCGGCTTCCAGCTTGGGCACCGGTGACGGCTTCCAGCTTGGAAGCTGGCGGTGGCACCCAGCAAAGAAGCGCAGTTAAGCAGGGTCAGGACATTAGCGCGGGAGCGGTGAGGAATTCAGGGCAGGCAGCGGTTCGTCTTTGTGCGCAGAGGTCAGGCGAGGGGAGTTGCCTTACTTTCTGCTGTGAGGGTGGCGGAGGTTGAGGTGGAGGGGAAGGCAAGCAGGCGGCAGGCAGATGGGTCTTCCTCCCCCACCACCAGCATCGACCTTACCTTCTGCTGCAGCAAGCGGATGTCCCTGGGCTGCTGCACATGTGCACCACAGTGCTGGCACTCGCACATGACATCAGGCGGGCTGGGATAGGTCCAGAGCGCATGTGCAGCCCCGAAACATCCACTTGCAGGGTGAACGAGCGGTGACCGGGGGACCAGTTCGGAGGCATGGCCAGCCAGCCGTTGCTACCGGTTCTCCCAACCATGGGCTGCCACCACTACCGGTACGCCCGTACCAAGCCGAATCGGTAGCATTTCACCCCAGCTTTGTACATTCTGGACAGTTTCTCTGGTGGCAAATAGCAGCAATACACCATTTTACAAAAATTCTCTATAAGGCTTAGAACATACAGTAAATGTCATTTTTTTTCAACCATTCCTCTTAGTCAATTTATATATTATAGCCAAAGTTTTTAGTCCATTTTATCATACAGGTATTCCTCATCTTCTGACCATTCATTTAGTGACCATTTGAAGTTACAACAGTACTAAAGAAAGTGAATTACAACTGGTTCTTGCATCTATGACTATAACAGCATCCCCACAGTCACATGGTCAAAATTCAGGCACTTGGCAATTGGTAACTATTTACAATTGTTGCAGAGTCCTGTGGGGGGGGTGTCACATGATCACCATTTGCAACTTTCCCAGCTGGCTTCCAACAAGCAAAGCCAATGGGGGAAGCTGGGTTTGTTAACAACCTGGCAAAAAAGACTGTAGAATCAGGCATGGCTCCAAGAGTGAAATGCTCCCGGTTCGCTTTTACCTGTCAGTCGTCGGAGAGCCGATCGCGAAGGCAGCACGATGCTCCGCCCACCTGCCAGGACACTGCCATTTGAGTTCTTTTACCCTCTGCGCATGCACAGAACACTTTGTGCATGCGCAGAGGGTAAAACAATTCAAATGGCGGTGTCCAGGCGGGTGGGCAGAGCGTCACACTGCCTTCGCGATTGGCTCTCCAACGACCGACAGGTAAAAGCGAACCAGGAGCATTTTACCGCTGCATGACTCATTGGATAACAATAACACTTGGACTTATATACTGCTTCACAGTGCTTTACAGCCCTCTCTAAGCGGATTACAGAGTCAGCATATTGCCCCCAACAATCTGGGTCCTCAGTTTACCAACCTCGGAAGAATGGAAGGCTGAGTCAACCTTGAGCCTGGTGAGATTCGATCTGCCTGGTGAGATTCGATCTGCCAAATTGCAGGCAGCCAGCAGTCAGCAGAGGTAGCCTGTAGTACTGCACTCTAACCACTGCGCACCGTGGCTAATGTGTGTGTGTTTGTGTGTGTGTGTATCCACAGCGGGAGTTGGGGCAGCATATAAGAATGATAAAATAAATAAATAAATGAATGAATGAGTGTGTGTGTAACATTTTTGCTGATAAATGAAAATGAAGGGAGACTAGTATATATATATATATATATATATATATATATATATATATATATATATATATATATATATATATATATATATATATATATATATATATATATATATATATATATATATATATATATATATATATATATATATATATATATATATATATATATATATATATATATATATATATATATATATATATATAATATGTTCAAATCCCAGTAAGGGTATGGCTAGCTGATGAGACCTAAATAGCTTGAAATAGATGTATATGTATATGTATATGTATGTATGTATGTATGTATATACATACATACCTATATATACATATACATATACATATACATACATACATACATACATACATACATACATACATACATACATACATACATACATACATACATATATATATATATATATATATATATATATATATATATATATCCCCTCCAACATAATGATTTCTAAAATCTACACTCACCTTAGCTATCACAGCATAGATATCCATGTGGTTATACCCAGGAGTTTTCCAATTGAATTAGCCCCAAGCAGGGATTCATTGCTTAGTCTGCTTTAGGAAATCAGTTTCCATTCAGATAAGGCCTGTTGGCTTTAGACATGTTCTGTCTTAGAAAGAGAAGGTAGCTTTCTCTCCTTCTATCTCAAGTCCAAGTTGTAGAAGATGTTTCACAACTCCTCCTCTTCTATTTCTTCAGTAAACCTCTTCACAATCTCTTGGCTGTCTTTCTTCTTTTCATGGTACACGGGGAGGTCATTCTCAGAGATCAAGACATGTGTCTTTCTGTGGTTTCTAAAGCTAAAAAAGAAAAGTGAAGATCAGCTTGATCCTGCATGAAACCTTGATTGACTAGCCTTCATTCAGTTTTTCATTCCAGGTTCTAACAGCCTGCTTCAGGCCATGGAGCTCTTTTGAAGCTTGCGTACCAGAGCCTCATTTCTTTTGGGGGGGGTACATCGGCTGTAGCCTTTGGGGGGGGGGGTACATCGGCTGTAGCCTTGTTCACAATTCCTTATTTCAAGTATCTGTTTATGTTGCTTTCTGTATATTTACCCCCAGCTTGTGGGTTAGATTCTTAAGGCTTTCTCACCAATTTATTATTGTCCATTAAAGCCACATATTCTTTGCATTTCTTCAGTACTTGATTCTTTTCACTGAGCGAGTCACAAAAGGTACATCTAGAGAAATGACAAGCACAAGGAACCAGAATGACACTGAGAGTTGATCACAGCAGTATCTTTATTGCTGCTTGCCTATTTACAAGAATCTCACCAGAGTACCTTCACTTGGTACACAACAACTAGATAAGCACTCCAAGGTTTAGGGGGGGAGTCTTGTTTTCTGTTGCTTCCTCACCTTCAGCTATTCTAGGCTAGTCAGTAGCTTAATTCCACCCCTCACTTCAATTGCAGTCATCTACCAAACTCTATACGTAGTCTTTGCTTGTTCGTTGCAATAGCTTGCCTTCGCCTACAGGTGCTGCTATGTATTAATTCAGTCACTACTTTGTCTCTTTTTCTTTGTTTTGCTAACATTTAGTTCTAGTACATTTTGCCTTTAAATATCCCAGATGCTTGAAGTGATTTACTCACAGCTACAATTTTAGTCCTTTGTTCAAAATCCTCCAATTTACAAGAAGCTTCTGGATCTCTATGCCACATTCTTCCGTGCCATAAATTTGAAGAATTGTTATATGTGCAATGATTCAATGCTCTGGCTCTACCATCTACACAGTTCAATTCAAATAGTTAATTTTCTTGAAAGATAATGTTTATAAGCAATTATCAGTTTTCAGGCTCATAACAATATTTAGCTTTACATTTTTTGGGTATGATATACTTTACTACCAAGCCCTAAGCAGGTGTGCAAAACAGAAGTAGAACTACAGATCTCAGAAGGGTACCTCTAAGTGATAGAAATAAATACAAATCTTGGAAATCGTAAGAGGAATTTCCCACCTACATTTGCAAGGAATTAATTGAGACAAAAGTGCCTGTGGTTTATTTAAAATACTTATTTCTAGATTTCTTGCTATCTGGCTTAATTATTGTTTGTGAGATAAGGAAGTCCACTGATTCATTTTCTCTGTTTGATTGCTTATGTCTACTTTTCATTCTTCACATTCACTGAAAAGTAAAGGTGGGACGTACAAGCCCCCCTTAAAGAGCATATTTTATTTACCTAATGGATGAAGAAATTTCACAAGACCTCTCCCTGCAGACAGAAGTTTTTCTCCATCTAAATCTAAAGCCTTCATATAAAGTATATATTCATCATCATTTTAGCTATTGTCTATCCACGGCAGGATAAAAGCTTCTTCTGCGTATTTCCAACCAATATGGTCCTGAGTTTTCTTTTGCCAATACTAGCTGATGTTGTCGATCCATCTTGTTTTAGGTCTCTTTCATGGAAGCTTTTTATCATGCACACACACACATATACACATGCATGCCATCTTGTGGAAGAGAAGGTAAGTCTTTTGTAAGGTCGCCTGATCTTTCTCCTTTAATTTGTTGGCACTCTATTTTCTACCTATTACTGTCCTGCAAAGGCCCATATTCTTTGGAAAGGACACCAGCAAGTATCTCTTTTGCCCTTTGACCCGAAACATTACAAATGAAGCACTGCCGCTGTTTTGTAAGATGATTCTAGAGTGAAATGTGATTTTTTTTTAATCTTGCAGAGTTATGCAGATAAAGTTTTTGCAAAGTTTATTACAAAAGCATCAAAGAGACTTATGAAGGTTTTCCAAATACACTTGGCTTATTCTAAATCCTGCAAATGCTCAAGAATAGATTAACTCACTCCCAAGCACATCATCCCTATGTCATCTGCTATATCTTAAGTTCTTTGAGACCTTGTTTTGACTAGCATAAATTGTGATCCTTTGGGAGTTCAGAAGCTTTTTCCCATTGAAAGAGGGGGGTGGGGAAACCTCAGCTTCTCCATCGGCTAAAACTTTCCTGTTTCCATTTCTGAAAGCCATCTCCTTTCAGCTGCTCTGGAGATTCATCCTTTCTGCTTCATGTACACATTTACTTCATTGGGGAAATACTTCGGGGAAATCAAATCTCTGTATATCTGAGAGGGAGAATCTAGCCTGAACAAAGATTCATGAAATACATTCACTTTTTTTTAAAGGTTCATTTAAGAAATACAGAGAATAGGCAAAACCTAGCACCTGGCTAGTTATGTCCTAGCAGAGGACATAAGTGAGCAAAAGGCTCCATGTGGGCAAACCTTGGGAACAAAGACAGAAAGAAGGGCCTGAAGTCACTCATGCCCTTGTCACCTCTCGATTGGACTACTGTAATGCGCTCTACATGGGGCTACCCTTGAAGAGTATCCAGAGACTTCAACTGGTGCAAAATGCAGCTGCGCGTGCTGTGGTGGGTGTCTCAAGATACACCCACGTAACACCCATACTCCGCCAGCTGCACTGGTTGCCCATTGGTCTCCAGATGCAATTCAAGATGTTGATTATCATCTTTAAAGCCCTACATGGCTTAGGACCAGGTTACCTCCAGGACCGCATTCTACCTCATACTTCCCTTCGACCGGTCAGGTGCCACAGAATGGGTCTCCTCCAGGTCCCATCAACCAAACAATGCTGGCTGGCGGGGCCTAGGGGGAGAGCCTTCTCTGTGAAGGCCTCTGTTCTCTGGAACCAACTACTTCCAGAGATACGAATTATCCCCACCTTGCTGTCCTTCCGAAAAGCCGTTAAGACATGGCTCTTCCTGCAGGCTGGGCTTTGAAACAATTTCACATTTTAGGTCTCCCCCACGTATGTATGATTTTGTATGTTTTTTTAAATTTATTTTAACTGTTATTAAATTTTTATATTGTTTAGTTGTTCTTTAAATGTTGTACACTGCCCTGAGTCCCCAGGGAGTAGGGCGGCATGTAAGAACACTAAAATAAATAAATAAATAAATAAATAAATAAATAAATAAATAAATAAATAAATAAATAAATAAATAAATAAATAAATAAATAAATAAATAAATAAATAAATAAATAAATAAATAAATAAAGTTAATGATCTCAGAGAAGAAGAGCAGACAATGTGAAAGACAAAGAGGGGACACAGAGTACATAACTACACTCCCCCTAACCCCTAAAGCCGTGATGGCGAACCTATGGCACGGGTGCCACAAGTGGCACGCGGAGCCATATCGGTGGGCACGCAAGCTCAGGTCCGGCGTCCATGTGTGCACCAGCCGGCTGATTTTCGGGCCTTCTGGGCCCACTGGGAGTCGGGAAACAGGCTGTTTCCAGCCTCCAGAGGGGGTGGGGAAGGCCGTTTTCACCCTCCCCAGGCTCCTAGAAAGGCTCTGGAGCCTGGGGAGAGCGAAAAATGGGCGTGCAATTGCATGCTGGGAGCAGGGGGGTCATGCGTGCATGTGCGGGGGTGCATGGAATTATGAGTGTGGGCACGCACACACGTGATCCCCCACATTCCCCCCCCCTTTTGGCACGCGAACCAAAAAAGGTTCGCCATCACTGCCCTAAAGCATAAGTGCTAGTGAATTCACACTACCAATGTATAGATTTCTCATAGATTTCTCCTTCCACAATCAGAAAGAGCTGGATTCACTGGGATAGAAATCGGGATGTTTCACCTTGAGGGTGTGGCCCTCAAGGTAACTCCCAGTTCAAAGACACCTAGCAGCACAAGAGTTCTTCTGCAACGCATAGACTAAAATACAGTTTCACAAAAATTTACGGATTGACTATAGCAGAACACATGCAGAAGGCCCCATCTCCACCTAAAAGGCAGATGGGAAAGGATGCCTGACACCATACAGGAGACTGAAGCAAATGGACAATTAGACTGATCCAAGGCAGATTCCTAAGTTCTTTGTGCATATCTCTTGATAAGTGCAGGTTAAGGCAATATGTACCACATGTCACAGAGCCATTGTTAATTAATTTATTTCTACAGAATGGCTTTACTTGTCCTAGGAATAAAATGTATTTTTATGGAGTCCAGATTATAAAGTCTGCCTTTTAATACCAGATGAGTAGTTTTCCCTGAAATGGCAAGATTTTTTTCAGAGAGAAGCTAATGATCTTTGCCTAGCCTAGCTGGAGATTAAAATATACTTTGTTTGAAACACCTTCACAACATGTGGTCACATCTTTGTTATTTCAGAAAGCACCTGAAATTTCTTCCCTAGTAAAATAATCAATCACAACTTGTCAATAATGGATTTGGAGAACCCTTTTAGATTCTCGTGTAAACAGAAAAGATAAAGGTAGAGGCAACAATTTGTTGAGCTATAAATCTAAAATGAGGGAAATAATATATTTTCAGTAATACAGTCCTCTGGATGAAAATAGATGATTTAATTTGAATTGGCTACTTCTTGAACCAAACAGTACGGTATATGTACTTTTTTCCCCACAAAATAGTTTGCTTAAGAGTGGGAGAATCTGAAAACGTAAATTCATCAACGTTAAGACATCAGCAGTTAGTTTCAGACATTAATGAACTTTGGGAATAGCTCCATTAATTATGGGAATAAAAAAAAATCTGAGAGAGACAGCTGGGTCTGTAAATTACCAGAGTTTAACTTTCTAAATCTGTATGACATTTACGAGCTGAGTAACTAAAAGCAAAATCAACAGAGCAATTAGAAACTGAATACCTGAGAAGATGGGAGCTCAGATTGACTTTCATTACTACCCAAGGAATCAACAGTCAACTCAATGGGAGAGTTTTTAGCAAATCCTAGCATTCATGAAAGGTCCAGCATTGGTTGGCCTGTGTTCGCTAATTCTGACACCAAAATACATATTTCTTGGTTTTTGCATTTTTCAGGAAGCATAGAGATAGATTGCGTTTACAAGGGATTTATTTATTTGCTTATTTATTTATTTTGCAATAATTGTTTTTTAAATATTTAAATGAGCTGTCTGTCATAAGTATTGATATAACTAATTTAGTATGGAACACTAGTTAACTTCCCAGATATAGAATCAGAGTATTAATTTGAAAGCAATAGGCAAGTACTATATTAGATATATTCTAACTATGACTTCTACAAAACAGTTGTTCTCAATCTGGCTCATTTCTGTCTTTTTCACAAGGGTAATGCTCCAAGAGATTACTGTTATAAATGCTGTTTCACCTGCTGAAGGAGTTACCTAGACAATATTTAATTTAAGACACACGTATTTTGAATTACACAGTTGAATATGACTGATCTCTAAAAACTAGAATTTGGTGGGAGATTCTTAAAAATCCTAAGGCTATAGTATACACTGAGAAATTGAAAATATTCTGAAGACAATCACAAACCATTCTTTTATTGTCATAAAAATTTTACATAAATGTGTTCATGAAGTTACCAGAACCCGACCTTGAATTGAAGGACACACTTTTTTTTAATATAAGAATTGTGATGGTGTATATTTTTGAGTGCAAGAAAAATCTGTTATAGTAAATGACCTGTGTGACAATTAGAAGAAAGACAGTAAAGGGAAGACATGATTTGTCAAGTTTGTTTGAGCATATGTGATCGAAGGATTGAAAATCTGGACATGTTTTCTGCTATTTGTTATTAAGATTGCTGCATCTTTTGTTTCATCTGCCTTTTTTTGTAACATGGCTGCTTTGAATCCGGCTGATATAATTGTAACCTTTTGATATTGATTTTTGCTATTGTTGCTTTTTCCTCCTGTTGTCTCAATGAGTGAAGGATTTCAGATTGAAACATTGGTGTTCTTGTAACAAATGTGATTTACGGTATATAAATATATTGTTGTATATTTAGCAACACTTTAATGTCTTTGTTAGCTTTGTTAGCTAATATGGATATGGAATAGAATGTATGATATGTAGGTGATTCTCTGTATTGTCATTGGACATGTTTGTTTACTACTTTTTATGTAATTTTGGACATATATTGAAAAAGTGACAAACACATAAACTTGCAGAGTATGGTGATTTCATAGGCATTAAAATTGAAACCTGAAACATTAGTGAATTCAGTTGGTAAACTCAATGGGAATTACTCTAAATAACGGAGCTTATTATGCTACATCCAAAGTCTTCCTTGCAAAATTCTTAAAATCTTTTGCTGTGCAAGAATTTATAGTGATATATTGTTCACACAGAGGAAGAAGGGATATTGAAAGCATCTACATAATAAGAAATTTAAATCAACAGTAGCCCTAATTCCAAACCGCTGCACTGAAGTGTAGGTACACTGGGGAGAGTTGAGCATTCTTGAATGTGGCTAATTAAAAATGAATCCATACAACTCATTGACATCCTATTCAAATGATAATTGGTTCAATAATGAGCATTCCAACCCCTATAATGAATATTTCTTTAGGTTACAACAGAACCAACATCTTACAGAACATCTCACCCAGTAGACCACTAACCATCGTTGCAATTGCAATAAGAAAATTATCCTTTACTTTGATACTATTTTCCTTCAAAGGGGTTGGGGAAGCTGTGCAGAGTTTTCTGATCTCCATCTTATCCTCACAATATTTATTTATAATGTTTTTAATACCACCCTTCATCAGAAATTTTAATCGAGGCTTGCAATAATTTAGAGTGAAATAAATCAAGCAGTTGCAGAGCTATTCACATTTAAAAGCAGCTAGACAAAAGTCTTAGTGAGGCTTTTCCCCCCCATGAAAACTAGCTGTTTTGTCCTTTGTAGAATGCTATAGGGCAGTGGTGGTGAACCTTTTTAGGTTCACGTGCCAAAAAGGGGGGGTGCGCGTGCTCGCACGCGCTCGCATGCCCACACCCATTCTCTCCCCCCCACGCATGTGCACAACACCCCCCCATGCTGCCCCCTGCGCATGCGCACACACCCCCACCCCCGCGCAAAGGCCTTACCGGAGCCTGGGACGACGAAACGGGCAAACCAGAAGTGCGGAAAAATGCACTTCCGGTTTGCCGGTGAGCTGTTTTTTTGCACTCCAGAGGGTTCAGGGAAGCTCCCTGAAGCCCCGGAATGCAAAAAACTACAAAACGGACAAACCGGAAGTGCAGAAAAATGCACTTCCGGTTTGTCCGTTTTGTAGTTTTTTGCATTCCGGAGCTTCAGGGAGCTTCCCTGAACCCTCCATAGTGCAAAAAACAGCTCACCGGCAAACCGGAAGTGCGTTTTTCCGCACTTCCGGTTTGCTGGTGGGCAACGCTCGCGTGCCGTCTGCTATGGCTCCGCGTGCCACCTGTGGCACGCATGCCATAGGTTCGCCACCACGGCTTTAGGGTAATGCTGGCAAATGATACCCAGCAAGTATAAGTGGATATGAAATTTGCATCAAAAATTACAATATTCAGAAACCAGAGGGGGTGAGCATGGGGAACATTTTTCAGTTTGCCACTGACCTTGAACAAAAGAAACACACAACCAGATTTCTGTAATTCTAGTTATACATAAACTGGAATTCCACAACAGATCCTGTGGTTTCAATATGGACTTTTTAACACTACACTTTTTAAACTAGCTCTGTAATGCAGGCGTGCTTGTGCTAACATCCATTAATAGTTTTGTGATGGCCACAAATAATAAAGCAATTGATCTATTTTTCCTGCCTTTCATTTTTCTCTGACTGTATTGTGTACAATTCCCCTTCCTTTGAATTGTGATTATGTATGTTCGGATCTGAGACCGTTAATACATTTTATGTAAAGGGATTGTGTTTCATTAAAGAGTATGCCATCATACAACTACCAATATTTAAGATAAAAACCAATTATTTTAAAAACTTTATATATAAACCTAAAATCAAATTAATTTATTTGAGAGTATAGAACTTCAAGTAACATTGCAATTTATTGCATGCTTTGCTTTCATGTAAGATTATGTATTTCTTTGTGTTCTGAGCCTTTCATTCTCTCTTCACTATCTTCTTTCTGTCTCTTATTGAAAACAGTCATTCAGATTGTTCTACTGAGTCTTCCTTTTCATCCTCTTTTCCTTTCTGTAAAAACAAATTGTAAAAAAAAATCACCTGTCTAGAATTTATTAGATGTGTTTAATTCTCTAGATTAGAATTTACTGGGATTCAAAGCATTTACAATGGTATATTTTAGAAAGAATTTCTTCTTACTATTAGTCAAATATATAAGGTTCTTTCAAAAAACCAACAACCCTGGAATTGCTGCCATCACAAATCTTGTAAGAAGTCAACAGGACCAAAGATGAATATGGATGTATTCAGGGGTGGGCTGCTGGGGGTTCGCAGGGGTTCAGGAGAACCTCTAACTAAGATTCTGTGTAGTTCAGAGAACCCCCAAATCCCACTCCTGGATGGCCCCGCCCATCCCACCCCTCCCCTCCCAGGAGTCCCCACGTGGCCCATTTTGGATGTAGGTAAGTACAGGGCACACGTGGAGGCTCGGGGAGGGGGGAAATGGGCCTACCAGAAGTTCGGCCCGTTTCCGGCGTCCAGAGGGCCTCTGGAGCCTGGGGAAGCCATTTTCGCCCTCCCGGAGGCTTGAGGAAAACCTCTGGAGCCCAGGGAGGGCAAAAATGGCCTCCCCCTGCCGCCATGGTGCAGGAGGCTGGCTAGGCCATGGCCACCATGGCCACGCCCACCCAGCAATTGGGCAGAGAACCCCTTACTAAAAATTTTGAAGCCCACCCCTGGATGTATTCTATCCTATCTCAATTCACACAACAGCATGAAAAAGGAAGGAAATTTGTTGTGATTTTGATTTTGCATGTCAAATCCCCACTGATCATTACATCAGCCCAATATCAGAGGTTGGAAAAAAAGTTTTTTCTCTACTTTTCTTTCCATTCCAATATGACTTTTCTGCCTCCCAAATGTATTGGGTAACTTACAAAATTCCCAGCTAGAGTGAATTCCATGTCTGTATTGATACATTTGGGTATTGGGTAACTTACAAAATTCCCAGCTAGAGTGAATTCCGTATCTGCATTGATACATTTGGGTATTGGGTAACTTACAAAATTCCCAGCTAGAGTGAATTCTGTATCTGCATTGATACATTTGGGTATTGGGTAACTTACAAAATTCCCAGCTAGAGTGAATTCCATGTCTGTATTGATATGGGAAGGCTCAGATGGTGAACATTTGTCTCAACTATTTTACTAATTTAGCAGGACTAAGAAAAAAAAACCTGTGATCTGAAATCTGAAACATTTCAACTGGCAACGTTCCATATTTCTGGCTTTACAATGTGCTTTGTGTTTCTAAAGCTAACTACTGTTGACATTCTTAAGTGGCAAAATCCTTCCCCAATCTATGCTTTTTATAAAAAGGAGGGGGAGGGGTAAAATAGAAGAGAATTAAAATTACTGGCTTTATTGGATTTTCTTTATTTTCCTGCATTTGGTTAGCAAAGTGAATGAGAAACAAAAAGCATAAGCAACAGAAAGCAACAGACCAGCCGTTTCTTCCCCCAACTTATCTTGTAATTATTAAAGGCTTTGAGACTTGGAAAATTCCATTATTCTCTGCTTACAATATAATATTTGCCCAAAGCTCTGGGAATAGTAGAAAGCAGAAAGGTAGGAACTATCTTAATACTTTTTTTCTCTCTAAGAAACAAAGAAATTCAGCTTGGGAATACTCTCCTTGATAGTACTCATTGCAAATAATTACCCTGCAGAAGGAGCAAAGCCAGAGAAAAGTTAGTACATTAGTATTATTACTTTTTGGGATTAAGTAATAAATATTTAAGGCCATAAAGTTAGCTGGCACAAAATGATAAATGAGCACAAACATAAAAATCCCCTCCCTTGCCTACAACAAAGGCCTTCTTAACTAAACAAAAGCAAAATTAGTTTTCTACCTACCCCATTGTGGCCTTTTGTTTTTTCTTGACAGATTCAATTCACTGACAAATTCAAAGTCTGGGGTTTTAGTAAGTTTTATGAATGTTTAGGCTATTTGGGGATACAAAACGGCCTGTTCTGACCCAGCCTTAGCAGAAACAAGAAATAGACTCCTTGTCACGGAAACCCCCTCTTTATTTACCACTTGTGAATTAATTGCATTCACCCACTAAAAGTCCAGGCAATAGTCCTTCAAGGAGTTAACTGCAGTAACAGACCTTATCAGTTCCTTGGTAATTGCAAGGCCATGAGCTCCCAGAAAAAAGGCTGCAAATTAAGTTCTGGCAAGCAGTCTTTGTGGCATGAAACACAATGAGCAAAATCTTCAGAAATACGAACTGTTGTCTCCTATGACAAGCACACTCCTTTCCTTCTATTTATTCCCCAGCCAGGGAGGGGCCATTTAGCGTCCACACGTGCTTTGCTTCCCGAGTCGACTCCTTGTCCTCCATTGCTCACCTCTTCTAACTGCTCTGCAGATACATGCATCTGGAACAGGCCCCAGCTGTTCTTCTTCCTCACTCATATCAGCCTCCAAAGGCAGCTGCCTCTCCGGTAGAAATGTCAGACAGCCCTGGCTCTATCTCTGCGTCCAACGCAGAGCATCCATCAGAGCCTTCCCCAGACTCCAGCACTGGCCCAAGTTCCTCCCCAACCTCCTCATCACCCAAGTCTGCTGCCAGCTCCGCTGGTAGCTGGTGGGCCACAACATGGCATGCCACATTTGTTTATACTACAATCTGATGAGTGTCAAAATATACTTGCTGTAGGACATCAACTTGAAGCAATGCATGATCTGCAAACTCTAATACTTGCTATGGATCTTATAGCTTTCTGGCCATGCCCACATGCTGGCCATGCCCACCCCCATTTTAGCAAAGGGGAGAAAAGTCATGATACGTCATGTGACAACAATGTGATGATGCTAGTTTTACACCCCTGATCAATAGCAACACAGTTATAAGTAAGGCAGAGGCTTCTCTGTTTCTATTCCCTGACAAAATGGTCACGCTTCTTGAAAAACCACCCATGAACTTTTGAGTTTTAGAAGCAACTGAATGGGCAATAAGAGACGCTGACTCAAATGGCAAACATGTAAAAATAACAGAATAACAGGGTTGGAATGGACCTTGGATGTCTTCTAGTTCAACACCCTGCTCAAACATAAGATCCTATACCATTTCAGACAAATGGTTGTCCATTCTGTTCTTTAAAAAAAACCACAACTTCTGAAGGCGCACTGTTCCACTGGTTTATTGTTCTCACTGTCAGGAAATTTCTCTTTAGTTCTAGGTTGGATCTCTCCTTGGTAAGTTTCCATCTGTTACTTCTTGACTTGCCCTCAAGTGCTTTGGAGAATACATTGACTCCCCACTTTTTTTGTGGTAGCCCCTCAAATACTGGAACATTGCTATCATGTCACCCTTAGTCCTTCTTTTCATCAGACTAGACATACCCAATTCCTGCAACCCTTCCACATATGTTTTAGCCTCTACCCATCTTTGTTGCTCTTTTATGCACTCTTTTCAGAGTCTCAACATTTTTTTTATATTCTGGCGACCAAAACAGGACACAATATTTCAAATGTGGTCTTACCAAGGCTTTACAAAGTGGTACTAACACTTCATGTGATCTTGATACTATCTCTTTGCTTTCAGACTATATCGGTGAAGTTTAGGATCCAGGTCACACGTGGATATTTCTGTTTATTGATGTCAATGTCTACACCTCTTTATTTCTTTGCCATCTTTTATTTGAAATTATTATTTGCACCATAATGGCATAACTACTATTAAGTTCAAAATAAAGACCATATATCAACCTACCATTCTTCCACTATGACTGAACTACAACTGTCCTTTTGTGTAATTTATAGGTTTGCTTCCCCATTTTCCCTATCCTCAAGGACTACAAATTCTGGCATCCTGCAAACGGCTACTTGAAGGCAGTAGAAATGTAGTACTTTTGTGTGATGTGGCATGCCAGCAAGTTAGGCATTTTCAAATTTTATGACATGCCAAACCCAAAATGTTTGTCATCGCTGGCCTAGATAATGGTCAGATGAGAGGCATTTCTGACCACAGGCGAGGGCAAAGCCTGGGAAGCATTTCAGAAGAGACCCTCCCTAGTTTTCCTGAGACTATAAGGGGAGGAGATCAGGACATATATTCCTGACTTTAAAAATATAGGTAGGTAAAATGGGCATGAAATTTAATTGCATATTGTACACCCTCCACTTTCCAAACTATTTTTCTAGATTGCGTGTTTAAAATGGTTATAGCAATTACTCGTTACTTTTACATCAAGAGGTTGGGGGGAATAAATAGGTGTTGGCAACATTTTTTTTCTATGAAAAACATTGCAGACATGAAACATAAAACATATCTATATTTACCAAGTCAACCTTAAAGCAAGAAGTGTTGACATTTTCTCTTATAAAAATAGATTTGAATGCAGTGTTAAGGTATAGGGGATACAGAAAAGGCAACTAGGTTTGGTAGCTCAAGTAAATGATGCCATGAGTAAGCTGTTAGAAATCATGCTGTGCCAACTTTGTGTAGGTCACTATGTTTACTTTAAAGGGAAAAAAGACAATTTCAAGAGCTGCACAAATGTCACAAATCCTCCTACACACTTCTCTTATCCATATTTTTTTTCATGTCTTTTGTCAGACGTTGATTCACTGGTGTGCTAAGACATGTCCAGACAATCAGGTAAAAATGTCTTCCCTTGCCGTAACTAGAATTGTAACTTTCCTTGACTTTAGTTCCTATGTACAGCTGAGGTTACTGCTGTGCCAAATATTACAAACATTCTAATATTCTCATTTAATGGGTGGAAAACCAATTGATTACTTTCCTTTTTTGAAACAAATCCACCAAAATTCTGCTGAAATTACTAAAAGTTAGAGAAAGGGGTTTTTTTGCATCTAATAATTCTTCAATGTCCAATGGAATATGTATGAATTTCTTCTTTGCTGTGCAACCCTCTCTTTAGCAGCCAATAGCCCTCTCTAGTTTCCCATATTTAAATTTAATCACAGTGAGTGTTGTTGTTGTTTTCAGAGCAGGAAGCAGGGTGATAAGGAGAGAGGGGAGGGGGGAGGAGGAGAGGAGGGGAGGGGAGAAAGGCCGAGGGAAGAGGAGATGGAAGGAGATGGAAGAAGAGGGAAGTAGAGAGGGGAAAGGAGAGAGGGAAGTGGATGGGAGGAGAGGAGAGGGGTAGGAGAGAGGGAAGGAGAGGGAAGTAGAGAAGGGGAGAGAGGAGAGAAGGAGAGGAAAAGGGAGGTGAGAGAAGGAGTGGGAAGTAGAGAGGGAAAAGGAGAAGAAGAGAGGGAAGGAGAGGGAAGTTGAGGGGAGGAGAGGAGAAAGAAAGAGGGAAGGAGAGGGAAGTGGAGGAGAAAAGGGAAGGGAGGGAAAGAGAAGGAAAGAGACTGAAAGAGATGGACTGTCATCACTGTAAAACTGAAAATGTGATGTATTATAAAGGAAAATATATAATAAAAACATTTTAAAAAAAAGACTTAACAACAAGGTGAATGGATTCAATTAACAGCAGTGACGGGTGCATTGTTGGAAGACCTAAAGGATCAGATTATGGACAGATCATTCTGAGAAAATCTATGTAGTCACTAAGAAATGACACCAATTTGCTGGCACATGAAGCAATCATCAAAGTATATTGAGGATGAGCGAGAGAAAATTGGGCCCTATTTTGCAGTGGAAGAAAACTTTGGAGAAGTTATAATACAGTATTAGATGGAACAGGATATGAATCTTAGGTGGGCAAAGTTTTGAGGGGGAAGTAATTCAGAATTACAGTTAATTTTGTGGGCATGCAGGAAGCAATCTATAGACTATGATTCACAGAAAGAAGAGTTTTGCTAGCTGAATTCTTTTACCTCAAACTTACATTTTCATTTATATGGGCTATTCTTATTTCTATTTTCTTTCCAATGGGTGGAAACTAAACAAGGAGAGAAGTAACTAAGAACTAAGGATAAATTTCCTGACAGAACAATTAATCAGTGGAACAGCTTGCCTTCAGAAGTTGTGAATGCTCCAACACTGGACGTTTTTAAGAAGATGTTGGATAACCATTTGTCTGAAGTAGTGTAGGGTTTCCTGCCTAAGCAGGGGGTTGGACTAGAAGACCTCCAAGGTCCCTTCCAACTGTTGTTGTTGTTGTTGTTGTTGTTGTTGTTGTTGTTGTTATTATTATTATTATTATTATTGTTGTTGTTGTTGTTGTTATTATTATTATTATTATTAAATATAACCATCCACTGGAAGAAAATGCAAATTGCAGGGGGAGGGGGGAAAACCGTGCAAAGAATAGTGAACTACCTGATAAAGATAACACTGCAAAATTCTGTCTCTAGATGTGCCCAGCTCAAAAAAACATCCATCTTCAAAGAGGCATCTCAAAACAACACATCTGTCTACATAGCACCAAGATTATGCAGGGTTTTCTTTTTAGTCACAAAGTTCTTTACAATAACCACAACTGCCAGGTGTGATTGCTTAAAGAATGACACAGGGCTCACCTGATAGATACTCAAGCCCAAAATGTGAAGCAACCTAATCTGTATCTTCCATGCTAAGAAAGTCTGTTAGGAAGGTTGTTCACACAACTGCACTGAAATAAGACTTTCACCTTCTGTAGCTACTCCCAATGAGACTTCTGCTCTATTATTATCCTTTTCCCAAGTGAAAAGCACTTGCAAACACTTTTTTGGGGTGGGCAGTTCCATTCAGATGTTTTCACTTCATTTCTGTTCCTCACAAACCAGTTTTATGTCAATCTGCTATCACTTTCAATGCTGTCAGCCTCAGAGGATTGAGAACAGAGTATATCACGAGCCAATCAGCTTTCTTTGAAATGAACAACAAATGAGGTTCTTTTTTTTATAGAAAACTGACATTTAAAACACTACCCTACCTCTCTGAGGAAAAACTAAAAAAACACCTTTATAGGGAAAAAAAAGGAAATCAGTTTCAAGCAAACCTTCCTTCCTTCCAATCCATTCCAAATTCCATTTTTATGAGATATTGTGTTTATTTATGATGCTGTTTGCAGAAAACCAAAAAGAATAGTTATGAGAATAAGCCCCGTGAAAGCTGTATTTCTTCTATGTCTCTTCAAAAGTTTCTACTCACAGTGATGATGGAAGGATAACATTGAGGCATTTTTGCAACCAAGCACTTTTCACAATAACTCTAAACCGGTGATGCGCTGCAGTGGATACAGAGAAAGGGCTTGTTTGTCCTCAGGAGCAAAAACAAAGTTAACTGAAAATTGTTACCAAATGTTGCAAAAATATGGCTTCAGAAAAATATTGAGTAACACACCCACAATCAACTGGTGCCACAAGAATGAACCACTCTAGGACTGGTCCAAAACATTACATGGCTTCTATTTGAAACATCTTCAAGGTGCCACTTCTTTTTCCTGAATTGTAGACTATACTTCACAACAATTGTGGGCTCTCAAGCAAAGGAATAGCTGCTTTAAGATATAGAAGAAGAGAAGAGAAGAGAAGAGAAGAGAAGAGAAGAGAAGAGAAGAGAAGAGAAGAGAAGAGAAGAGAAGAGAAGAGAAGAGAAGAGAAGAGAAGAGAAGAGAAGAGAAGAGAAGAGAATTTTTATTGGCCAAGTGTGATTGGACACACAAGGAATTTGTCTTGGTGCATATGCTCTCAGTGTACATAAAAGAAAAGATACATTCGTCAAGAATCATAAGGTACAACACTTAATGATAGTCCGGGTACAAATAAGCAATCAAATCATATTAGGAACCAATCAATATAAATTGTAAGGATACAAGCAACAAAGTTACAGTCATACAGTCATTCGTGGGAGGAGATGGGTGATGGGAACGATGAAAAGATTAATAGTAGTGCAGACTTAGTAAATAGTTTGACAGTGTTGAGGGAATTATTTGTTTAGCAGAGTGATGGCGTTCGGGAAAAAACTGTACTTGTGTCTAGTTGTTCTGATATGCAGTGCTCTATAGCATCGTTTTGAGGGTAGGAGTTGAAACAGTTTATGTCCAGGATGTGAGGGGTCTGTAAATATTTTCAGAGTTCTCAATGGAAGGCAGGTTGGCAGTAATTGTTTTTTCTGCAGTTCTGATTATCCTCTGAAGTCTGTGTCTGTCTTGTTGGGTTGCAGAACCGAACCAGACAGTTATAGAGGTGCAGATGACAGACTCAATAATTCCTCTGTAGAACTGTATCAGCAGCTCCTTGGGCAGTTTGAGCTTTTTGAGATATTGCAAAGAGGTAGTGTATCTGTATTCCAACATGCTCCCGAGGACTTTTAGCAACCAGATCTGACATTCTGCACAACTCTCAGCCTTACAGTGCATCCTATACTACGCCCTCAAGAGAAGGCTTGAGAAGTTCACCAGATCCAATAATACTAAACTGTACCTAGGTTATCTGAAGCCTACAGAAATGTAAACCTTATTGGCAAAAAGTTTTTAAAAGGTTTAAACAACCCAACTCTATTGTGTCCATGCTCATGGAGTTTAAGAAGACCCATGTCACTATGAGAATCACCTTAACAAGACATACCCGTCACCACCATGTAGCAGAACATTATTTTAGGTTATCTATCTACCCATGCAGTCCACAGAGAAGACCAAAATCTTTCAACCCAGAAGTTAACAATTTTGTGAAAAACAATTCTCTGTTTAAATGTTCTCTTGCATTTTTTTTCAGCTATTCATTATAATTTTGATGGAATAGCACTTCTTTTCCCCTGTTTTGGCAAAGAAGACGATGAAATAGGTAAATTTCTTGCATTTATCTCAATGACAAGGGAAATTAAAAAACCCCTATGATTCAGTGCTCTATCTTTCTTTATTCATGTAGTTGTTAAACCTTAAGGGAAAACACCCTAAAGGAACTCGTCTCACACTTGTTTGGTTTTGGAGTCAGCACAACCAAGGAGGCATCGAGACGGAGAGAGAAATATAATAGAAAACAATAATTCTGTCACTTATCTCACAACAAATGAATAAGCTCAAAACTCACACAAGAAAAAATTAAAGCTCCCTGGGATTATTATTTTTTAAATCAAGACTCTTTTGCAGAGGACAAATCCTTTCAGGGAATTGGAAGACAGATTTAGACTATGTTTAAGAAAACAGTTTTTAAGAAACGAGGTGAGTTGTTTTTAAATGGCTAAAAAACTCAATACAAATTTAACAGACACAAAGCAAAAGAAACCGTGCAGAACACATTAATATTCCTCCATTTGGCAGTGAGCAGTTCAAATGTCCCAAAGTGGTCATCAGCAGCAAAATAACCATTCTACAAAGTTCAGAGGGATCCAAGGCTGCAAAGACCAACCACCCAACCAAGCAGACAAACAAAAACCAATCACTTAGCTGTGTTCACATTAAAAAATAAAATCTAAACTCCTTGGGAAATTCAGGTTTCTGGTACAGGATGACAAGAAAATAGATCTTTCTTCAGAATCTTGCATTTCCCAAAGAGCTTAGGTTTGGCTTTTTTTAATGTGAATAGTCTTACAGTGAGCGTATTGAATCTGTATGTATTATTATGCGGGTATCTTGCTGGCATCTTGCTTATAAATAGCATATTAACAGCAACAGTGATCTAAACTTCCTTTGCTTTTAGCATCTTTAATCAAAACTGATGCTTTATACCCAGGATGTAAATAAAGATACAATATATTCTGTGTCTAAGCAAAGCCTAGCTGTCTTAAGGCAGATTTCTGAGATTTATTCTGCCTTCATTAGATACTTGCCCCACCTGCTTCTAGAAGAGTGCAAAAGAGTGCAAAAGTGTAAAAATGTAGTAGATTTGGAAAGATTTGTTCCACTCTCCAAATTCAAGGATGAGAGTTTCCAGCTTGTCCATTAGAGTCAATCTGGAAAGTTTTTTTCCTTTTCACCTGCCTGCTGAAGGCCAAGTTGAGATCATGCCTCTCTTGGATTTCTCTTATTCCCCAAAAGATGAAACCTTCAGAGAGAGATGGTTCACTTTCAGTCTGAATAAAGAAAAGAGAAAAGAAAGAGAAGGAACCAGGCAAAAGGGGACATAATATCCTATGTTTTTTCTATCACTGATAATTTACTGGCTCTTCTGAACACAAAGAAGCATTCTGACCCATGAACTAAGAAAGGCTCCCAAACTATAATGTATGTATGCTCATAATTCATCAAGAGCAGTTTATCAGGACAAAGTCATCCAACAATATAAATTAGATCCTCTGTTGTTAAGTTCAGTACACATAAATATAACCATAACTCTATGTTTTTATCAGTCTTCTTTTTAAATGATGTGGCCATCATTATATCATGCAGCCATGAGTTCTGTTAAGTCTAACGTTCATTCTGTGAAATATTTTTTTCTTTGTCTTCATTTATTACCTGTCAGTATCATGAGTGGAGCCAAGTGCTCATTCTTTGGGGATCTAAGTTCATTTTTTTTTCCAAAACTGAGAATTTACCTGAAAGTAAGAAGCTGACTTAAAATACAAAGTAAACTAGATATGCTTCCAGATTCTGAAAGACACTTCATTTTCAAACCATTATCATATGTTTTGTCTCATGGGCATCTGCACTGTGATTTTTGTTTTAACACAGAGATATTCAATGAATAGTTAAATGCAGTCTCTGAGCAATTCTTATCCATAGAAAACCACTATATTGTGCCAACACAATGTAGCAGCAATCACTAAATAAGAGCAGCACGCTCTTTAATTTTTAGCAGAAAATTAACCCTCTATGAATAATAATCCCGCAACCACTCCCCACACATGGAGAAACAAGGCTAAAAATTCTACCCTCATCCATCATGGTTATGTTATCCCATCACCACCGTGCCCTAAGAGGGCCTTAGCCTAATCCCTGAATATTAACATCATAACATGATGTGGCAACTTTAATTAGAAAAAGGTTACCTTGTTCTTTATAAAAAATAAAAATTAACCTTATGAATTGGGTTTACTTCCCCATCTTCACAACTGTAGGATTGGATTTGTGGATGGGGAATGGAAAATACCTGTACCTGGCCAGTTTGCTGAACTAAAGCAATTAAATGAATGCAGCAACATATTGCAGAAGGATTGGGTAGTCAAGCCTGTGCTTCCCTTGTCTGTCTGAAAGAGAAAGGGAAAAAAGTAATTAGTACTGTATTGTGGCCTAAACCAAGATGCAAAATTCAAGCACTTACAGGTTCACCTATCAACTGTTCCCTAAAAACAAAACAAAAAACAAAAACCCAGATCCTGCTGGCTTTTACTTTATCATTAAGATGCAAAGACCTGATTTCCACATTCCTAAGAGATGTTTGCTAAATTATGACAAATGCAAGAATGAGTTGAGGGAGCAATAATCCAGGAGCAGTAGGTTCTCAATAATTTATTCCTTCATATTATATATAAACATTCCCTCCTTGTATATCAGTATGGATCTCTCTTTAGGCAAGAACAAACTCTCGTAGGATCACTTAGAAGCCTGCTGATGCATACAGTCATGTTCCCTGTCCTAAGCGTATTAATTTTGTAATCTTTAACTGAACATCTGTAAAGGCTACATGTGTTGATGATACTTCTGCCACAGGGTGATAAGAAGAGATTGTGACAATACCCATTTGAATAATAAGCACCATGCCTCATACTATACATAAGTTCTGAATAATGTAAAAATCTGCAAAGTTGGGTTTGGAATGAGGCTCTCCAGGCATGCACCACTTCTCTTTCATTGAAATATATCGGATTATTTTTGCTCCAAAAAGCAAAACCATCTGGCTCTGTATAAAGAAATGTTGCTGCCTACAGAAGATATTCAGCAGGAACCTTGCTTGCACAGAACATGTGGGGTACAGAAATAGAAATAGGGGAAGTGTTTGGATTGCAGAATGGAAGCAATTTTCCTGAAGGTGCTGATAATTCTTTTTTTTAAAGACTCCAATGAGAGGCATGTGTCTTCCATATTTCTGAAGTTAGCCATGATCCCTTGGGTAGGTCAACATCATAACTGGTCACCAGCTTTACACTATTTTTCCTCATTCAGGTTTTATAACCTATTACTTTAACTACGAATTGGCTTGCTTTGCCACTTTTATTATGTTTTCTTCAATATTTTTAAGGCACACACATGAACACCTACTAATTTTGATTCATCCAATCAAAATTGCACCTTTTATTAAAATCTTCCTTTATTTCCTCCCATAATTTGAAAAAATGAATGAGAATGGAATAAAACTGGGCTGATGGTTTCATTAATAGGTATGAATCATCCCCCTGGAGTTGCTCTAGCTCTGATCAGAGCCAAGGACCTCCATGAGAAAAGTCTCAGGTTCAGTCTCCAACATCTCCATCATTTGAAAAATAGGATTAGAAAAATTCATCTTTGAAATCCTTTAGAATTACTGTCCACCATGGCAAAACGTTTCATTGCTGATCATCTGGATTTTTAATATAATATAATAACAAAGTTGGAAGGGCCTTGGAGGTCTTCTAGTCCAACCCCGCTTAGGCAGGAAACCCTACACCACTTCAGACAAATGGTTATCCAATCTCTTCTTAAAAACTTCCAGTGTTGGAGCCTTTACAACTTCTCAAGGCCAGTTGTTCCACTGATTAATTGTTCTAACTGTCAGGAAATTTCTCCTTAGTTCTAAGTTGCTTCTCTCCTTGTTTAGTTTCCACCCATTGCTTCTTGTCCTATCTTCAGGTGCTTTGGAGAATAGCTTCACTCCCTCTTGTTTGTGGCAACCCCTGAGATATTGGAACACTGCTATCATGTCTCCCCTGATCCTTCTTTTCATTAAACTAGACATACCCACTTCCTGCAACCGTTCTTCATGTTTTAGCCTCCAGTCCCCTAATCATCTTTGTTGCTCTTCTCTGCACTCTTTCTAGAGTCTCAACGTCCTTTTTACATCGTGGCGACCAAAAATGAATGCAGTATTCCAAGTGTGGCCTTACCAAGGCATTATAAAGTGGTATTAACACTTCGCGTGATCTTGATTCTATCCCTCTGTTTATGCAGCCTAGAACTGTGTTGGCTTTTTTGGCAGCTGCTGCACACTGCTGGCTCATATTTAAATGGTTGTCCACTAGGACTCCAAGATCCCTCTCACAGTTGAGCAAGGTACCACATATACTATACCTGTGCATTTTGTTTTTCTTGCCTAAATGTAGAACCTTACTTTTTTCACCATTGAATTTCATTTTGTTAGATAGCGCCCAATGTTCAAGTCTGTCAAAATGTGTTAATTTTTTTTAATTTCCCCATCAAGATGTGTTAACTTAGTACTAAGACACTTGACTTCATTCCAAGGTAATGTATGACAAAGCCTAACAGATTCAACATAACTTGTGGCTTTTCTTGGATGGATTTGTAATAAGGGGTAAATACTACATTAATATCTGTACACTGAAAAATGACTTAAAGAACAGAGGAAGGAATTGTCACAAATAGAAGATATTGCCAGGGTACCCTTAGTCCCAGTTAAGTTAGGAAATCAAATAAATGTATATAAATACAGTATATATACATTTAATATATAAATAATACAATCTAGAGCTGCAAAGAATACAGAGAGGAATCAGAGCCTTTACTTCACATAATCATCCCACAGTAATTTAAAAGCAGATACTACTTTAGCATAGCTGTTCATGGTCAGATAACTTTTCCAGTTACTTACAAATTTAAAAACGATGCTTTTACCAGACAGAAGCAGCTGGTACTGCATACACTCAAAATATAATTCATCTTTTCCAAGACATGATATACTTGCATTCAGATGAAATATTACAACCCCGCTTTTCCCCCAAAGGACCTGCCATTAGGTAGATATATGGGGAGGGAAGGGAAGTCCTGAGAAGACAAGAATTATTAAGAAAATAAGTGCGAGTTGAATAAGATTAATAAGGCAGTTGATAAGAAAGATAGCCAATTTCAATTAAAATAACAGATCCTTAATCTTGACCTCCAGAAAGATCAAAGAGCTTCTCTCTGTCATTAAGTAGGTGGTTTGTTCAAAAGACCTCTTATCCTTGCCAATTGCCTCACGAACATTGAAGCTTTCTTCTTTATTTGATTCAATATTTTCCCTTTTATAGTTTTAAAAGCAGGATATAATCATATTTTTCCCCACAAAATTCTCTTTGTGCTTCTTCAGAGGGCTGATCAAGTCAGTGTCCCGTGTTTTACAGTAGAGGCCATTTTATCAAGCCTGGCATCTCAACTCACTAATGCCTCAGCCAGCCAAGCATTTGCTAGATTGGATGAGGAAAATGCAACTTTTCTATTAGCTGACTTGTCAATAGAAACCTCTAGAAGTATTGCCAATGTTGGTGTGACTGGAATTACAGAAAGAGAACCAGCAGTTTCTTTGTTCTTTTGGACGACAGATCTGCTGTCAGGATCAGTTTTCATAATCAACCATATTAAATTTATTTTTTTGCTGTTTTCTGACTTTAACTTAACTTCTGGAATAAATCTTATCCAAGACCATTGGTCTCAGAGAGTAAGTAAGTAAGTAAATAAAATTGAAAATTACCTTATTAATCTTATCAAAGAGATTGGGGAAAAAATGGATAAGAGCAATCTTAAAGAGACTGACAAGAAGAGTGAAGCCAAGAAAGTGAAACCATTAAGAGAAGCAGCCGTTGCTATCTTGAGTTCTCTGATGCAATTGCAAAGCCAAGAACAGATCAGGGCCTATGATCATGTAAGAATGCCTTCAACTAGTTAAAAGAAGGGGGGAACATGGCTTATCTGGTTATTAGAGTCTGGTGCTTCTCCCAACCTGTTTGTTGAAAGGCTTACTTCAAATGGTTGATTCATCAGAATATTCCATTCTTCATTTCCTATCTTCTACCACCCTGTTAAAGAAATACTATTTCTTATGCTATAAATTCTAATCACTTGAGCAATTCCATATTTACAGAGTCAGCAATAGGAAATATACTTGTTTTTTTTATTAAAAATAATCTTATTTGAGATATAAACATTAAAAAAGACAGACATACATTAAACACGACATTATATGTACTTACATGTACATATATACATATAAACTTTTACGGTAAACGTCTTTACTTTGTCCTTTTATTTATATATTTCTATACGACTGTATCTATCTATATATATAACATTTTTCTTCTCATTTTATCTAATTATAGATTAATTATAGATTAATAAATACATACATATATTTATAGTAATTATGCATATCTATTGTTCTATAGGTTTGTAAGTTATACGTTGTAAATTATCTATCAGTCTAAGCATTTCTATGTTTCTTTTTTTTTTGTTTTCTCTTTTCTAGCCAATTATAAAAAAGGTTCCAAATTTCAAAGAATTCTGAGTTTTCTTTCTGATTTAGTTCTATTGTTAATTTGTCCAGTTCTGTGCATTCTAGGATTTTTTTAATTATGTTTTCTGTCGGTACATCACCTTGTTTCCAGTATTGCGCTAGTGATATTCTTGCCGCTGTTAATACATGGGTTATAATGTACCAATGTTTCCTTTCTATATTTTGCTCTAACATCCCTAACAAGAAGGTTTCCGGTTTAATATTTATTTTTAGATTGGTTATTTCTTGGAGCCAGGTATGAATTGTTTGCCAGAAATTTTTAATTTTAGGGCAGGTCCACCACATGTGGTAATACGTTCCGTTTTTGTGTGGGCATTTCCAACATTTGGGGTTCATATTTTGATACATTCTGGCCAATCTCGCTGGTGGAAGGTGCCATCTATAATACATTTTATATGTAGGAAATATACTTGTTTTAGACAGCTGCATTATGCCTCAGAGTCATGCTTGGCATCACAGAGCACCATGGTTTGTCCTGCTGAGTCAGAGAGGCCGTGTGAACCATCTCAACAAGGAGTTTCCCATCACCACTCATCCTCAATGTATGATTTCTAATATCTGTAAGAATATTTGCTTCAGTGGAAGATTTCCTTGAATCACTATGGAATCCAATCCCACTCCCCTAAGCTTTGCACAATTCACAGTCCTAGATATCAATTCAAAAGAAACTTGTGGATAACCATGAATGAAAAGAATTTGCTTATAGGAGCAAAGAGAAGACAGACACTTATTTTCCAGTTTAGTGTTGTCATATCACCTGTCACCTGTTGACAATGCCAAACTGGCTCAACTATATTAACCTCCTGTTATTTCTGCAGTGGTCAATGGTAAACCAGTTGGAGAATTATTCTTTCCTAGACCCCACATGATGTTTGTGGTCTTCTGAGGTTTATAGCAGCTTTCCTATTGTATCAATTCCATCTGCACCATTCATGCCAGGTATGATGGATATAAACGTACCTATTCGGTTTGTGCCAAATGCTACACCTCATGGGCAGATGTAATGCTTATTTTCAAGGTGTAGATCACCATCTTTACAATCTGACAGCTACTGCTTTGGTGCTATAAACTAGAGATGGACAGCCAAAATGCCAACATTACCAATTCTCTTTTAATTTCATTTGCTGGAGACCCATTTTTTTCTATCCTTTTTTGACACCTTCTTTCTTCTGGCTCTGGCTCTCCGGACAGAAAGCCTGTCCTGTCTGTCAGGCCGAAGCCATATTTTATTTGAGACTTTGGCCTGCCACACTTGATGCTTAGAATGTATTCTTGCTGTGGGAATTTGGGAGGGGCTGTAGCATGAGCAATGTAGACATGTAGCCATAACAAATTCCTTTTAGGTTTTCAAGGTCATCCTTTGTTCAGCACCTGCCCAGAAGCTGATGGGAGTAACGGACACGTTGGCAAAAGATGACTGGTCAACGTGATGAACTTGTGGGTGTGGGGGCAAGGGAATGAACTTTAAACTGGGTAGAGAAACCCTCGTAGCTTTAGATTCGGATTTCCCACAGATGTGCCAACATGGCTCTGTTAATAAATTGGGACTTTGAGCAATACTTTGCCTCGGACTCTAATTTAGTTCTGGATGCTATTTGGAACCGTGACATGTCCATTATACAGGTAGTCCTCAACTTACAACAGTTTATTTAGTTCTAGGTTAGAACGGCACTTAAAAAAGTGACTTATGACTATTTTTCGTTAGTTCATCATTCAAAGTTAGAACGGCACTAAAAAAAAGTGACATGACTATCTTTCACGCTTACAGCCATTGCAGCAACCCCATAGTCACGTGATCAAAATTCAGACACTTGGCAACTGACTCATATTTATGACGGTTGCAGTGTCCTGGGGTGATGTGATCACCTTTTATGACATTCTCACAAAGTCAATGGGGAAGCCAGATTCACTTAAGAACTACCTTAACAACTGCAGTGATTCACTTACACAACTGTGGCAAGAAAGGTTGTGAAATGGGACGAAACTCACTTAACAACTGTCTCATTTAGCAACAGAAATATTGGGCTCAATTGTGGTCGTAAATCGAGGACTACCTGTTTTGCAGTTGGCTTTTTAAATCTGGCCCAAGTCAGTATGAAATTAAGAAAAGGTCCACAAGTGCTTATTTCTGCATAAGCTTAAAAGACCTTAAGCAACGTAGCTAAACAAAAAGAGGTGAGACATTAGAACATTGCTTTATATCAGGACAAACTCTTTATCCATCATAATGTATTACCTCTAAATGTGAAGATCTCAGGCAGATGTCCTTCTAATCACTGGCTACATGATATTTTCAACTGGAGACATGAAGTGTGGTTTATTTTGACATGTACACGCATTTTAAGGGCTTCTTATCTATTACAAACTCTGGCTTAAAAATATAAAAATAACTAACAGTATATAATTAGGTTGATCTGGATCCTCATGTAAATTTGAATTGTTCAATTACTAGCTGAGAATCTCTGAAGAGCCAGAGATCTTTGGTACATCATAAGAAGGTCCAGGTAGAGTTCCTAGAAAAATCTGAAGGATACATTGAGGTTTCTATCTTCAGCTGAGTAGCTGTCCACTTTCCCCTTTGTATTTAAATCTGAGGAGCACTGGGCAGGGAGGCAGTTGGAGTGGAAACTTCCTTGAAACTTTGAGTATATGTCCATTTTGTCTGCAACCAGAAATATATTTTTCTTGGGTGTAGCTGCAGACTATAAAAGCAGCTGATGCATTTTAATTCAGCAGTTGTCAAGCTTTTTCCCCGCACAGTGCCATTGTGATAAGAAAACATTATGATCTGAAGGAACAAGAATAGCAATTTTGAATGCAACAAAATGAAAGAATCCTTGAATGGAACAAAATTTAGACATTGGAAGGAAGAAACATCCATTTCCCATGAAAATGTTTAAAGGAGAATATCACTTCTTTTTTTGTTTCTTCACAGAACGCCAGATCATAGACTATGAAAGTTAATACATTTGGTCCTAAAAAAAAAAAAACTGAGGTGTGAAGAACATCATGCACATCATGATGTCTTCACACAAAGGACCTGAATTATATCATTTGTAACAGTCATAACACAAATGAAATAGTGCATTATTTATGTTGTATGCATGATGATGTCAACATGTTTGTGAAATCACATGCACACCTCCACACACTGATGCTCATGAAGCCAACGATGAAGCTTCTTCATTGCTAACGATTTGGATATAGTAATGTTCCTTTATGTTTTTTATGTTTTATTTTTGTTATTTATATCTGCAAGTTTTAATACTGTGATGGTTTTATTTTGCTAATAAGCCTCTCAGAGTCACTTTTTCTGAGACAGGCAGTTATATAAATTTTCTAAATAAACAATATCCTAATTAGATTACTAATATGTATTTTCCTAAGGTCACACTTGGACATATGTTAGCAGTGTAGAAGCTAGTTTCGGTGAATGTAACCATAAAGAGCAGATAATGCTGATTAAAACTTCAGTGCCCAACAGCTTTGCTACCTGAATTCATTCCAAGGTGGCAATAACCAAATTAATTCTGTAATGGTAAATTCAATTCTTTCTTGATCAAAGTCTGATGTCCTTCATACGTTCCTTCTTGATCCTTGAAATCTGTCTGAGGAATCTTTCTGTTCTAAAAAGATAAAGGTAAAGGTTCCCCTTGCACATATGTGCTAATAGTTCCCGACTCTACGGGGCTGTGCTCATCTCCGTTTCAAAGCCGAAGAACCAGTGCTGTCCGAAGAAGTCTCTGTGGTCATGTGGCCATCATGACTAAACGCCGAAGGCGCACGGAACGCTGTTATCTTCCCACCAAAGATGGTCCCTATTTTTCTACTTGCATTTTTTACGTGCTTTCGAACTGCTAGGTTGGCAGAAGCTGGGACAAGTAACGGGAGCTGTTACTAAGTTTCCTCTTAGCTGTTCTAAGTTTCCTCTTATCACCCAATTATCCATTGGTTTCCTCTTTTCCTTTGCTGTAAATGAGACCTTAGCAGTTTGAAGCTGTTCTTTGCTCTTCATAGATATTTCAAAGAATGAATATATTGGTGGTACCCCATTCCATTGTAAGGACTTTAAACCACGGCTGCACTCATACAGTATAACCGATAACCCACCCTTGCCATGAAAACCCACAGCACTGAAGATGTAAGAAGAAAGTGCAGAAATTTTTTTTCCCCTTTCGCTCACTTACTCACCATCTGAATTTTGGAAGCAAATCGGCCTTATGATTTGCAGTTGACATTTATAAACAAAGCAGGCAGAAATCAACTCAATTTTGAATAGTGAATTTGAACATTTGGACACTTCTGGGCAGATATCATGTGTTGATGAATATGAAAAGATACCAACATCAAACTTGGTGTCTTCCCTTTAAATAATCTCTAACTGGCTTGAGAAGAATTCCTGCCTAACACTTTGAGGGTGGGGACCCTATGAGCAGAGTAGATAAGTTAGACCTTTCCCTCTCTTTACAGAGTACCGTTTTATTTCACCGTATGCAGTTTATGTTTATGTTTATTTTGTTGGTGCTGTGGATGGATAACTGCACTTATCAGATTGCTAGGAAAACTGCCATCATCCAAACAATTTTCACTAGCTGCAGACACACAATTCCAGTTTGATCCACTTGATATTTATTTGCATTCCATTTTAAAATATCATCAGGAAAACAGCTGTGCAAATGAAATTCTAATTTAATAAACTTTCTCTCTCACGAATGATCCTAGGGAGATGGAGAATAAATAATTTCTGCTGGCTTTGAAAAATACTTAATGAAAATCTTGAAAGCTATACTGTACTGCCATGAATCAGATAAATGATAGAAACAATTATATTCAGGATAAAAAAAACTAATTTCTTATTACCAATTACAAAAACAAATCTTTATTCAGTATTAATCTTGCCCTCTGTGACATGTCATAAAAGTTAGGAATAAAGTCAAAAGAGATCAGAGATTATAACTATTAAGCACTGAAAATGAAAGCATGGTTGTGAAATAGTGAAATGAATTGTTAGCAAGCAGGGGAAAGGAATGGACGGAACCAATGTATGCCTTAAAAATGAAGAGGTAACAGAGAAATAAAGTAGTAATTTTCATGACAAAATCACATTCGCAAAAAAGTTATTTTGGATATTTGAACTAGCTTTGAAGTCTACCTTTCAGATATGAACTTTGCATTTCTGGTCAAATATTTGAAGTTGCTACAACGATGTTAATGTACACCATCCTTTTCTATGAACAAGTGTGGAAGAGTTTACTAATGCCAGAGGGCAGGATTAGTAGGACAATATTAAATCACTTTGGTTTAACTTCTTCCCCTTTACATATTGTTTTAGTTTGTGAGGACATTTTTAAATATACTTGGTACTTCAGCCCCCATGTTTGTTAGGAACTATCATTCCAATCCCTACATGGCTCTCATTTCCTATTCTGTGGCTCTAGCAAAAGCCATCAATGTCACCATAATAATTGCTGCTGAAAGCTATATATAGCTTATTCTTTCAAATAAGAAAAAAGTATCAGTAAAGGCAATATCTTCTCTCCTCAAGTAGAGAGATTTTCTGGTTGCAGAAGTGGCCCAGATGGAAGAAGCTGGATATAGCCAGAGGGAAGAAGGTTGGACAGTCAACAGAGGCTCCATCCATAGTACAGCCAGAAGCCCAGATCCAGAATCAACTTCACTTCATGTTTGGAACATTGACAAAGAGAAAGATGTGGCGCTGTTAGCTTGTATTATAGCACAGAAGATAGCATGGCACGGCGTTTGAGTCAGCTGAGATAACTAGAAGGGGGATCAGCTGCTGTTCTGGGCAAGCAGTATTGAAATTGTGACTAATTGTCCTACTATGAATGAATGTCTAGGATGGTGTTCTCCTGGATGTTGATTTGGTAGACCAACTCACCCTCCCAGAGATAAACTTTCTATTTATTTACTCACTCATTCATATAGTTTACACTTCACTTGATTAGTTAATCTCCAGGTAGCTTATATTAAAAGCCCCTGATCTGGACTTTCCTGACCTGCCATTGGAGGAGGGCTGATGTACAGCCACTTGTCCCACCCACAAACTACTAGCATCACCTCGGTGATAAACACTGGAAATTCGAGTCATTGCATCACCTGAATTCATAGCCCCTTGACAAAAGTCACTGACTTGCCTAGGTCAGACTGATTATACTGACTCTAAAGCCACATAGAGATTGGACAACCAATCTGAATGAAATTGGTTGTCTGGAATAGAATAGAATAGAATAGAATAGAATAGAATAGAATAGAATAGAATAGAATAGAATAGAATAGAATAGAATAGAATAGAATAGAATAGAATAAAATAGAAATTTTTTATTGGCCATGTGTGATTGGACACACCAGGAATTTGTCTTGGTGCATATGCTCTCAGTGTACATAAAAGAAAAGATAAGTTCATCAAGAATCATAAGGTACAACACTTAATGATAGTCCAGGTACAAATAAGCAATCAAATCATATTAGGAACCAGTCAATATAAATTGTAATGGGGTTTCCTGACCAGTAGGACAGCAGGTTTTCTGAGCAGGGGGTTTCCTGAGCAGGGAGATTTATTTATTTTATTTTATTTATTTATTTGTTTGTCAAACATGTACAAGATAGTAGGTATTTGTATAAACATAACATAAGAAAAGAAGTACAGATAAATGAGGACAATGGGGCAGTAAGACAGGGACGGTAGGCACAGTGGTGCGCTTATGCACGCCCCTTACAGACCTCTTAGGAATGGGGAGAGGTCGACTGTAGACAGTCTAAGGTTAAAGTTTTGGGGGTTTGGGGAAGAAACCACAGAGTCAGGTAGTGCATTCCAGGCATTGATCACTCTGTTGCTGAAGTCGTATTTTCTGCAGTCGAGTTTGGAGTGGTTTACATTAAGTTTGTATCTATTGTGTGCTCGTGTATTGTTGCGGTTGAAGCTGAAGTAATCATTGACAGGTAGGACATTGTGGTAGATGATTTTATGAACTAGAAGACCTCCAAGGTCCCTTCCAACTCTGCTATTCTGTTATATCTCATTGAGATATCATCTGCATGGAGGAAATTCTGGATTGGTGACCCCAGTCCAGACAAACACACTCCTTTCTGCTTTACAGCTAAGCTGCAGTTGCCTTTCACCAAATTGTAAGTTACAGAGAAATTAGAGACCACATGTATAGGTTGCACATATGCCACGTGCTGTGTTTTCTTTTACAGGCCTTGGTAACAAAGTAAGTCAATACAGCTAAATCCAGTTATATGTGTGTATTCATGCCCCACTGTGTTTTGCACTTAAGTTAAGGTGACCAGATTTTAATATTTGTAAAGCGGGTCACCATTGACCGGGGGGGGGTGTTTCTAGGGGAGCAAGACGGGAGGGGTCCATCTCTCTTATCCTGCAGCTTTGTGCACCCCCCCAAAACACCCCCCTTCATCGCAGCCCTTACCGCTGCCATGGCCGAGGCTCGCCTCTGTTGCATCTGGCATGGAGAGGGACAGCGGCAGGAGAAGGAAGAAAGCAAACCGCGGCTGTGGTGCTTCGGGAGGGCGGGTGTTTGTGGGGGGTGCATCTATCTATCTATCTATCTATCTATCTATCTATCTATCTATCTATCTATCTATCTATCTATCTATCTATCTTCTCTCTCCTCTCTCTCCCTCTCATCTCTCCCTTTCCATCTCTTTATCTCTCTCTCTCCATCCATATCTATCTACCTATCATCTATCTACCTATCATCTATCTATCTATCTATCTATCTATCTATCTATCTATCTATCTATCTATCTATCTATCTATCTATCTTCTCTCTCCTCTCTCTCCCTCTCATCTCTCCCTTTCCATCTCTTTATCTCTCTCTCTCTCCATCCATATCTATCTACCTATCATCTATCTATCGTCTATCTATCTATCTATCTATCTATCTATCTATCTATCTATCTATCTATCTATCTATCTATCTATCTTCTCTCTCCCTCTCATCTCTCCCTTTCCATCTCTTTATCTCTCTCTCCATCCATATCTATCTACCTATCATCTATCTATCTATCATCTATCTATCATCTTCTCTCTCTCTCTCCCTCTCATCTCTCCCTTTCCATCTCTTTATCTCTCTTTCTCCATCCATATCTATCTACCTATCATCCATCTATCTATCTATCTATCTATCTATCTATCTATCTATCTATCTATCTATCTATCTATCTATCTATCTATCTATCTATCTATCTGTCTATCTGTCTATCTGTCTATCTGTCTATCTGTCTATCTATCTATCTATCTATCTATCTATCTATCTATCTATCTATCTATCTATCTATCTATCTAGTTGCTTCCATTCTTTTCTGCAAGGATTTGTTTAATGCATTCAAATTTACCAATCTTTCTTCTGACCAATATTTCTCTGGGTGGTTGGCAAATGGAAAATCAGCATAGGTTACTGTGCCATTTCTGTCTGTGATCTGATGTAAAATAAGAAAAGAAAAAGGAGCGAGAAGTTTGATTTGAGTGGTCATTAATTTCCCAGAGCCAGGACTCTCAAAACATTTTGGTTTTAATCTTGTCAGAATATAGCCAATTTAAACTTCCAGCAGTACATTCTGAGTGCGGGCACTTTTTTCCTGCAAATTATTAATAAAAAGCTACCATTTGCTCATAAATGACCCTGGTTCCCTCAGTCCTTTTTAACATTTATCCATTAATTTGTTCATTAAAGCAACAGCCCAATTCCTAATAAAGAGTCTTTCAATCATTTTCCAATTTCTTGCAGTTTCTGTATGTGCTCCTAACAAAACTATTCCAATTAAATCTTCATTCATTAAAGTTTCATTAAGACCATGGATCAGAGTAGAATAAGGGCATCACCAGGCAGCCTTATTTTGTCCAGGTAATTCTGATACAGTTTGAATAGCAGGTTCCCCAAAGGGTCTGACCAACTTTAGCTAAATTGAAAAAGGCTGCTGGCCTAGGTTTCAATTTTCTCTGGAGACCTCTTCAGGATTGCCAACCAGCCCACAAAGGATTTTTTTTGCTGAAAATTACATTCTACCTGGCTGCTATTTTCTATGCAAAAAGTGGGAAAGATACAAAGAAGAGCCAAATTGCTGCAGAGAATTACAGGCTTGTTTAAACTTGTGGCTATTTTTTAATGTACATTTTGGTCCCAATCCTCTTCCTTATCCCTGCAGAGGAGATAATGTGTGCCTGAAAAGAATTAATTAAGTTGAGATGGCGGCCTGTATTATATAAAATAACTCTGAGTGGCTAACAAAAAATAAGCAGCAATGCAGGACATTCAAAACTCACTTAGACCATAACAGGTCCATCAGAAAACTAGAAATGCCAGGCTTGTTTTTCCCTCCTGGCCTAAATCTGGGGGAAAGCCAGATCTTAACAGGGAGCCCCTGTAGGTGCAGCTGAAGAATAGGCTTGCTTTTAAGTGCCGTGCCACCCATTTAAATTAAAGGAACAAGATGGACACAGGGATGGTTTCCAATGATAGATACTGCAGATGTGAAGACATCTATCAATGCCTATGATATTCAAGAGGTGCTCCAATTGTTTTGTGATTGCACCCAAGGCATCTATTACTATTGGTACTTACTATCTTTGCATTCCTTTGCCACAGTCATTCTATTTCTATTTGCAGTGTATTTTGTTATCTTCTCCATATTATTATTTATTAAATTTACATGCTACCCGTCTCACTGTTAAGTAACTCTGATGGCTTACAATATAAAAACACAATACCAAATGGCGAGGATGTTTAAAACATTAAAAATTAAAATATTAAAATTAACCAAGAACTGGATAAAAAGGGGCCAATATGTAAACAGGATGGAGATGGAACCTTCTCCTAATGTACTAACCCACCTCTGGGTGGGACACCCCATTGGGGCACGAAGCCAGTTGTCAGAGCCAAGTTTTCTGGTTCTTTCAGAAGGCCAAGAGGGTGGGGACAAATCTAACCTCAGGGGGGAACAATGTTCCAGAGAGCAGGAGCCATGGCAGAAAAGGCCATTCTCCAATCAGCTGATGGGATCCACACCAGGGGTGGGTTCCTACTGGTGCGGTCTTCTCTATGGCACCGGTAGCGGCCGGCGGATTGCGAAACGGCTCCGGTGCCGTCCTTGCTAGTCCGTCGCACGGCACAATTTTGGGGGGAATTTTTGGGCTTTTTTTGCTTCCTGCGCATGCACGGGAAGAGGTAAGAGCAACCCGCCCCTGATCCACACCATACTCTGTCTGCCGGAGCGACTGAGGCAGGCTGATCCCACTGGAGTGAGACAATTCCTCAGATAGCCTGGACCCCATGCCATTCAGAGATTTTCTCTACTTTTCTCTTAATCCCTAGCTCTTTTTTTTTCTTTTTTTACTTGAAGTGGTGGTGCCTTTCCTGAACAGGACCACCATAAGACCTGTGTAGGAACAGTCCACATGCCTTATCCTTGTAGATAGGGCACATCGTGTAAATGTCCATTTTTTAATTCGAATTTGCTTTTTTTGAGACCTTTAATCATTCTTGGCAAGTTATCTGATTCTGGTGTTCTCCAGTTCCTTGTTTTGGCAGGAGGTTTTTAGCCCTTTTCATATATGAAAAGAGTAACTTTCAGCATGGATTTTCCTTTTTGGATGCAAGTCACATTATACATTAATTCCAAATAAATTTCTTCTCTACAACCAACTGGGCATAAGCAACTATTGCAATGTTGCTCGATTAATGCCAAATCATGTGCAAAAATGATTCTGCAACTGATTCCTTATTTATTTGTTTTTAAAATTCCCCAATAAGTATATCAGATGTACCATATACTTTTTAAAAAAACACTGTGGTTTCATGGATAAGAAATATTTAAATCTCTCCTAAGGAAAGATAAGATAAATTTGATAAGAAGTGATACATTGAGTCTTTTTTTTCAACTACATTAGACTCACTATTTTACATTACAGATAGTCCTCAACTTACAACCGTTCATTTAGTGACCATTCAAAGTTACAGTGGTACTGAAAAAAAGCGACTTATGACTGTTTTTCACACATCCATTGCAGCATCTCCCTGGTCACGTGATCAAAATTCAAATGCTTTGCCAACTGACGCATATTTATGACGGTTACAGTGTCCCAGGATCATATAATCACTTTTTGCGACCTTCTGATGAGCAAAGTCAATGGGGAAGCCAGATTCATTTAAGAATCATGTTACTACCTTAACAACCGCAGTGATTTGCTTAAGAACTGTGGCAAAACTCACTTAACAAATGTCTTGCTAAGCAACAGAAATGTTGGGCTCAATTGGGGCGTATGTCAAGGACTACCTGTAGTTGCATTTCAGTGTGTTCTAAAGAAGAGCTGTATCCTTCAGCATTATTTTCCATAACTCAATGCAAGCAGGACTGAACTCTTAGCAGATCATTTGGCATCCTTCTTTAGACAAATGGAGCAGAGTCAACAACTTGCTTTAAAACAATCAGTAAGCTCCCTGCTTCGTCTTGATAGAACCTTGCCCCTATTAATAGGTTATCAGTTATCAGAGTTGCCTTGAGAATATCTATAAAAACTGCTGCCTTACTTGGCTGAAGGAAACTACTTCACCCAAAGATAAAAATCCAGGTGATTTTTCTAAACAAAGATAAGGTCACACATGCTGAATTCAATTCCTGCGGACTCAGTGACAATTACAAGGAGACAATTGTGTAGTTTTCTAGCAACAAAATGGAAATTGCTGTCTATGGCTTTCTTCAAGGATGGGGTTTTTTTTAAAAAGTGCTAGTTTAGGCTCTTTTACAGCCATTTGTAGCATCCAAATGGCCGCGGTGGCGCAGTGGTTAGAATGCAGTACTGCCGCTAACTCTGCTGACTGCTGGCTGCCAGCAGTTTGAGTCTCACCGGCTCAAGGTTAACTCAGTCTTCCATCCTTCTGAGATCAGTAAAATGAGAACCCAGATTGTTGGGGGGACAATATGCTGACACTGTAAACCGCTTAGAGAGGCCTGGAAAGCACGTTGAAACGGTATATAAGTCTAAGTGCTATTGCTATTGCTATCCCTTGGTCATATGGCTGTGTTTTACAACATGTTTGCCAAAAACAGGTAATTACTTCCGGTTTTCAGCAAAACTGCGCCCATTGCAAACCATTGGCTCAGTTAGCAACCATGGTGTTCACTCAGTGATTATGGATTTGCTCAATGTTCACTGCAAAAGATCTTTTTTAAAAAAATCAATTTTATGACCATCACAAGTTATGACCATGATGTGCAGGCTCCGTTATGGTAATAACTTGAGGACTACTAATATAATGAGATAATCATGTTTCAATTCACTTAAAACTGGAGGTGTTCAAGCACTGGGACAAAAGATAGGCTGCAGCTGAGGGAAGGGAGAGGAAGGGGAAGCTGGCTGGGGAATTCTGGGAGTTGAAGTCCAGACATCTTCAAGTTGCCTAGGTTGGGAAACACTGCATTATGCTATAAGGAGAAAGGGAGAGTGAAGTCAAGTGAAGGAGGAAAATAGACAGAATGGGCATGATATTAGGGAGGACTCTGGCATGCTCCAGCCTCCACTTTAGTATAACTAGATGTTCCTTGGTAAGGGGACAATGTGGGGCTTAAACTAGAAGCAGGGCTACGAAAACCTTACCAAATTCTTATTTGAAGTTATAGGGGGATTTTCCAATAACATGAAGAAAATTTACCAAGAGATTTACCTAGAGCAGGAAGACTCTAAGCAGCCACACACTTTCAAAACTGCATTTGCTTTATGTATTTTCAGGAAGCCAATAACAACAAACGGAAGTCCGTATAAGACAGTGATGGCAACCCTTTTTCTGGTTGCGTGCCAAAAGTGTGTGTGTGCGCCCGTGATATCGCGTGTGTGTGCCGGCACCCACAATGCAATGCATGCCCCACATGCGTGCATGACTGCCCCCCAAGCATGCACACTTTCACATACATGTGCCACCCACACATACCTCCCCAGCCCATTTTGGGCCTGGAAAGCCTCCTGCACCAAACTTTGCCAGCATGAACGGTCTGCTGCCGCTGCTCCTCATCCTCCTGCCAGCCTTGCGCTCCGGGCAGCGTCCAGCATGGCTGTTTGCGCCGGCAAATGTTGGTGCCTTAGACTTCTTCTAAGGGAGCATTCCCAACCAGCGTGCCTCTTACCACTTACTGCAGCCGCCGGGGAAGTGGCAGTGTGAGAACTGCCGCCGCCAGGCGTGAAGGGGTGGGGGCAGCAGGAACAGCAGGCTGGGATTTCCCTCCCTCCCCATCAGAGGCTTTTTTCCTTTCCAGACCAGCTCCAAGCAAGCGGTGCACAAACTTCAGTGCCGCCGCCTGCACCACTTGCTTGGAGTTGGTCTGGAAGGGGAAAAATGCAGCCGAATTAGGCAGGACTCGTCCCACCCAAGTCCCTCCGAACGGGTCTCCCTACGTAGCCTCCATGCTGAATTATGCGACCTAACACTGATCGCCCACCCAAAAGGAGCCCACCCTCTGAGCTCTTCCAAGTGCCCGCTTTTTGCAGCGAACGAGCTGGGAGCGTGAAAAGCTCTTCCCCTCTACCTGCATGCTGTTTATTACCAGTTCTTCACCCCCCTCTGCACCCAGATAGTGGCTGGTGGCCCCGAGTAGTGGCGTCTTGTTGGTCTTGGGGGGGATGCAGAGCCGATAACAGCATGCAGGTAGAGGGGAAGCACTTTCCGCGCCCCCAGCTTGTTTGTGCAGGAAAGAGCGGGCGCTCGGAAGAGATTGGAGGGCAGGCTCCTTTTGGGTGGGCAAACACTGGGGTAGTTCAACGGGGAGGCTACGTAGGGAGACCCGTTCGGAGGGACCTGAGTGGGGTGAGTCCTGCCTAATTTGGCTGTGTTTTTTTCCTTTCCAGACCAGCTCCCAGCAAGCGGTGCAGGCGGCAGCACAAGGTTCACCATCAGCCATAGGTTCGCCATCACGGTTCTAAGAGGATGGGCTTGTGTGTGTTTCATCTAGAGCAGGGTTTCTCAATCCTGGCAAATTTAAGTGGTGTGGATCACAACTCAGGAAGTGAGGCAGTTGTTGCATAGACTTTGCAGGGGCTGTGTTGTACTGTAAGTTGTCTAAGGTCTATAGATTAATGTGGCATACAAGGCTGAGTAAATAAATTAAGAAATGGTGGGAATCCTGCCAGGCTGTGATGGCATTTAAACATCAGCGAGGGATGAGTATTCTGTTTGCAATCTGCCATTAGGCTCTGCTCTCCAACCAACCCATTCTGGCCCAAGCAATTTTACAACTAATTTCATCACTGTGTTGATATGACAGACATGAAGCTTTATGTTGGCTGGATGATACTAGAAGATACTAAATCACTGGTGGAGAAATGATTAAATGTCTTATTTAATCAGCCCTTTAAAAAACCCTGGCAAGTCTAGATAGGCTTCCCAATCTGCATTTTTGTGGTTATACCTTCTATATGATAAGGATTCCATGTCCATTAAAGCTTCAACTCGCTTGGATGTGCAGGGTATAAAGTGATCATATGCAGATATCTGGGAGCTATGACTCCAGATCTTGCCTTTCCTTATTTGGAGAGTTAGATCTTAGTGATCCTAAGTTGGTAACTTTAGGAGCTAATATCAAACTTACTTTTGCATAGAATAAAAATAATTAAAAAAATAAGCTGCTACGTTTCTTATTTGAATTCTGTCTATTTGGTCATAAGGGACAGACTGCTTCAAATTAGCTAAAATTATTGTTCATTATTATAAACATCAGGTTGATAATACTTAAAATCTTGGCTGTTTTAGGCTATTTCCAATTTGATTTTAATATTAATTCTTAAAGCTTCTTAAAGTTCTTATCTGTCCCAAGTTAATGTTACTTGTAAAAAATAATAGTGGGAGGTTTTCCCTTCTTTAAACATTTTGCAAATTCTTTGGGTTTTTTTTAATATTTTGTAAATCCTTAATGCAGGGTTTCTTATCTACCATGTTGATACTGTATTCCTCTTCCTTTGATGTTTTGCTGCTCTTTTAAATTATATATATAAATATTAATTGAAAATATTCAATTAATCCCTTTTTAATATGCAAATCAAATCAAAACTTTATTATTGCCTATGGGCCAGAAAGCACAACAATAAAATACATAGACCTTAATTATTATAAAACTAATTTTAAAAATGCAATAAAATTACCCAAAATACCTGATTGTAACTATAGTACAAATAGCAGAGACATTCAGCAAAATTTGTACTAAATTTTAACCGTATGTAGGACAAATACAACAAATGATCATACAAAATTGCGCAATCTGGAAAGTTATTTCAAGATCTTGGAGAGTTAGAAACAGTGACAGAGAGACATTGTCCCGGATAGTTCTGTAAAATGAAATAAATAATTATGTTCTTCGATTCCCTATAGAGAGAGTAACAAAGAGCATATGGCTTAGGGATTCCACAGAGCCATGTCTACATGGACACTGCTGAAAAGGGATATTTTTATACCAGTCCAGTAGAACATCCAACCTGGTCAAGGTGAAAGCCCAACATTTCAGAGTTAGAATAGATAAGATGATGGCATATATCCATTTGAGAAGACACCATAACCAGAGGTCTTCAAACTTGGCAACTTTAAGACTTGTGGACTTCAACTCCCAGAATTCTCCAGCCAGCATAGCTGCATAGCTGGCTGGAGAATTCTGGGAGTTGAAGTCCACAAGTCTTAAAGTTGCCAAGTTTGGGGACCCCTGCCATAAACTATAAGATACTAGGCTTAAACTAGTTTGAAAATCAATGTTTCAGATACATTGTTTAAGATGACTCCTGGTATTTTCAAGCCCTAACAGACAAAGACTTCTCAAAGGAAGTCCTAAGGACTGGAATTTGCTATTTGCTTTTGTTAGGTAAATTTAAAACAGTCTTCGGGAACCAGTGGAGCTAGGCCCATAGGAAGGGGGAAAAATCAATTTCAGTCAGAAATTAAGGAGATCCAATCAGTCTCTGGCACCCTCCGAAACCAAACCTGCCCCTAACTATAAAACAGCATTCATGATGCATCTTGAAACGGCAAGTATTGCTCTTATAAATTTCAGTTGGATCATTTCCAGGATATTAAGCATTGCAAAAATGCAAATTGGAACACCATAAGGAAGCTGAGAGATGACCTTAACAAGAAGAACCTTGCAATCTGCAGGAATAAAATGTGCCACCATTGAATAGAAGAATCTTAAGATAGCTATGGAGCTATCTTGGGTCATGATTGCCTGATAACAGGAATGCGCTCCCTAAGATAAGCAAGTTGGAACCGTACCCCAATATATCTGTAAGGGGTCCCATTTATCTAATCTACTTTTGTGTTATGCAAACACTAGCATTTTAAGGTTTTTTAAAAATAATTTACTGTAAGTTGTTCTTTAAGCCAAAGGAAGACAATGTCCACAATGCATTTTTCAGTTCCACCTGGGAGGCAGACAAAACTACTACATTGCCTGCAGATATCAAGGCAGGAATTGTACAATCTGCTAACATAGTCGAGTGAGGATTAGGAAAGGAGAGAGTCTGAATTAGTGAACTGATGTGCAAATTAAGAAATAAGGGGACTGGAGCATACCATTGCCTTACCTCTGTTTTGGTAGAAACAGCTCCAGAAAGCTGCCCTCTTTATTAACAGGTTTCTGTATTGATGGATGAGTTAAACATACATTAAACATATTTTAAATATCATAATACTGTAGAACCTAAAGGAAGAAATTTGGATTTCCATTTTCAGTGGAATGCTACAATTAGAATTGCTACAACTTGGAGAGCCTGAACAAGATAATTATCAGTTAAGCCATGGTTAGGACAAGCCTAAACTAAGTCATAATCAGTTTCAAGGACCTTTTCACATGCATAATTTGGATTTTTCTTTTCTTTTCTTCATTCTTTTGCCAACTTTGATTTAATAATTGTGTTTTTACTAATATGACACTGAGAAGGCTTTCATGTTGTTTAAAAATTTAAGAACACAATTGCAGTGTTAAACTATGGCCTTTTTTTACTCATCAGCCGTCAGGGCCTGACCTCTGAGTATAAACAGGGTGGAAATGAAACCAGCTTAAGAAATTTGAATTGGCCCTAGGTTTGGCCCTAGGTTGGTCCTAGGTTTCAATCCCTTCTTCCACTTCAGTCATGAGTAGAGATGTGAAAGCCCGGAAAAAAACCGGAAAAATTCGGGGAAAAAAGGTTTTTTTTCTGTTTGTTTCCTGAAGGCTTTTTTGTTTTTTTCCAAAAAATTGGAAAAATTGAAAAAAGAAAAAAAAACATTATGGAATATTTTATTTTAACATGATGAATAAAATATTTTAAGACAGGATGTTCAAATATTTTCCAAATCATTTCTAAAAAAATGTATATCAGATTATTCTAATTTCTGTGCACTGAGTGAGGACAAGCAAGTCCTAGGTAACAAACTGAACCCAAGATTCAAAAAATTGAATGCAAGAACAGTATGCATTTCTTCCTTTAGGAGGTGCTGCTATTGTAACAAGAAAAAGGTTTCAGTTTTGCTTTTGCATGTTAGTGGGTGTGTTTGGTTTGTTCTGTCCTCTTCACTAGGCCTCAAAAGCATTGGAAGAAAATACAGAACAACAAAAAGGACCTGAAAGTATATACTTAATTTAAAAAGGTAAGAGTTTACATTTATCTGAATCCAGAAAACTGAATCATTTAGCTACATTAGTTTATCTTTATAAACGTTTGTGTAAATAATAATTTAATTACCCGTAATCTGGTTCTTCCCCCAGTGACCCACACACACACAACCATAGATTAGTGTCTTCTTGCAAAGTAGTCATTTTTTCTTGTTTTTATTTCCTACTCCCCTCAGAAAAATGGTGAGACCAACATCTAGCATATGGAGGCATTTTCACATTACAAGTTCTTCTGAAAAGAAAAATGTGATTTGCAAATATTGTCAGATGAAATATGCATTTCCAAATGCTACCAGGATGACAAAACACATTCTTGTATGTAACAAGTGTCCTGTAGATATTAAAAAAGCCTTCATGGATCGAAGTGAAGAGGACAACAATGATGACAATGCACATAGTTTTTCTCAACATTCTCGTTCAAGAAGTCCTCTTTCTACTCCATCTATAACATCAGCAGCAACACAAAGTGTTGTCCCATCAGCAGCATCTTCAAGTAAACAGATACTGAAGACAGCTGCATCCAAAAATTATTCACTAACTTCATTTATAGACAAGATGACACCTAAAGATCAGGAAAAAATTGATCAAGCTCTTGCAAGAGCAATATATTCTTCTGGAACGTCATTTTCAATAACTGAAAATACATACTGGCAGGAAGCTTTGGAATTATTAAGACCATCATACCAATTGCCCAGCAGACATTCTTTGAGCAAGCCTCTTTTGGAGTCAGAATATGAACGTGTAATGGAATCGGTGCAAGAAAAAATTAATGAAGCACTATGTCTTGCACTACTTACAGATGGATGGACAAATGTGAGAGGAGAAGGAATTATAAATTTTGTTATAACAACACCTCAGCCAGTTTTTTTACAAAATCATTGAAACAGGAGAGAACAGACATACTGCAGAGTATATCAGCTGTAAAATCTGTGATGTCCTACAGAAAATTGGGAGTGGTAAAGTATTTGCTTTGCTTACTGACAATGCCAGCAATATGAAAGCAGCATGGGAAATTATAATGGAGAAGTATCCACATAGTATTACTGCAATAGGATGTGCAGCCCATGGGCTAAACTTGCTTTTTAATGATATTATGAAGTTGGACATCCTTCAAATGGTCTATAGACGAGCAAAAGAAGTTATTAAACATGTAAAAGGTACTCATACTGTAGCTGCAGAAAGTAAAGTGAAAGATTTTATTTTAAAAAGGGAAGAATTTTGTTGTCATCCAATTCATGCTGCTGCAAATCTGTTGGATCCAAGATTCAAAGGTGCAAACATAAGTGATGATGATAACACTGCTACTGCATTTGACTGGATCACAAAACAAGCATCACATTTAGGACTTGATGTTGAGAAGGTACTTTCAAATGTTGCAGAATATAGAACATCTTCAGGGATTTGGTCCAGGAATGCAATCTGGGATTCTGCCAAACATATTCCTCCTGCAACATGGTGGCAAGGTCTTTGTACAACACAGCCTCTGACTCCTATTGCTTCTCGCCTTCTCCAGATACCTCCATCTTCTGCAGCATGTGAAAGAATCTGGTCTATGTTTGGAAACACTCACACTAAGTCAAGAAATAAACTGACATGTGAAAGGGTAGAGAAGCTTGTTTCGATCCGGGCAAACCTTCAGATTTTAGAAGTTCCTAATTGTGATAACGGACAAAAAAGAGTAGCTGCAGAAGCAGAGACGGATACTGACAATTTCATCTCAGAAAATGATTCTGATTAAATGTCCATTGAAACTTAGTCCCACTCTCTTCTTAACACTTCCCCCATCTTCAATTCTTTTTATGAGAATGGGGTTTTTATTTTTATTTTTTTTTAATACTGTGGAGAGGAAATATGAAAAATTGTTACTTTTGGTTTTGAAAATTGTTTTGTGGAGGCTTTTTGGCTGTTCCACATAAACTAGTAAGCAGTTCAGGAGATTGTTGCTCCCTTTGTTACAAATAAATATTATAAAAAAGTAAATTCTGTTTGTGATAATTGTTTGGCTACACTATATATGCTGCCGCCACTACCGGTTCACTGAACCAGACCAAAATGGGAGCAACCCACCGCTGGTCCTTGGGGATAGCCAGATGCAATTACTTTGACTGGAAGATGTGTAGTGTTGAACTAAAGTATTAACCCTAACCTTGTTGCCACTCTCTGTAGCAATACATCAAGTCAAGTTCTTCAACAAACTACAGCTAAACAATCTATAGCCTTTTGTCTCACACCTCACATTTTTTTAATGTTATATGAGGTTTGTTGTTGTTTTTTACAAAAACTAGGCAAACAAGAAAGGATCGTCCTCCCCGACTGCTAGTTGGAGTAGTCTCAACTTTACATGCTGCATCAATAACAGATAACAAGGAAGCTAAGGTGGAAAATCTCAGTCAGTTCTGGATTGTTTGCACTTACATAAATGCACTATGATTTCTAAAAGACAAAGAAAAGATGGTGTTGAGGTTTAAAAGCGCTTAAGATTTGCCCACAACTATTTGACCTTATTTCCTCAGTGAGAAAAATCGTCCTCTGGAATGGGCCAGCTGTAATACCATCTTTATAAAGGAACTGCTTGTCACATGTGACAAGTCACGCAAAGCGCCAAATAATAGGCCCTTCGCTGGCAATATCAATCATCTGTGAAATTATCTTCAGCTTGTCAGTCCTTCCTTGAAACAACGGTTTGAGCCCTGCCATTTGTAGAGAGCCAAACTCCTATTCGAAAGGAAAGAGGAAATTTTTCATGTTCATTGGCTGTGTTGCTGGCTACCTGGTGTGCACAGAAACGGATCCATTTAAAAGATTAATCTGAACAAAGATGCCAATTACATCACGTCTTTGTCAAAAATGCTTTTATGATGGTAGGCATTCATTATTTGTGTGCCTCCCTACATTACATCTATTTTCTGAGGAAAAAAAATGACTTTGAAAATTCTCTTTTTGTGATAGGACAATGACTTATAGATTGCTTCCAGGGTTCAGTTGTAGTTTAGAAAATGCATCCTCTTACATTAAATTGAATTCATAGAACTCCCGGCTCAAGCAGAAGTTATGCATGATATGTACACCTTAGCAGCCAGAAGCTCTTTCTTTAACAGGCTTACTCTGAAGTGGATTATTGATTGAATAGTTACTGATAGCCATCTACAACCTCCATTTTGTCTTTCTGTCATTTGGGGCCTCAGAGAAAGCACTTGTCCTCTCTGACTTCTTAGAAAATGTCTTCCAGGGAATGTGAGGAAGGAGGACGATGTGGCTTTTTCCTTTGAGCTTTCTCTTCTCTGATAATGTTTCAAGGACCATTACACCTTGTAATCCTTCAGGTGACCAAGGAAAATTAATGATGGCCAACAGACATCGGCTTCATTCTGGTAGATACCAATTTAAATTATCTTTGTCCAAATGACCAGTCTCGTTATTTTCATAATCATACATTTTCTTCTTTGCTTTTACTTCTCCTCACCTTTCCTCTGCTAGGGGAAAAAGTGTTATAGATTATAGGTACAAGGCCAAGATTGTTGCAGTGTTTGGTTTGTAAGTTTATTGTGCTCTCGGTTCAGAGTTCCTTGAGAATTAGGTCATGATTAATCCTGAAATATTATCAGTATCACTTCTGCTTTTTTCTCCCAATTTTCATTGTACACATACTTCCATATATATATCTTTCCATTATCTAATTTTATCCTCATCCTCAACTACCAGTATGTCAGTGTTTAGCCTACAATTGGTGGTAGTAGCTAGTCAATTATGATTGATCCACAAATGTTGAACAAGGTCAAACCTGGTTAATAGCTGGATGTGAAATCACAAGGATTACCAGGGCTATAAGCTACACTGGGAAGTTTTTTTTTTTTTAAATCCCAGAAAAAGACACAACAAACTCCTTCTCAATGCTAAGAAAAATTTGGATCTATTTAAGAAGTCATCATGTAGTGCTCAGTGGAACTGCATCTACATGGAGGGAAGTATGCAGTGGAGTATCCCGAGGCTCTGTTTTAGGCCCAGTACTCTTCAACATCTTCATCAATGACTTGGACGAGGGGATAGATGGGGAACTCATCAAATTTGCAAATGACACCAAACTGGCAGGAATAGCCAACTCTCCAGAAGATAGGCTCAAGATACAGAAGGATCTTGACAGACTTGAACATTGGGCGCTATCAAACAAAATGAAATTCAATGGTGAAAAAAGTAAGGTTCTACATTTAGGCAAGAAAAACAAAATGCACAGGTATGTGGTACCTTGCTCAACAGTAGTAACTGTGAGAGGGATCTTGGAGTCCTAGTGGACAACCATTTAAATATGAGCCAGCAGTGTGCAACAGCTGCCAAAAAAGCCAACACAGTTCTAGGCTGCATTAACAGAGGGATAGAATCAAGATCACGCGAAGTGTTAATACCACTTTATAATGCCTTGGTAAGGCCACACTTGGAATACTGCATTCAGTTTTGGTCGCCACGATGTAAAAAGGATGTTGAGACTCTAGAAAGAGTGCAGAGAAGAGCAACAAAGATGATTAGGGGACTGGAGGCTAAAACATATGAAGAACGGTTGCAGGAAGTGGGTATGTCTAGTTTAATGAAAAGAAGGATCAGGGGAGACATGATAGCAGTGTTCCAATATCTCAGGGGTTGCCACAAAGAAGAGGGAATCAAAATATTCTCCAAAGCACCTGAGGGTAGAACAAGAAGCAATGGGTGGAAACTAAACAAGGAGAGAAGTAACTTAGAACTAAGGAGAAATTTACTGACAGTTAGAACAATTAATCAGTGGAACAGCCTGCCTCCAGAAGTTGTGAATGCTCCAACACTGGAAGTTTTTAAGATGATGTTGGATAACCATTTGTCTGAAGTAGTGTAGGGTTTCCTGCCTAGGCAGGGGGTTGGATAGAAGACCTCCAAGGTCCCTTCCAACTCTGTTGTTGTTGTTGTTGTTGTTGTTGTTGTTGTTGTTGTTGTTGTTGTTATTATTATTATTATTATTATTATTATTATTATTATTATTATTATTATTCAAACTTGATTTGAAAGAGACTTTTGCCCATGCAAGTTGTATCATTTAGTCAATCTTGGCTGATCCCCAAAACCTAAAGAGAATTAGACTTGATCAGTTCTTGGCTGATGCAGGGAGAGACTGAATGTAAACCAGAGTGGAAAGTCTGAAAAATTATCCTGGGAAACCTTTTCTGATTTTTTTCTAAGAAAATTACATACTCTTGACCAAGAAGTCTTAACTTTTAACTGATATAACTAAAAAGAACATCTGTTTATCTATCTCCGCTATCTACCTACAGTATCTATCTTCAAAGATTTGGTATGGTCAATTGATAAACAGCTCCTTGATCCATTCTGGAGTTGGAGGGGGATCTTTACATCTAAATCCCCAGATGGATATCTATTAAAATCCTTATATATGATGGTAGCAGAAGCAATGAGAACATTTCCCAAACCTATAGAAATATCACTTTAGTCTTTTGTCCTGTAATCACTTCCCAAACAATGTACCTAGAACTATTGGTAGTGCTGCAGTACTGCTTGTAAAACATTTAAGTATATCTGCCATGTCTTTAGAATTTTCACTGGGTTGAGGTAATTTACAGTATCATTCTTTTAAAAAATGAAACCAAAATTAAAATGAATTATATTCCTCGAGGGAAGAAACATATCAAAAGCATGCTTAGACTTTAATCAAGAGGGAACCAGATGGGACCTTCTGAGGCAAAACTTCTGTAGCTGATGGCAAACAAGCTCCATCCATTTTGTACTTGCCAACAAAATCTCTAGTCCCAATGGCATGCAAAATGATGCCCCTTTAGATGTTGTGTTAGAGAGAGGAGAAAGATGGAAGATAAATCCAGTCAGTTGGTTTTCCAGCTTATGAAAAAAAAAATGAAAAAAGGAGAAATGGTAGTATGTAGAATGATTTGCACAGTCCTCTGTTCTTGAACTGAAATGAAAAGGTAAGACTTTCTTTTCAAGATCCAGATGAGCAGCCAGGAATTCAAAGGGGTGATGGAGAGCTGGAAGATATGGGATGCCTTATGGCATGAGAGAAGGTTAACAGCTTGACACAATGGATGGCTGAAAGCCAAAGTGAATCAGAATTGGAAAAGAAGAATTCTCTTGCAAGAGAGCCAGCATTTCTACAACTAAACCATAGACAGCTAACAGTCAAGTAAGTATGTGACAGACAGATTTCTCCAAAACAAGAATATGAGTACATTCCTATACCAGCCTTTACCAAGGTAATTTCCACAGTAATTTATAAAGCTTATATCCATGCCAGCATGAGTGTCCATATTTTAATTTTATGGAATGGGAAATATAGAGAATCCTGATGTTTAATGTTCCAGTGCTTATAATACAGATACAGTACACCTTAAACTTAGATATGCTAGTTTTGAATTTATTCTTACACACAGACTCGTGTGCACACATATGAAACTTCAGTGTAGCCCTTGTTTAACTTGAGACCAGAAGGAGGCTTATTTTTGGTAGCTTTTAATAAGATCATTTTCTGTGGCACTTGCTCAGTTTTTAATAAGAAGTGAAAGCAAAAGCTGATAGATGTCAGTACCATGGGGCATTACATTGTCTCGTTTCCTTGCCTTTTGCTAGCCGTTGAGCCTGCTGTGATCACAGGAGCCAAGAGTGTGATCAAAATGATGTTTCTATTTCCATGTGTGGTCACAGAAACAATCTTTGTTTCCTTAGTTCGATGGATAACTTCTAAATCCCTACGTGGTAAAATGTTTATAGCGATAGGAATAAAGTGTGGCAAAAGGCATTTTGTGGCCAAAACGTATGCTTTCTTCAGCAACGGCCTTGTTTATAACTCGAACATCTTTCCCCATGGTACATGAAAAGCTAATGTGAGGAGGCGCTTGATGTTCTTTTTAGTAGGCAAACTGACACAGAATCTGAATGTGAGAATTGGATTCAACTCTTCATAAGCTACCAGATCTAACAATGTTTAAAGTCCATGCCATTAGGGTCAATTGTATTGAGGACTGTGGAATAGTCCTGGATTTCGCCCATTAGCAGTAGGGACAGGTCTGGCAACTCTGCTGCTTGCAAAGGAATTGTGTTTTGAAGAGTAACTTAACATGAGAAAGATAGTTTAATAAAGAGAATGTGGTTTAGTCCTGAAGCCTGATTCTACTTTGAATATAAAATAGATTTTAAAAAATAATTTACTTCAGTCTCCCATTAACATCCTAATTCCCTGCAAAAAAAAATTCTTTTGCTCCTTTCAAAATTTATTCTTTGAAATGTTATAAGAGCAGAATAAATACTGTCATTTATATATGGAAATGATCTATTCAACCTAAAATTTGACTCATCTATTTCCAATTATAAGAATATATGTTTTTATATCATTTTTTCCTCCCCCTTTTTTTTTTGCATCGGAGACCCTAACTTGCCATGTCACAAGGTTTCAAGCAGTGCGTAATTGTTTTTCGTTTTCTTTAATCCTGACTAGTTTTCTACATCTAAGATATATCTTGAAGGCAATTATATTTGAATCGAAGCATTTGACCCCAGGATTTTGAAATTGTTCTTTTCCTGTACACGCTTCAGGTTCTCTGATATATTTTTTCAGCCTTCACCTTTTCTGCTTCCACTAAAGATATACTGGATTGATTAAGGCTGCCCATTTGGTTTAATAATATGCAGCATTTGTAGAGGATCTTGAAGTCTTGAATTTGATTTTTAAAGCTGCAAAGGCAAAAGCTATTAGATCTGTCTTTTCCTTTCCTCTAGAGATCTTTCAGAGGTGTCATCGTTTCCCCCTTTAACAAGAGAGGAACGGAATGAGATTTCTTTCAACTTATGTCATGAACGTTATTTGGCTCAGAATTCTGGAATTACACTGATACTTGCAAAAGAGGTTTCACCATTGCATTATCAATAATAAGTGAGATCATAAATCCCTGACAGTTCTGAAAACGTGTTATTGTTGTGAATAGGAGCAATAATGCTAACACACAGCCTTTATTTTAACATTTGAATGTCTCCATTGAAAGGAGACATTTCTATTCATTCCTACCGGCTTATACTTACTCAAAAGTCATTATTTATTTCATAATTGTATCTATATTTGGAATGGTTACTAAGTACTATATGTATGCTTATTCTGTCATTATGTAAAATACCTACTGTAGTTCCTTATTGAGATAGGTAATCAGGCTTAACTTCAACATTGTACTGGAAATTGTGTTAAATATAGATCATTTACTACAACAGTGGTATAAATTTTATTTAGGGATTATTTTTCACATGTCATTGTATTTATTAGATCTGAAAAAAATCCCTAGACCTTCATAGTTTATAAAACAATTAAAAAACAATGCAATAGAAAAATATCCACGGTAGAAAGTAAATGATACAGAACTATTATACCATAACAAAATAAACACCAATGGTTACCATATAAGTCTCTTAGTATCCTCCCAAGGAAATCTATTTTAACCCATTTCTGAAGGACACCACCAACCAGGCCAGTGCAAGTACAATGACTGAGAAATGTGGTTTCTTGATTTCCTGGTCCCCTTTCACCTCAAGAAAATGGGGCATCACTGGCCTTTTCTAGGAGGATTCTCTTGGGTGGATTAACTCTTGAGTTTTCTCTTCGTCTTCAGCATATTATCCCCAGGATAAATATGTATTTATAATACAAAATGCTTATATATTATAAACGGGCAATTGGTTAAAACAGGAAGACCCACAGCCACAAGCCATCAATTATATTTCAAGTAGCTAGGCTGCAAGACAAAGAGTTAGATAATGTTATTTAGTTCTGAGCCAAAGCACTAGTAAAATTGTTCTACCTATCTTGAAGCAGGAACAAAGCTTTCTGTTTTGACTAAATTTGGCTTAGTATATATATATATATATATATATATATATATATATACATATATACATATATATATATATATATATATATATATATATATATATATATATATATATATATATATATATACATATATATATATATATATATATATATATATATATATATATATATATATATATATAGTGTATAGCTTAGTGTGTGTGTGTGTATATATATATATATATATATATATATATATATATACACACTGTATAGCTTAGTGTATATATATATATATATATATATATATATATATATATATATATATATATATATATATATATATATATATACACTAAGCCAAATTAGTGTATATAGTATAGTATATATACACTGTATATATATACTGTATATATATATACTATATATATATATATATATATATATATATATATATATATATATACAGTGTATATATATACAGTGTATATATACTGTATATATATACATACTGTGTATGTATGTGTGTATATATATATATATATATATATATATATATATATATATATATACACTGTATATATATATACTGTATATATATATTGTGTATGTGTGTGTGTGTGTGTTTATATATATATATATATATATATATATATATATATATATATATATATATATATATATATATATATATATATATATATATATATATATATATATATATATATATATATATATATATATGATTGTTCTAAAAATGCGAGTTCCAGGCATATTTACAGATAAAGAACCGATAGCCATCACGATCTCTGGAACAGTGAGTAGAATGAGAGAGACAGGAGGGGTGAAGAAGAACAACGCAGACCCATCACAAGATCATGGGCAAAACAGATGAATTTAGAGCAGGCAATGTGTGTGCCTAAAAGGGAGAGGAATAACAATGAGGGGGAGGAAGCCAGGAGAAACACCTTCAAAGCAATGCCTGATAGCCCTGCTTTACCCCCTAGGGAGAGAAAGAGGCATTACACCATGGGGAAATCTTCATCTGTCAGCATGACTAAGGCAGAAACAATTAAGTCAATTACAGGAGAGAAAAAAGGGTGTGGACCGGTTACACGTGCAAAGTCTAAATAGATAGGCATTACATAAATTGATAGGCATTCTATAAAAGCAAGCATCTCTTCCATGGGGATTTTACACTCTGACGAAGTCAACAGGGGTTGACGAAAGCTTAGCAATTTTAATAGTAGTTTTAAATAAAATTTTAAATGTTCCAGAGATCGTGATGGCTATCGCTTCTTTATCTATAGATATAGATATAGATATAGATATAGATATAAATATATATGCATTTATTTATCCCTTTCTACAAATAAGGATATGGTGGTGATTGCACTAAAAATGTAAAACAAAAGGCTGCCGAGGAAACTACTATCAAGAGTTTTAAATGTTTTAACCCTTTTTAGTTGTCCAAATTCATATACAAGTGGGAAGCCATAAAAGTCAAAACTGTAAATAAACAAATAGAAAAACAACCTGTAAAATGTATGCTTTCACCCCAGGTTTCTTTGCACTAAAATATGCATGCAAAACTTGCTGTGCTCTCACAGCTGTTCTTCCTTATGTAGGATTCAGAGATGTTAACTTCTTGGATGCCATTAGAGAATATGAGAATAATATCCTACTTACAGATGATTGAAGTTCTAGCTTGTGATCCAATTCTGTGAAAAATAAAATTGGAATTAATTCTTTAAAACTTAGAATGCACTCTCATAAATATTTACAACATGGACCATTATTGGAAAAGCTGCAGCCACCAAAATCTCCAAAACTAGCGGTGTAAACTTCCACAAACTGTGAAATGAGAATTCTCTGTCTCCCTCTCTCTGTCTCTTTTTCTAATCTGTGTTTAGGCAGAATTGCCCAGAAAAGAAAAGAAAATAGTGTGCAATCAGATACATTCCTACTTAGAATAATTAGTTTAATTAGTCTGAGTTAATTACGTGTAGTTTGAAACCAGTAGGTTTCACCCATCTGTAACTATAGAGAGACAACTATCTTTAAGTGTCTGATGAGGATTATCACTTAGACAGCTAGTCCTCCACTTATGACCACAATTGAACCCAAAATTTATGTTGTTAAGTGAGAAGTTGTTAAGTGAGTTTTACCCCATTTTACAACATTTCCCACCACAGTTGTTAAATGAACCACTAAGTTAGTAACCTGATTGTTAAGTGAATCTGGCTTCCCCAATGTCTTTGCTTGTTAGAAAGTTGCAAAAAGTTACCCCGGGGCCTTTACAACGGCCATAAGTATGAACCAGTTGCCAAGCATCTGAATTTTGATCATATGATCATGGGGAACCTGCAAAGGTTGTAACTGTGAAAAACGGTCATAAGTCACTTTTTTCAGGGCCGTTGTAACTTTGAACGATCACTAAATGAACTGTTGTAAGTCAAGGACTACCTGTTCAGAGTTGTTACAGAAGAGGAAGGGAGGAGAGAGAGAGAGAGAGAGAGAGAGAGAGAGAGAGAGAGAGAGAGAGAGAGAGAGAGAGAGAGAGAGAGAGAGAGAGAGAGAGAGAGAGAGAGAGAGAGAAAGAAAGAAAGAAAAAAAGAAAGAAAAAAGAAAGAAAAAAGAAAGAAAAAAGAAAGAGAAAGAAAGAAAGAAAGAAAGAAAGAAAGAAAGAAAGAAAGAAAGAAAGAAAGAAAGAAAGAAAGAAAGGTTAGTTTAAATTGCAAGGAATCAGATTTCAGTCCCTAAAACAATGTCGGTTTTCCAGGACTTCTGATAAATGTTCTTGTTTCCATTAGTAACTGGTTCATTTCTTTCTCCTAAAATGTGGCTGAAGTCAATGTGAGTTTTGCATTAAACACTGTATCTTAAAGTGCCTGCCAACATGAAACCATTTTGCAGACAACCCTGTGCTTAGCCTATAAACCATTCATTCTTCCATCACCACAGCCTCCAAAATAACCCCTTTCATGACTTATTCTCAAGGCCATCAATTTCCTTATACACATCACTGAACGACGTTTACTCTTCATCTAGTGAGTAACTGTAAATTTGTATTATTGTGGTAATTTTTGAGGCAAGTAACACATGGCTAAGCAGAATAAATGTATCCCTCAGCCTCTGCTATGAAAGTTCCCTCGACCCATTTAGAAAGTGCAAGAAATGTCACATTACTGCCTTTTTTTGTTTCTAGAAATAGCCAATTTTCATATTTAAGTGATATCAAAATGAGTGGTCAAAGAAAAATGTAGTAAGGCATGAAACGTATTCTGTTTGCTTCAATTGCTCCATAAAAGTTTTGTTCGTGGTTTTAAGCACCTATTTGTCAACCCCGTGGGGTAAACCAAACAGAAATCACAACCAGATGAGCCAATTCTACTGATTGTAAAGCTACATTGACAGAATCCTGCAAGTCTGAAAATATAATTGTCCCCCTCCCATCTCCTTTGTAGCCTGAGATTCTAGGGAGGGTCTCTTTTGAGTCTCTTGCCTCTCCCATTATCCAGTTGCAGGCTATGCTGTCTCTTATCTTACTACAATTTGACTTATTTGACTATTATTTGACAAAGACAATTACTTGTGTGTCCAATGCCCCTCCCATTATCCATTTGCAGGCTATGCTGTCTCTTATCTTACTACAATTTGACTTATTTGACTATTATTTGACAAAGACAATTACTTGTGTGTCCAATCACACTTGGCCAATAAAGAATATTCTATTCTATACTCTACTCTACTCTATATTCTACGCTACTCTACTCTCAGCATCTCTTTGCCCAGTCTCCTAAGATCACACCTGCATATCATTCACCCAACTAAATGTAACATGTAATATTTAGAGCAACAGAAATTATTACCCCTTGCAGCAATTGATTTAAATAGCCTTGCTTTGTTAGTCTTGCATTATTACCTCATTAGAATAATAAAGAATGGGTTATTACACTCATAGAACGTAAGGGGTGAAATTGCAGGGGTGAAATTCAGCAGGTTCTGACAGGTTCCGGAGAACCAGTAGGGGAAATGTTGAGTAGTTCGGAGAACCAGCAAATACCACCTCTGGCTGGCCCCAGAGTGGGGTGGGAATGGAGATTTTGCAAATCCTTCCCCCAGGAGGGGGGAGGGAATGGGGATTTTGCAGTATCCTTCCCCTGCCACGCCCACCAAGCCATGCCCACAGAACCGATGGTTGAAAGGGAGTTTAAAGATTATCTATATTATGACATTTTGCTTCTGTAGCTGAAGTCATGGGGCCATCCACATTAATCATTAAAGTGAGGTTTGTTTTTTTTCTATTTTGAACCACAAAGTGATATTGGGAGATTTACAGAAAAGGAAAACAAAATCAAAATAGCAGGAAGAATCCACTGGCCACAGAATCTAATATCGGTAACACAGGTTGTCCTTGATTTACAACTATTTGTTTAGTGACCATTCCTAGTTACAATGGCACTGGAAAAATTGACTTAGGACCATTTTTCACATGGTTCTACCATTGCAGCTTCCCCATGGTCACGTGATCAAAATTGAGACGTGTGGTAACTGGTTCATATTTATGACGGGTGCAGAGTCCCAGGGTCATGTGATCACCTTTTGCGACCTTCTAGTGAGCAAAGTCAATGGGGAAGCCAGGCCCCTTTAACAATGGTGTTACTAACTTAACACCTGCAGTGATTCAATTAACAACTATGGCAAGAAAAATCATAAAATAGGGCATGTCTCACTTAACAACTGTCTTGCTTAGCAATGGAAATTTTGGGCTCGATTGTGGTTATGTCAAGGATTACCTGCATAGGAATTATAACCACTTCTCTTAATTATGGCTCTAGACCAGTGATGGCGAACCTATGGCACGCGTGCCACAGGTGGCACGCGGAGCCATATCTGCCGGCACGCAAGCCATTGCCTAGCTCAGCTCCAGTGCGCATGTGCATGCCGGCCAGCTGATTTTTGGCTTGCACAGAGGCTCTGGGAGGGCATTTTCGGCTTCTGGAGGGCCTCCGGGGGGACGGTGAAGGGCGTTTTTGCCCTCCCCATGCTCCAGGGAAGCCTCTGAAGCCTAGGGAGGGCGAAAAATGGGCCTACCGGGCCCACCAGAAGTTGGGAAATGGGCCATTTCCGGCCTCCAGAGGGCCTCTGGGGGGGTGGGGAAGGCCGTTTTTGCCCTTCTCAGGCAGTGAATTATGGGTGTTGGCACTCACGCATGTGCGATAGCACACGCGCATGTACTTTCGGCACCCGAGGAAAAAAAGGTTCGCCATCACTGCTCTAGACATTGAAAAAGAAGTTCCTCCTTTAATGTGTCTCTTCCCATGATCACATTTTCCCCCTTTTAGATCATACGGCCTTTCACTACAATTGTAGGAAATTCCCATTCTAGATGGTGAATTGTATAATTAATGAGAAACAATACAGCAAATTGCAGTGATAGAAAAGCTTACCTCCAAACATTAGATTTTACATAATATCACAGACACATTTGGGTAGAATGACAATTTATTCTTCATGTTAGTTTGTAATCAGCTTATTGAAATTATTCTGAATGGTTATTGCCTACAGACTAATTTTGTCAATTAGATTTCCAATGCTTTTCTCACTGATGGCTCATCATCTTTTGCATTTTGCATCAACAGTAAGTTGATAAATGATAAATTAAAGAAAAAGAGATGAACCGGAATTGTAATCAGACAGTGAATTGGCTCTTGCCCTAGAAATACTTTGTTTAAATTCCTGAGAGATGGTGCTCCTTCATCTACAGCAGCTAGTTTATCTACAGAATAACATCCCTTGGCTCAAAGGTTGTACCGAACTTTGAATGCCATGTTCATATTTTAAAAGTTGGAAGAACTAGACTCCCAATGAGCCCAATTTATTAGTAAGCATGGGGAGTCTTAAGGGGAAAATGGATACTTGAAGTTTCTGCAAGAGTTAAGACAAGCCTATTCCCCACCCCCAAAGAAGGGAAGGGAAGGGAAGGGAAGGGAGTGGAGTCGTGGTCATGTTAGATCCTCACTTAACAACCTGTACTAACAATCTTGGAGTCCTAGTGGACAACCAGCTAAACATGAGCCAGCAATGTGCAGCAGCAGCCAAAAAAGCCAACACAATCCTAAATTGCATTAACAGAGGGATACAATCTACATCAAGTGAGGTACTAATACCACGCTACAAAACCTTAGTTAGACCACACTTGGAGTATTGCATACAGTTTTGGACACCACACTAAAAAAAGATATTGAGACTCTAGAAAAAGTGCAGAGGAGAGTAACCAGGATGATCAGTGGACTAGAGACTAAAACATATGAAGAGCGGTTGCAGGAACTGGGCATGGACAGGCTAGCGAAGAGAAGGGCCAGGGGAGACATGATAGCAGTGTTCCAATATTTGAGGGGCTGCCACAAAGAGGAGGGAGTCAAGCTATTCTCCAAAGCACAAACAAAGGACAAAGGACAGACAAAGAATAATGGATGGAAATTGATCAAGGAGAGATTCAACCTAGAAACAAGGAGGAACTTTCTGATAGTGAAAACAATCAACCAATGGAACAGCTTGCCCTCGGAAGTTGTGGGATCTTCATCACTTGAGACTTTCAAGAAGAGATTGGACTGCCATTTGTCAGAAATGGTGTAGGGTCTCCTGCTTGAGCAGGGGGTTGGACTAGATCACCTACAAGGTCCCTTCCAACTCTGTTATTCTATCTAATTCACGTGATGTTGATTCTATCTGTTTCTTAATGCAGCCTAGGACTCTGTTTAGCTTTTTTGGCAACTGCAATACACTTTTGGCCCAAATATTAAAGAAATTCTCTCAAGAATTTTTTTTTTGAAAAAGGTATGAGTTTGTCCATAAGTAAAATAAAAATTATTTTAAAACTAAATTATCATAAGTGGGAGAGGGGAATTCACACATCGCTTTGAAAAATATCCATTGGTTGGTGAAGCACATACCCAGATTATTTTACTTAAGTACAAAATACTATTTTCAGGTATGGTGTCTAAGCCACAAAAATATTCTGTATTAATAGTTATGGAGTAGTCTGTCTGTACAAAAACTTTTTGGGCAATATTATATATTTATTCAATGTAATAATTTTCAATTTATACTCTATTTTAAATATTAATGCTTTATATTTAGTTTTATGCACTTTTAAAATTATTATCTACTCTAAATTGTCTAAGTGAAAAATGGAATGTTTCCTCCAACTGACAACACATCTGTTTGTCCAGGCAACCTTCATATTATCAGCATTCCTATAATATCCCTATAATATCCCTATAATATTAAGTATTTTTAAATTATTTTTGGTTTTTCTATTGATAGATGTTACTGTATTCTCCATTACTTTTCATCATGCTGAGAACATCTGTTTTCATGAGAGTGGGATATGAATTCTAAAGATAAAATAAAATGAGGCACTGAAGAGTAAAATGAAAAAATGTCCTTTGGCATAGCAGATGGCAGTATAAACAACCTGGTGTTTCCCAGATGTTTTCCGATTTAACTCTCATAGTCCAAGCCAACATGGCCAATGACATGGATTTGTGGAAACTGTAGTTCAAAATATTTGGCAGCCCCACGTTTTCTGTCCTTTATATTTAATATAAAGTAAAACTGATTTCAACTTTATACAAATGCGGGTATGGAAAAGAATGGAAATTACTTGGTTGATTTTCTTACGTTTTCTGTATAATATCCAAAAAGTATCCAAAAAGTAAACTTAGCTCCTAAGCAAACCAAAAGACCCAGCAACCCCAGAAGAAAAAAACAGGACTCATCTGCAACGTACAATGGAAGAACTGCAACAACTACTATGTAGGACAAGCAGGAAGAAGACTGTCAGAATGCATCCATGAACATCAACTGGCAGTCAGAAGACATGATGAAAATTAATTTCACAACATATAAGACAGATTTAGTTTCAAATGGGAAAATGTGACAATCCTTGACCAGGCCAAATCCAAAAATGCCAAGGAATTTCTAAAAGCCTGGCACTCTGGCAAATCAGCCATCAATAGACACATAGACTGTTGTGGCCCGCCAGCACCCCTTGCAGCTAGTAGTGGATCCCGCCAGAGAAGAGGCTGATGTGGTGATGTGCCAGTGGCCTGTGCAGCTGGCACCCGAGTCGGACAGTGAGGAGGCTGGAGAGGACTCGGTGCCAGAGGCGGAGATTCAGCCAGGGACTTTAGAACCTCCACAAACTCCCATCAGTGATGAGGAAGAAGAGGAGGAGCCTATTCTCAATGCATGGGCACGCAGAGCTGCCAAAAGGCAAGAATGGTTCCTCAGGAGGAGGTCTCCTCGGGAGTAAGGCTTGGGGCTAATTGGCCACTCCCCTAGCCTATTTAAGTGATGACAGTGACAGCAGCAATTTGCAGGAAACAACATTCGTTCATATGCCTTCATGTCTTGAATTCAGAAACATCTGCTCAGTTCTTGTTCTCTCTCTTGGCATTCTTCCTGCAAATTGCTTCTGGGCATTTTGCCAACCATTGTAAGCTTCTTGATATCTACAAGACTGTTTGCTCAGACTTGATTTATTATTTCGTGGACTCGTGCTGGCTGTTAATGAAGTTGAATTAACAGCCGGTGTTCAGAAAAGACTGTTTTAAACTGTATTTGTGTTTGACAACTACTAAGAAAGCTCATTAGTAGTCTTTAATTTAGTAAATGAAGGTTTGGACAGAATTTGTTTGTGCTGTGTTCTTTGTGGGCTGTAGCTGGGGCAGAAGATAGACATTAACAACATCTACAGACTATGCAAAAGCCCAAAAGAGAACAAAAAGACTCCAGCACCTCTCCACCAGTAATCAGCAACCAGATCAGCATAGATTAACTCCAAGGTTAACTTCAGACCAACCAAAGTAAAAAATACCCCAATCAAGGAACTGCAGAAGATCCATCAGTAAACAGCCCAACCAAAGAATCTTTAAGACAGTCAAGACAGTCATCAGAATATAAACTGACAGTAAACAGCATTCCTTACTAGCACTGATGATATTACCTAGTGAAGAAAGTTAGCACCCACCCCTCTTAAAAGAATGAAATATTTTAGGAAATATTTAAAAAGGCAGAATATTATATATTATATGTAATAATAAAGATTATATTTTCCTGGAGGAGAAATTGAGAAACATGTTCTTGGAGACAGAAACTCAGCCCCAGCTCCCTGCCCCCAGCAGATATTTTGGTGCCAGCTTATCTACAAGACAATTAGACTTTCAGCTCCAGGATGATGGGATTAAGACATGACCCTCAGGACATAATAAGATTAGCCCTCTACCCATCTAGCAACAGAACTCACCACATGGCACCTAGGGATATTACATCAGTCCAAGGTACAATCAAACTTGATTCAGACAGCCGACAGCCATGATGGCAAACCTATGACACGCATGCCACAGGTGGCACTTGGAGCCATATCTGCGGGCACGCAAGCCGTTGTCCTAGCTCAGTTCCAGCACGCATGCACGCGCTGGCCAGCTGATTTTTAGCTGGCCCCTCCCACGCTGTCCCTCCTCTCACAGGAGTCTACACGCAGCCCATTTTGGATGCCAGTTAAGTACAAGGCTCACACAGAGGCTCTGGGAGGGCGTTTTTGGCCTCAGAGGGCTTCTGGGGGGCGGGGGAGGCTGTTTTCATCCTTCCCAGGCTCCAAGAAAGCCTCTGGAACCTGGGGAGGGCAAAAAACGGGCCTACCAGGCCCATCGGAAGTCGGGAAATGGGCCGTTTCTGGCCTCCAGAGGGCCTCTGGGAGGCGGGGGAAGGCCATTTTCGCCCTCCCCAGGCTCCAAGAAAGCCTCTTGAGCCTGGGGAGGGTGAAAAACAGGCCTACCAGGCCCACAAAGATGATTAGGGGACTGGAGGCTAAAACATATGAAGAACGGTTGCAGGAACTGGGTATGTCTAGTTTAATGAAAAGAAGGACCAGGGGAGACATGATAGCAATGTTCCAATATCTCAGGGGTTGCCATAAAGAAGAGGGAGTCAAACTATTCTCCAAAGCACCTGAGGGTAGGACAAGAAGTAATGGGTGGAAACTAAACAAGGAGAGAAATAACTTAGAGCTAAGGAGAAATTTCCTGACAGTTAGAACAATTAATCCATGGAACAGCCTGCCTCCAGAAGTTGTGAATGCTCCAACACTGGAAGTTTTTAAGAAGATGTTGGATAACCATTTGTCTGAAGTAGTGTAGGGTTTCCTGCCTAGGCAGGGGGTTGGACTAGAAGACCTCCAAGGTCCCTTCCAACTCTGTTGTTGTTGTTGTTGTTGTTGTTGTTGTTGTTGTTGTTATTGCTGGACAATAGAAGAATTATACTTTTCTATTATTTTCCTACATATTTTATGCTTATATTTATATTTAATTAATCCCTTTCACTGGGTTCTTTTAATCCAGTTATTAACCAGTCAATGATGTCTCCCTAATACTTTATTAGGTTGTTTAGCTACGGTTAGATGTAAGCTAGTTAGACATTTGAGCCAAAAGCCATGCAACTGATCATTTCCAGGAGATGTCTGGTTTCTAATACTTTTCATTCAATTTTTAACCATTCCTGATGTTATTATTTAGTTGTTCCATTTGATTTTTAAAAATTCGTCTTCAAATTCTTTATTCATCCAGCATTTTTACTGTTTTTGTTGTTGTTGTTTCCCAAATATCTTTCTAAATCTGAATTTTTTCTTTTTTGTTTGGTTTTTCATTTTCAGAATTTCTATTACTTTTTATACATCAGTAGAATCGCCTCTGGTCTGATTGAATTCACTATTTTGTTTAAATCGAATGATTCATACCTCATGGAGTTCAATTTTCCAACTATTGCTGTTATATGTTGCTTTCCAAAGCTTCTTCAATTTTTCTGGTGCTAAGCCAATTTTTTTTTATTAGGCTTGTCTTGATCCTTCCATTCTTCACATTTTGCTTTTATGTTCTTGAAATTACTTGCATCGGATATGGTATTAAATTCTTTATTTTGGCCTCCAGCCTGATCTTCCACTTTGGGATTGAATATGTTTTTATTTTTCTATTTTTTGATACCTTGTTCTTCTGTATCCACCACTATTGTACTGCAGGCAAGGCATTGCCCAACTCCAGAACTGCTGTGGGAAACTCAAAACAGCCAAATAAAATATAATATGAATAAGAAAAAAGCCTCCAAGAAAAATAAAGAATGAGTGGAAGTGCATACATTCAATGATACATAATGCTGTGGAAAAAGCAGTGAACTTGTACCTAGTTGATTTCTATCTTTCTTTCAAAGCTTCAATTTTACTTCAGCTATGTTATATTACAGTAAATGCATTCATACTTTAAAACATATTTTGCCTTAGCATACACATCCAAGTTGATATATCTATTTAAATGCTGATGACAATAGCTAGGCCAGAGAACCGAGCAGAAATATATTTCTTTGAGAAATGAATCATATGTTTTATCAGATGAAAGCAAGAAAATGTTCTTTTCATCCCATACTTTCTTATAAAAGCACGTCACATGATTTTCTTGCCTTTACAGAGTCTAGATTTGGCAAACTACAAACCTGGGACAAATGTCCTCTAAATTTTTGCAATAAAAGGACACGTGCGTCTATTTTAAAATACACTGACTTTGCTTTTGGGCTTGATTGACATATCTCGCAGCTCTTCCTGTTCTTTCTATTTCAGGCACCTCTGAGTTTGGATTATCTGCAAATGTACAGGAGTATTAGCATTGTCACCTGTGAAATGCTGGAAAGTGTACATTCCTCCAGCAACTGATTTTCATCCTCAGATTATGAAACAGGTTTGCCTTTGTTATAAGGAAATATCCTTTTAGGTTCAGTTCCAAGTGGGGAAAAAGACACTGGATTCATGAAGGTTGCTTGGAAGGAAGGTTTAATGGTGGACAGGAGCACATGGCAGGAGCCCCTGTACAGAAAAGGTAACTTACATGGTTGTGTGGTGAAGAGAAAAAAGAGGAAGAGATATATTGAGTTCCTGGTTTTTATAGTCTAAGTTGGGTCCCACCTCTTAGATTTCCTTTTCCTGTATAGAAATGTATCCCATTGGCTCTCAGACCCCCCAGGGGCATGCTGGGGTGGCTCTTGGCTTTTGTCTAATCCAGCTTTGGCTGAAATGGAAGGGCCTTGGGCAAATCCTATTATGGTTTTGTCATGCAAAAGACTTTCAGCCAGGTGAGAGGAATGTGTGAGCTTAGCAGGGGTGGGGGTTTCCAAGAGGAGTCTTTTGTCTGTTTAAAAAGCATGTTTCCAGATGTTTCCACAGAATATTTCCTACATTTTAATATCTCCTAGGATATCTCATTTCCTAGGAGAGGGGTGGGTGCTAACTTCCTACAATCCCTCATTTTTTTTTAAAACATGTGAGTGCAACACATGTTTTGACACAAGCTTCAAATTGATCAGGTCAGGGAGATTTTATGGGTGCTTTCAATTTTCTCTGATGCAGAGGGGAAGACGTTGAAAGAGGCAGTTGAAAGAGGCAGCAGAAGGATTCCTTCAGTGGCTCCCAAAAGGAGAGCTTTCAACCATGATGGTCAATGGCCAGGGCAAAAGTTCTGGAAATAAATTTACAGTATCCAATTTTTCATGCCAATTATGTTCAGATGTGTGATAACACTTTCGATGAGCTCCCAGACAGGTTTCAAGCAAGCACAGGCCCCACAATATTCCCACAGCCATGGTTTACCTTGAAATCACAGGCTGCCCATTTCCAAGGGATGGTTCTTGAATCTGCCCTAGCTCTTACTTTAGTGCATCTAGGATTTGTGAGTCCAAATTGAAGTTAGCCAGTGTGCAATCTAGGCTTTTCCTTTTTTTTTTTTTTTTTTTTTTTTTTTTTTTTTTTAGAATGAGCCCTGGGACTCTTACTCCTGAGACCACCAGTGCAAAGTACCCTGCTTTACTGGGCAGCAGTCAGGCCTTGGGTTTTCGAAGATCCTTTCTGCTAGCTCTTCAAGTGGGGAAATTGCCTGAGGGGACCTGTCCCCTTCCCCCATGGAATTAGCAGGGAGATATGACTGCCTGGGCTTTAATGCCACAAAGCAGGAGTCAAAACAACAACAACAACAAAAAAACCAGCAAGCTAAAAGCAGCTTTGGGTGGGGGTAGGTGAAAAAAGGGATAACCTCAGTCTAATTCTGAATGGCGTGTCTCTGTGTGTTTGTGTATGCAGCTACAAATTTACCTCCCACTAGACAGAAATCTAAAGTGTACAGAACTCACTGTGGTAACCACTCCCAATACAATTCTTACATGAGTACATTAAACTGATTACAATATAGATGAGACAAGAAAGAGAAACGTTACAATGAATTTCAGTGAATGAAGCAAGGAAAGAAAGAAAACAAAGAAAAAAAAACTTTACAATGAATTTCTGTGACTGAAGCAAAGAAAGAAAAAAAACTTTACAATGAATTTCTCCCCTCCCCCCTAGTCTTTTCAGCTGTCTGCTGGGGATTGAAAATAGATGTTTGGTCTTTATTTGTCCATCTCAGGGTCCTTTCATTCATGTCTGCTGGGTGGCCTTAGGTTTTGGTGGTAAGGCTGGTCAGTCAGGCTTGGAAAGATCTGCTCCACTCTGGTTGCTGTGATGACTAGAGGACTAGATTCAAACCCAATTCTGGCTCAAATGGATGGAATGTCTTTACTGGAGGCAGTGTCTGAGCCCATTTGCTCTGCTTCCATAGGCTTCAGGATCATGTGTGCAGGGCTGAAAGACATAAGAACAGGGTCCCTTCCCCCTTTTGCTGGTAATTCTACCACGAGAGGCATTGTAAAAGGATTAGAGATTTGGGGGGGGGGTAGATAGCTTGCAGGCAGGGTTTGAGGAAAACAATCAACACATCAGTATCGCAGTTAAATCAATTATAACAAAATGGAGACATCACCAGGGGAAAAAAATGAACAGACATTTCCATCTTAGCAGAGAATTGGCATCCATTAAACATCACAGAAAAGCAATATTAAAACTGTTTGCATGTACATACAGTAAATGTAAAAATGAAATTTTCCTGTAAATTAACTTAAAACATTGTCCCTTAAATTTTGGCTTTTCTTAAAAACACCAAGAGGAATAGGAAAATTGAACTCTGTTCCTTGTCCCAGATCAGGTTGGCCAGTCCTAACTGGGCAAAGACATTTTCCTTTCTTTTCAGTGCTTTTAATTTTCTAACAATTTGAAATTCATATCTCTAGGAAACAGAGATATTTTACAGTTGCAATTACCTCGAGTGCGCACAAGACAAGACAAAGACGTACACAGACACAAAAACATGGACAAAGAGGATGACAGGACACACACACAAGTCCTTCCTGCCATAAATCTCAGTTAAAATTAGGGAAGGCACAAGTCTTAACGAACAAACCACGTGGTTACATATAAGAGAGAGAGAAGAAGAGAGAGAGAGAAGAAACAACAAACACCTCAACATTTTTCCTTTTCTGTTTTCTTAAGTACCTTTATTTAGCCAAATTGGCTGTTTTGTTTTGTTTTGTTTCTCTGTGTCATCCCTCAGCAAAGCCCATTTTCTACACAAGTTTCCTGCTTTTACTTTTTGCACATTCCTGTCATACAGATATATTCCTGGCGTCCCAGGTTCCAAGCCCACACAAGGGTCTCCGCCACCCACGAACTAGAGCTTCCCATGATCCTTTAAATGTAAGGTTCACTTTGGCTTAGCTAGTGACGCGCTCAACAGTTTCAGAGACTAAAAAAACTCTGGGAAGGACTTCCGATTCTCTCGTAGAAGTAAGGCCCCCTTCCTGTAGGGAATCTCTCTAGGTTTATCAGATCCAAAAAGGGGATCTGCGAGGACTAGCCGCCCCTGTACAGCTAGTACTAGGACCTCCACACTCACGGGCTTCACATTTAGAACTGAAAATTCTGGGGTTTGCTTTTGGGATGTGCACATAAAAACGACAACAACAACAACAAAATTTGCTTTCCCACCCTTCAATCACACACACACACACACACACAGACATTCTTCCTCCTCCCCTAACAGAAGGTCCTGTGCTCTGTAAACGCTAAACAGAACTTACACAAATCAAAACAGAGAAAGAGAAGACATTGACACATAGGCTGGTAGATGAGAAAGAAACTCTATACTACCAAATGAGGATAAACAAAAATAATTCAATATTATGAAAAGCTGTATGAGCAAGAAGTTTCAGAAAAATAAAATTAAAGAATATTTGGAAAAAATGGAATTGCCTAAAGTACCAGAAAAGGACAAAAACTATTAAATGAATGAATATCAATGATGGAATTATCAGAAGCAGATCAAGAGACAAAAGAACAACCAAACACCAGGACCAGGTGGGCCAGTGGCAGAATTTTACAAAGATTTTACATAATGAGGTATTGATTGATGTAAAAGGTACCACATTCCTGAATGGGAGCAAATATTACTTTGATTCCAAAATAAGATTCAGATTTAATGCAGATAAAACTATAGGCCCATCTCTTCACTGAATGCTGACTATAAAATATATACTTCAATAATGGCAGCAAACTAAAAGGTTCCTAAATGAATTTATACATTCAGCTCTCTTAAGCTATTTCTAAGAGACAGATTAAAAACAAAATGAGAATGATTTTAAATACATAAAAAAAGGCACAAGAAAAGGATGCTATTGATTTTGATACTGGAAGTGCTAAATATAAATATTATGGCAGACACATAAATTAAAGGCATGGAAACTTTGAAAACTAATTTTGCACCAAGTGAGAAATAAAATATGTTAATAACCAACCTTACTGACAATTTTGTTGTCCAAAAGGTAGAGAAGAGAACTAGAGGAGATAATTAAGTCCATACTTGACTTAATACTTACAAACAAAGAAGAAGTTGTAGAAGGATTTGAAACTGCATCATTAACATAACAAAAACGATTCAACACAATTGAACACACTAAAGTCTTAGATTTTAAAATAAAGCTGACCTTAATAAACTCAAGAGAAACTTGAGAAAGATTCCTTGGATGAAAGTCCTAAAGGAAAGAAGCAACTCAAGAAGCTTTGTAAATTCTGAAAAAAACTTGATTATAAAAGCCAATTGCACAAAAGCAATCAGGAAAAAAAAAACCAGAAATCCAAGAAACACCAGCATGGCTGCACAAAGACCTCACTGACAAATTGAATGAATGAAGGACAGATACAAAAATGGAAACAGGGACACATAACTAAAGCAGAATATCAGCAGATAGCAAGAATCTGTAAAGAAAAATCAGGAAACAAAAGCCTTGAATGAACAACGACTTGCAACAAAGTGAAAGATAATATAAAAGATTCTTCCAATACATAAAAAAACAAGAAGAAAAATCAAGGAAACAGTTGGACCACTAAGGAGAGAAGGCAACACAGAGAAAGCCATGAGTTGCTTAACTCATTCTTTGCATGTCTTCTTGCAAAAAAAGAAATGCAACCCAACTAACCAGAAATATAACTGGAAAGGAAAAAATAAAACAGACTGTAAACTAAAGTTAAAATAAGCAAAAACAGTAAGAGAACACCAGGTCCCAGAGTCCTAAAGGAGCTGGTAAATGAAATCTCAGAACCACTGCACATCTTTTAAAAAAAAAATCTTGGGACACGGGGACCACCTGAGAAACTGGGAAAAAGCTAATGTGGTTCCCATCTTCAAAAAGAAAGAGAAAAAAAAAACAACTAGACTGAGCCCTATCTAATGCAAAGAAAAGTAAAATCCTACCCCTAGGTAAGGAAAACCAAAAATATAGATAACTATTATAAATTGGTGCAACAAATTAAAACAGATTTGGAGAAGTGGAAAAAAACCACCATAAAATGAGTATCCTGCAATGGCTAGCAGACAAAACAGGGCTGGGGGGGGGAGAAGGGGGGGGAGGAAGGAAATATCAAAGGATTTAGGAAGATACATTAACTTGGTTAAACAAAAAGCATGATTATTTTTTCCCAAAAAGATTTGTACCCAGACAACACACTATTCAATTGAAATTGGAATTTACATATGCCATAAAGTATAATTAAAAACAAAAATTACCCCCACACACACATACACACATGCAAACACACATTTCCCAGTTTTCTATGGTTTAAAGTAAAATTTAGAGGTAGGTACTCACCTTCTTTCCAAGCAGCCCTTGAATTCTGAACTCAAAACCCCTTTAAAACCTACTTCCCAATGGCCAAGGCCTAATAAATTTATTTAGGCCAGGATCATTGAAGAGGCTAGCTTGGAAATCCAGCTGGCTCGCCAATTGTTATAAGGAAATATCCTTTTAGGTTCAGTTCCAAGTGGGGAAAAAGACACTGGATTCATGAAGGTTGCTTGGAAGGAAGGTTTAATGGTGGACAGGAGCACATGGCAGGAGCCCCTGTACAGAAAAGGTAACTTACATGGTTGTGTGGTGAAGAGAAAAAAGAGGAAGAGATATATTGAGTTCCTGGTTTTTATAGTCTAAGTTGGGTCCCACCTCTTAGATTTCCTTTTCCTGTATAGAAATGTATCCCATTGGCTCTCAGACCCCCCAGGGGCATGCTGGGGTGGCTCTTGGCTTTTGTCTAATCCAGCTTTGGCTGAAATGGAAGGGCCTTGGGCAAATCCTATTATGGTTTTGTCATGCAAAAGACTTTCAGCCAGGTGAGAGGAATGTGTGAGCTTAGCAGGGGTGGGGGTTTCCAAGAGGAGTCTTTTGTCTGTTTAAAAAGCATGTTTCCAGATGTTTCCACAGAATATTTCCTACATTTTAATATCTCCTAGGATATCTCATTTCCTAGGAGAGGGGTGGGTGCTAACTTCCTACACCTTGAAGAAAAGAAAAGAAAAGATGGTGTGTGTGTGTGTGTGTGTGTGTGTGTGTGAGTGTACGCGTGCGTGTGCGTGTCTGTCTGTCTGTCTGTCTGTCTGTCCAAGCACGCGCGGGATGCTGGGACTGGAATTTGGCCAGACAAAAATCATGCCAACTAGCACTGAAGTAGCATCATGTTGAGTAGGATTGGCTATGGATAATGAGGAATGTGTTAGGCTTGTGGAAACTATTCTACGTCTTCATTAATACTAAAGTGAGTATTAAAGGAAGAATCCTAACAGCTATAAATATGTTAGCTTGTTAGCTTAATTCAATCTCTCTATATACAGCTAGACATATTTTCTGCTATTTTCTTATTCTTTGCCTGGAAAAAGGAAGGAAGGAAGGAAGGAAGGAAGGAAGGAAGGAAGGAAGGAAGGAAGGAAGGAAGGAAGGAAGGAAGGAAGGAAGGAAGGAAAAGAGAAAGATATAATCACTATGTTAGCCTATGGAAAACTACTGATCCCATTTGAAATTATGAAGCGGATTCCCAGTAAGTAGCTCAATTATCATTAAGTTGAAGTAAATATCTGGCCAGGCATCAAGCCATATTATCTTCAATACAATCAATACCTAATAAAGTCCAGAATCTTTGCTTTTATATATCAGTGTATCAGGTTATCAACTTATATCAGGTTGATATAAGTAATGTTCTTATATAGTTGGAGAAATTGTCCCTGTGAGCATCATGAATCAATTGGTTGCCTGATCATATTACATGTAGGTGCAATAGCATAAATCTCCGCAAGATTATACATTCCCAGATAAAAATGTTGCCAAAAGCAGCCCAGGGATCTGACTTTGATTAACACACAAGCTACAAATAATCTTATACGATTATATTGTTTGAATTAAGAATTCTCAAACAGAATCCCACCCTCTGCACTGCAGCACAGACGTAAGGTTTCTTGGTCACCTACTTGGTATTCTTATTTCTTTAAAATATTTACATATCACTTCTTATGACGTATCTCAGAGCAGTTCAACAATCTAATATATAACCAATAATAAAACAATGAGTTAAAATAATACATACTACACAAGTGCACTGAAAACGCACGGAGAAAAGAAAAAAATATATCTATGGAGAGAGAGAGAGATGTGGCAGTCATACGTGGAAACCTGCCTGAAAAGATGTACTTACATGACAGCAGAGATGCAGCATGCTTTCAGAGGTAAAACGTGAATGAAAACAGCATATGCTACAACTAGAAAATATCTTTTAAGTTGTAATAATTGGAATATTGCTGAATTCCTTTTTATTTTTTAGATCCAAGATGGCGCCACCAAAGGCTGCCTCGGTGAAATGCTCTCTAACGGTTTCTTTACGAACGTATCTTTTCTTTTATGTACACTGAGAGCATATGCACCAAGACAAATTCCTTATGTGTCCAATCACACTTGGCCAATAAAGAATTCTATTCTATTCTATTCTATTCTATTCTATTCTATTCTATTCTATTCTATTCTATTCTATTCTATTCTATTTCCAACCAAAATACATATGAAATTACAGCAATTATATCAGTTCAATGCACCCCCTCTAATATTAACAGCACTGTTTTGTCAGGATGTGCTCTTCTTGTATCTTCCCCGCAGCCATTGCAAACAATGCAACTTGTTTCATTACATATTTGTCTTCATCAAACAACAACAACAACAACAAACCACCAATTTTTTTCTTCTAAACTAGATTGATTCAGTTAGATTAACAAGAGTGTATGGAATTTAGTTGTGGGTTCCTGATAAAGTTTGCAATGTTATTGTTTGGTTGTTAAATAAATTTATATAGCAACCCAACTCACCCATAGGTGACTCCAACAGCTTGCAGTAATAAATAATGGGTCAGATCTTCCCTCTGTATGTTATTACAAATGCATCAACAGTGCCTGTAGCTGGTAATCCTTTCTATCTTCCAACCAAATAGATTTAGATGTATTATTAGAGTTGGAAGGGACCTTGTATGTCATCTAGTCCAACCCCCTGCTCAAGCAAGAGTTCCTACATCATTTGAGATAGATGGCAGTCCAGTCTCCCCTTGAAGGTCGCAAGTGTTGGGGCTCTCACAACCTCCGCTGGCAAGCTGTTCCACTAGTTGATCGCTCTCACCATCAGAAAGTTTCTCCTCACTTCCAGGTTGAAACTCTCCTTGGTCAGCTTCCATCCATTATTCCTTGTTTGGCTTTCTGGTGCCATAGAGAACAGCCTGACCCCCTCCTCTCTGTGGCATCCCCTCAAGTATTGGAACACTGCTATCGTGACACCCTGGTCCTTCTCTTCGCCAGACTGGCCAAGCTCAGTTCCAGAGGCTGTTGCATTGCTTGAAAGCCTCAGGGAATGGGCTGAAAATTAAATCCAGTGGGAGGAACACTTGGAATTAAATCTTTGCAGATTAAGAAACGAAGAAGTGATCTGAAAAACAATGGATCGTTCGTTTCAGAGCTGCACAGCACAGGAAGATCAAGTTACTGTATCTGCAGGGCCTGGCAAACGGTCTGCAGAAAACAAAACTGCAAGCATCTGCCTCATGGAGGAAATTATCCCCATTCCACGCCAACTGTTTAATAAAACACAACAAGGGACATTTGCTTTTTTGGCTGTGTGTGAACAATTCTATTAATATATGTATGGTATAAAAATTATACTGGGAGCAGATCACAAGCTACAAAGTAACCTCTACAGACAGTTTTGCAGTGAAATGTTAACAAACCTCAACATTTAACAGAAAATTGATCGGAACAGAGAAAATGTTTCAAATAAATCGAAGCACAGAAGAGGAGGAAAGGTAACGAATGGCAACAGAACTGTTAATGGCGAAGAGGCTCAAATCATTCATTAAAGCCAAAGATTCAGAATTTTTTTAAAATGTAGCAATAAGGAGTATGTACCAATAAGCCAGGGGTGAAATCCAGCAGGTTCTGACAGGTTCTGGAGAACCGGTAGCGGAAATTTTTAGTAGTCCGGAGAACCGGTAGTGGAAATGTTGAGTAGTTCGGAGAACCGGCAAATACCACCTCTGGCTGGCCCCAGAGTGGGGTGGGAATGGAGATTTTGCAATATCCTTCCCCCAGGAATGGGGTGGGAATGGGGATTTTGCAGTATCCTTCCCCTGCCACGCCCACCAAGCCACACCACGCCCACCAAGCCACGCCCACAGAACCTGATTTCACCACTGCAATAAGCAGATACATTATATTGCTCTTTGGAAAGACAAGTGGTCTGTTTAAAAAGAGAGGTCTATGATAAATTTAATAAATAAAATAGATGTATTCATTGTTTTATAAATAAATAAAGTCATAATGCAGTAATGTATTATTTCAGTCTCAAACAGGATATCATAGAGCAGCATGTCCAACTTTTGCAACTTTAAGACCCCTGGACTTCAACTCCCAGAATTCCCCAGCTAGCCATGCTGGTTGAGGAATTCTGGGAGTTGAAGTCCGCAGGTCCTGAAGTTGCCAAAGTTGGACACCCCTGCACTAGAAGGCCCTTTACACCACCAAGAGATCACTTTCCCAGATAGCAGGCAATACGAACATCATTTTTTTAAAAAAAGAAATAAGGATTAACGTGGTTAAAATCTTTGGAGATCATCAAATACCACGCAAACACTTAGTAATCTCAGAAGATTTGGCCACTTAAATTTTAATTTATGTCTGAGTTTGGTGTTAATTGGAGTGCAAATTAAGGGTGCCATCTCACTGATCTCCACTCTAAACAATTATAAAGAAATTAAGGGAAAGCTGTACAAAAGTTTGTTTGAATGTGTCTGGTGATCAAACAAGAGACTGGTGATCAAACATTAGTGGCTTTGTGAGGGCCATCTGTAGCTGAAATTCACCACAGCAAGTCAACAGCCTTGCAATAAGGTACATACATATGTTTATTTGATTTATTCATATTTTTATTCATTTATTCATTTATTAAATATTCATTTATTCATATGTTCAAGCAATCTAACTGAAAAAAGCAGCATCGCATAGCTTTCCAGGGTTTTTTCCCTTTATTCATTCACTTAAAAGGGAGTAAGAAACAATTTCAGGCAGCCTTTATCAGAACAGTTAAATAACTTCACATCCCCAGTTCCAAATCTCCCTAATTGTTTTACATCCTTTTGCAGGTACAGCCTGACTCAAAAGTAACAAACAATTTTTTCTCTCTCTGCTAACTTGGATCTTCGGGACAGCCCTAAATAAGAAGTGTTAACATACAGAGAGTCCTTGACTTACAACCAATAATTTTTGTGACCATTTGAAGTTACACCAGCATTGAAAACAGTGACTTATATGACCGTTTTTCACACTTGTGGCCGTTACAGCATCCCCATGGTCATGTGATCAAATTCAGATGCTCGGCACCTAACATGTATTTATGACAGTTGCAATGTCCCAGCGTCATGTGATTAAGGTGACCAATCGTCCTCCTTTAGGGAGGACAGTCCTTCTTTTGTAAGTTCTGTCCTCCCCTGAAAAGTGTCCTCCTACATGTCCTCCTTTTCGATATTTGAAGACTAATCTGTTGCATGTTATGTGACGTATTTGTATTTGATACGACGATTCATCAAGGTTCGGTACAGTGCGGTATAAGACGCGATTATGAGACGCATACGCTCCGCACGGGAGACCTTGAGAGAGAGCGGCGCGTGCAAAGGGCTTTGTTTACTTCTTATGTTATATTGATACTCTAGCTGCAGCACTTGCTGTAAAATTCAATATGAAGGATATTTCTTGTTCAGATATTTCCAATATATTGTTAGAAGATGATACATTGACAAAAAATATTAATTCAATGGAAAAGTACTCATTTAAAAAATAATTAACAGGCATGTAAGCATAATTACAATATAAAATGTTACAAATGTTTTTATTATGCATATATTATATTATAGTGTATTATTGTTGCAATGAATAAAATGTTTCTTTTATTTACAATATTTTTTTCAATTTATTTGTCCTCCTTTTCATTGTAAAAAAGTTGGTCACCTTAATGTGATCACCTTTTGTGATCTTCTGACAAGCAAAGTCAATGGGGAAGCCAGATTCACTTAACAACTGTGCTACTAACTTAACAACTGCAGTGATTCACTTGACAATGGTGGCAAGAAAAGTCGCAAAATGGGGCAAAACTCACTTCGCAGTTGTCTTGCTTAGCAATGGAAATTTGGGGTTCAATTGTGATTGTAAGACGGGGACTACCTATATATGCATACTTAGCCTATGTACTTCGATGTTTCTAAATATAAGAACTACCCGGTACTACTATCTAAGACAATTGAGAAAGGGCTTAAAGTTATACAGGTTTGCATTCATTCATCAGTTAAACCCACAGCTCTGCTGTGTTTTCTCTATCAAGTAAATCTTTCGGGGGGTGTTCTTCCTTTGGCTTCACCAAGAGTTTTCTACAGTAAAAAAAAATATTTTCCCAGACCCGTGATGGCGAACCTATGGCACACGTGCCCAAAGTGGCACACGAAGCCATGTCGCCCAGCGCACACGGCCTTGCCTGTTTGTCTTCCAGGTTTCTGGCGCACTTGCGAGCATGATGATCAGCTGTCTTTGCGCATGCGGCAGTGCCAAAAACCGGTGTGCGCATGCGTGCCAGCCAGTTGATTGTCGGGTGGGCATGCGCCAGAACCCAGAAGTTCAGTTTTTCCGGAGCATGATCCCTTTGTGCACATGGCAATGCCAAAAACTGGCATGCACATGCACGCCAGCCAGCTGATTGTCAGGCACGCATGTGCGCTAGAACCCAGAAGTTCGGCTTTTCTGGAGTGTGGCCCCGACGAGCGCATGTGCACGACTCGGTGCCGAAAAGGTTCGCCATCACTGTCCCAGACAATTCTTTTCAACAATCTTCCATGAACCAATCCAACTTTAGTTTATCGGTTTTACAAATTGAGCACTGTAACTTCAATATCCAAATGTTGTCTAAATGTGATGGAATATAGTCCGGAGTCGCAGGAGGGAGGGGCTCTTTCCCAGAGAGCATAGAGACAGTGAAGCCTGGAGTTGTTGGTATGCAGGAAAAGGATGGAGGCAACACTCCCTAGCAATTCAGGAGAGAATATCTAACTGAAGAGCAATCAAGAAGTAGGCTGCAGACTAGCACTTGGTAGATAAAGTAGCATTAAAGGTCTTGGAAAAGATTCCATATCAACAAAATTTAGAACTGTAGAAGAAATGATTTTCCCTGTCACGTTCCATGAAAACTAAAGTTACACTTTAAAAATTACCGTATTTTTCTGAGTATAAGACGCACCTTTTTCCTCCCTAAAAGTGGCTGAAAATTCGGGTGCATCTTATACTCTGAATGTAGCTTTTTCGAAGCTTTTTTTCCAGCGCTAGCTAGGTGCTAACGATCTTCCCAGCTCTTACCGGCTTGCAGGCTCTTTCATTGTTACTCTCTCCGAAGAATGTTTTTCCAGCACTAAGTCTTTGCAGAATTTTTTTTCATTGCTCTACTTGCTCCGAATAAGGTTTTTTCTAGCTCTAACCAGGTGCTAACGATTTTCCCAGCTCTTATTGATACTCTCTCTGAAGAAGGTTTTTTTAAGTCCTAACCAGGTGATAAAATAATGTGCTGAAGCTGACCAGACTAAGGACGCTAGCCAGATGAATACCTGGTAGGCAGATTGTTTTCCCCTTATTTTCCTCCCCAGAAACTAAGGTGTGTCTTATACTCCGGTGCGTCTTATACTCCGAAAAATACGGTAGGGTAGAAAGGGTAGCAACACTTTGAACATTGGTGTTAGAGAGGATTTCTTAGAATACCAAGTCGTAGAGCCAAGAAAACAAAGTGGTTAAATCCAGAGTGCTCACTTATGGCCCAAACAACTTCCAATTATCCTATTTCAAAAATATTATGTGAAGATAGAGCTCTCCTGAGTAATCTGCAACGGTGGGAGAGATTGAAGGAAAAAGAAGAAGAGAGGATCACCATCATGGTGGATGGACTCAGTTATAGTGCACCATTGGAAGACCTAAAGGTTGGGGACAGATTCTCCTGGAGAAAATTCTTCTAGGTGGTTGATGGCATATATATTGATTGATATGATAACTGGATGGCACAGAATTAATCAATCAGCGTTCAAAAATGCTTCTTTAAAATAAATGTACCAGATAACATACTGAATATCATATACCAGATTCAAGGCCATAACAAGACATTTTGCTTGACATATGGTAAAGGTCAAAATAGGTTCTTCATGCACAGAATAATGGATGGAGTGTCAATTAAATCTTAGGACATCAAGTTAGTTTAATGGGACACTGCAATTGTGCTACCTCATGTTCTCTAACAGGGATAGTCATGAGGGAGGAAGGGAGGGAAAGAGGGAGGGAGGGAAAAAGTTATACTGGCCTGGACAATGGGCTATGGTTAGTCCTTGAAACATGAAGTTATAGTGCAGTTTACTTTTATAGCAGAGCTATAGCAGTATTTAGAGGAGAAGGTGTCTTTCCAATTCTTTGTCATTTGTATTCAGCTGTTATGGTTCTTACTTAATAGTCTCCTCAAAAGTTTAACCTATATGAGAATCATGCATAATCTGCTGGCAATAATAATAATAGTATTTTAAAATGCTTAAGACCCAAGCAAGAATTTACACCAATATGAAAGCCAGTGCCATGTCTTAGCATTAATTACATGTCTAATTCTGGATACAAGTAAATTTTACAGTTAGATGGCAGCAAAATAGGTTTCATTCTATCACCCAGCACATATTAATCATCAGCTTAAAAGCTTGGTGGCACACAACCTTTCAAGCTAAGCAAGTCATGTCATAATTGGTTCTCTCACCCCAGAAAGCTCAGTGGAAATATTCATAGCCTTTATAAAATTCTAAAAAGTGCAGAAACCGCAGAGTAAAAATGGCATTAGGAGGGTTAGTAGCATATATATATATATATATATATATATATATATATATATATATATATATATATATATATATATATATATATATATATATATATATATATATATATATATATATATATATATATATATATATATATATATATATATATATATATAAAATCTTTACCTTAGGGGAGGAGACTCCTATGTAAAAGATGTGCGACAATCACAAATGTCGTTTGCTCCATTGTCACACCTATGACTGTTATTCATCTGCACTACCACAACCGTCAGTCTTCTATGCTAGGCTAGGGAAGATATTGCCCACAGCTGGCTCCTCTTTCTTTCTTTCTTTCTTTCTTTCTTTCTTTCTTTCTTTCTTTCTTTCTTTCTTTCTCTATCTATCTATCTATCTATCTATCTATCTATCTATCTATCTATCTATCTATCTATTTATCTATAAGATTGGCTCAATATTACTTACACACACACACACACACAACCCCAAAACAAAATAAAACCAAGAGGCTCCACAGCATCCTCTCTCAAGGCATGGGAGAAGAAGCAAGATTTTAATAGCTTTTGAAAGGTCATTACAGTAGTAGCAGTACAAATCTTTCAGGAATATCATTGCAGATGGCAGGGGCCACCACCAAGAGGACACTTTTCCTGGGTCCCAAAACATGACATCGTCTAATCCACAGGTGTCAAACTCGCAGCATCACGTAACTGTCACATGACATTTCATAACATTTTTTCCCATTCGCTGAGCTGGGATGGGCATGCCTGCTCTTGAGGCATCCGGCCCGCAGGCCGTCAGTTTGACACCCCTGGTCTAATCAATAGAAGCCTTAGCACACCCATCCTGTTTGACCTCATTGGGTGGGGGGAAACATTCAGAGATAAGCAGTCCTTCAAGTAGCCAAGACCCGTGCCATGAAGGACTTTATATGTGCAGTGGGGTTGCCAAAGGCCCATTCCATTAGCATCAAAATCTCAAGGGCTAGTGATACCAATTTTATATAGTTGTGTGTACATTTTAAAAAAATAATGCACATAATGCCAGGCTTAAGGTTTTTTTTTCCTTCTGGCCCTTCCCCAAAGCAAACTCTTCCTCCTCCCCCAAAGGGCCAAATATTCCAGTCTCACTCTGGGTGGCATTCCCACATTCTCTCTGGCCTTCCAATTTAATTTTTTAAAACATGGGCTGTCACCACTAGAAGAATCTCGAGACAGTTCTGCAAGTTGTTATAACTGAGAAGAGTCTTCTGTTCAATAAGAGAGAGCAGTTTACTGAGGACATAGTCAGGCGTTTCTTCCATCACTTATGAGAAAGGTTACAAATTGCATTTTGTATGGAGTTGTGCATAAGGAAGGAGCCAACTGCTGACCCATAATTATTTGTCTGGTATTGGAACTCATGCCTGAAGCTTTCTAGCCCTAGATCTAACTAGTAAACAAGTATTTCTAGCCATTATCTGTTACAAATCTGTTATTTTCCTATTTTTGATCTATCCAAAGTCTAGTTAAGGTAAGATGGAATGGGATAGTTTGTGATGGATACAGTGGTGGGTTCCTACTGGTGCGGTCCACTCAATAGCACCGGTAGCGGCCCGCTGGTGACATCACAGTACCGGTGCGGTCGGTTGCCTGGGCGCCACCATTTTTAAAAAAAAATTTTTACATTTTTTTTACATTTTCTTCTGCGCATGCTCAGAAGCCGAGCTTCCGGCACTGCGCATGCGCTGCCTTCCTACCCCACAGTGAGTCCAAGCAGGGGAGGATGGCTGAGGAAGCGCGTGAGACGCTGAAAGAATGGGCGGAAGGAGCCATCTCCATTCCCCTCCCTTCAGCAGTCCGAGAAGCCACGAACACGCGGTGATGATCCTAGGCATTTTCGCACGTTTGAGGCTTCTCAAGCTGCTGAGGGGAGCGGGAATGGGCGGCAGGACCTATCTCAGTTCCCCTCCCTTCAGCAGTCCGAGAAGCCATGCCCACCCGGTCACATGGCTGGCAAGCCACACCCACAAAGTGGTAGTAGAAAAATTAGGAACCCGCCCCTGGATGGATAGTATATAGTATGAAACACACGTGAAAGCCCTGTACTAAGAGTATTACAATAGGTTTGGTGGTCTTAATCCTCTTCACTTAATTGCCCCATTCAACACTGAAAAAATACTCTTTATCCTGATACACATCATTCCCCCATTATTTTACTTAAGGGACTCGAGTACACTCATGAGGAAGAAATTATCTCCTTCCAGAATGAGATGGATTCTGTTCTCTTGAGATAGGAGAACAAGTGGCCTATGATACACCAAGTTGTCTGAATGTCCTATCACTCCACCGTTCCATAATGTTGGAGTCATTCCACTTTGCCTTATCAAGTCCTATTTACGGCTTTGCTCTCTACTATAATCATCTTAATAACTGTTCTGCTTAGACCATGTTAACTTCTGGGAATAGCTCAAAAATGCTGCGCACATCCCTCAAAATTTTAGCAGCTGGTGCCAACCTGGATCTTCAAACAAGGTCAAATGCATAGATATGAGAAGTCAGCAGTTCACGATGTGCCAAGCAAGAGAGTGGAAAGAAGGATGTTCTGCATAGCTCGATTCAGCATTCTTATTCTTCTTTATTGCATTTGTGACCCCAATCAAAATTGGTTCGCTGTGCAAATGAGCATTCCAGAGGAACTATACTTCCAGATGGGGCTTTCTGTCAAACAATTATTCTGCTTCATTCCTAGATACAGTATTTGTTTCTTGGGCCAGATATCATTTATCTACCTGTAAATATACCTCACACTTCCATGGGTCTCCTTATGGACCTTCATGAAATTCTACCATGTAGGATAAGCCAGAATAGCTCTACAATACAAGAACTATCAATATCTGAAAGCCTGCTGCAATCACCATAGCAAAAAAAGATGAGCTTTTTCCTTCCTTCTCAGCAACTAGGTTCACAGTTAACATATTGAGTTGAACCATGGGCTCCTTGGCCGTGGTTGACTGAATGTTCTGAAATTGCCTGGATTCGCACAGCATGGTAAGCTATGGTTCACAGTGGCTGCATTCACAATAAAGCCTATCATAGCTGAGCCCAATCTGTCTTGTTGCATTTAAGTCTGTCCTACTGCTTTGTAGTGCTCATGAGTACGGGGGAATGGAACGTGCGAATTCTCCTCTGCCAACTCTTTGTTTTCTGTTACAAAATGGTTGGTCCTGATGCATCAAGGACAGAGGAGGAGAATTAGGTGCAAGGGACATATAATAAATATGTTTGGGATCGTTGTGGCTGAAAATGAGGATGGCAAATCAGAGAGTGCTCTTGCAGCCATTTTCCTCTCATTCATTTTGCTATGGTGAAGTGGTTTAAGAGGTTCCCATGTGTAATAATGAGCAAAAGCAGCACATTTCTGAGTTTTAATATGACATTTTCCAAACGTAGAAGTGTTCTGATGCTAAATAGACTTCCTTGGCAGTAAACCCTCTTGAATATATTCTTAACAATTATGCAAAAGATTGCATTGTGACTCTCACAGCTTGTATGGTATTTTCCACTGTTCTCTAGGAATTTTTTATTGGAAGTTTAATCAAACTTTGATCTCTCTCTTACATTATAATATCTAATGCATCCTGCAAGTACAAATTTAATTCTTCCTCCCGTGCCAAAGAGACCAAATCCAGGAATCAGGGCATTTAAATTTGTCACTACACTATGGATTTTGAGATTTTAGGAAGATTGAATCTTGAACGCACGTACACCTGCAACCCCAAGCCAGACCCAAATTGAATTAATCAGATGAAATACAGAGCAGAATCAGGTTTATCTATCTAATTATAAAAAGTAATATACCACTCAATCCCCAAATTCTGGGGTTGCACCAAAAATCCCAGATTTTGAGATTATAGCAAATAAGATGTGCCCTCTGTCCCATAAGCTTACCTGTCACTTTTATACCTAACATCAATCACTTGCAAAATTACTTATCAAGTGATAAAATACTGCTCTGAAAATATAATGTGCTCAATCAAGTGAGTAGGGCCAGTTCTCATCAAACACCATCTTCCTGGCTTTTCAACTAGCATAGCAAAATTGATACTAAACTATAGGAAATACAGGCTGGAGGACAGAAGAAGCATGGAAAATCTTTATAGGTGTCCTTGGTGCTCCCTGAACTTGTTTGTTTATTTGTTTGTTTTGGAGACATTTCATTACTAAACTAGGTAACATAATCAGTGCTAGTAAGTAATGAGGTTTGCTCTCAATTTATATTCTACTGGCTTGCCCTGTCAGTGTTGGTGGGGATGGTCTTAGAAGTTATTTGGTTGGAATACTTACTGTTAGCTTGTTGGCAGTTCCTTGATTGGGGTATTGTTTATTTCTTGATAATTGGTCTGATGTTAATCTTGGTGTTAATCTATGCTCATGTGGGTGTTGATTGGTGGTGGTCATTTTGTTCCCTTTTTGACTTCTTAATTGTCTCTTTTGCATAATATGTAGATATTGTTTATGTATCTATTGATGACCGATTTGCCAGAGTGCCAGGCTTCCAAGAATTCTCTAGCATGTTGGACTTGACTTTGTCTAGGACTTGGTCACAGTTTCCCAGTTGAAACTAGGGGAAAGTTTGTCCATATGTTGTTAAATTAAAGAATTTTCATCATGTCTTCTGACTGCTATCTTTATAGGGTAAATCGTTGTGCATACTCTCTAAGTCGAGACCGGCATGGACAAAAAGACAGATTCCAATTCTTTCTCCATCGTACATTTATTCAGATCTGAACAACGGTGGGTCTTCCCATAAGATTGGAAAGAACCCCGTAAAATATTTCAGCAGGCATTTATACTTTCATTTGGCTGCATAAGCAAGGAAATACAAGCAGTCTGTGCAAGAAGAGATAAAACAGAGAAGTTGCTAAAATATCTGTATCACTTACTCTTATCGGTGAGCGTAATCATTTTAAAGCAAACTTTATTTAGAGAAATGTAGGTGGTTTCCACAATGGCCAGAGCAATTTCCTTTTAAAGACTTTTTGCTTCATAAAGCTCTGCTACCATCTTTGCACACTCAGGGCACCTGTCTTTCACTTCACACATTTCAACACAGGAATCTTTATCAGCATCACCTATATCAGGATCAGAGATTCCAGAAGATAAAACAGTTGCAGAAGAACCCTGTTATGCAGGCTACCTTGCCGTGTTTTCTTAAGGGCTCCAAAACCAGCAGTTAGTTTTTTTTCTAAAGTAGTCAACCAGTCAGGTCTGCAAGTTACAACTGTCATCTCGCTGTACTTTCCTGATTATTCACCGTTTGTCTCTTTTGCCATTTGGTCTTGGCAGAGTTCCATTTTCCCCCCATCCAGTTCCAATTGGCAAGAATTGCCTGAAACTGCTGTATCAAATTTTTTCTTCCTCCCTGTCCCTGCCTCCAGTTCAGGGGTGAAATCCAGCAAGTTCTGACAGGTTCTGGAGACCCGGTAGCGGAAATTTTGAGTAGTTCGGAGAACCAGCAAATACCACCTCTGACTGGCCCCAGAGTGGGGTGGGAATGAAGATTTTGCAATATCCTTCCCCCAGGAGTGGGGAGGGAATGGGAATTTTACAGTATCCTTCCCCTGGAGTGGGGTGGGAATGGAGATTTTGCAGTATCCTTCCCCTGCCATGCCCACCAAGCTACGCCCAAGCCACGCCACGCCCACAGAACCGGTAGTAAAAAAAATTTGGATTTCACCACTGCTCCAATTCTTTTATCAGTTAGGTAAGAAATCAGTTTGCATATGAAATGCATTTCAGTTCCAGTATGTTCTGCTTAAATCGCAATACAGTGAAAGTAAGTATTTTGGAAAAAGCCTATTAGAATTTACTTTTAAGTATTATTGTCTTATAACTTTCACATGTTTCATAATCCTTGTTTGCTCTGTCCTGTGGAGAATAAATTATCTAGACTCTTATTCACTGGGTGTTTGCCCTTTATTTGCAATCTTCTGACGTCTTGAAGAGTCATATGATGAAAAAGAAAACTTAAATATCCACATTGTGATCAGAACTGCTATGGATCGAGCCAGAAGGCTTATCCAAACGCATCTCTCTCCCCCCCCCTCCCCAATTTTTCATATCCCTGGGAGAAAGAAAACAGATAAAACTGTGAAAGGGGTGGGGTGCCTAAGAAGCTGCATTTTGTTTAGCTGCTGCAGGACAGTCTCAGAAACAGGAGCAGTGAACCAAGCAGGTTGCACAAACCAATTGACAGGAGTCAGATTAACTTCAAACAGCCCTAGGAGCTGGGTTGGACTAGGAAAAAAAACCTCTCTGCTTTCCTTATCAAGACTAATAAACTGGTTTAAAAGATTAAAACTGGGTTAAAATTAACCAGTGGAACAACTTGCTTCTAGAAGTTGTGAATTCTCCAACACTGGAAGTTCTTAAGAAGAGATTGGACAACCATCTGTCTGAAATGGTATAGGGCAGGGGTGTCAAACTCAAGGCCCGGGGGGCGGATCCAGCCCGTGGGGTGCTTAGATCTGGCTCGCGGGGCCGCCCTGGAAACAGTGAAGGACCGGCCTGTAGTGCCTCTGCTAATGAAAATGGACCTCAATGCCCTCCCGAGTTCTGTTTTCACTGGCAGAGGTTTGCAGGAGGCCATCGCAGCCGAAAACGGAGCCCAGGAGCTCATTTTCACTGGCAGAGCGCACGAGCCACCAGAGGCCACCACAGGTGCCCCCGACATGAGTGAAGTCAAGCTGGCCACACCCACCCTGGTCACGCCCACCACAGCTCCCCGAGGTCAAACACAACCTGATGCAGCCCTCAATGAAATCGAGTTTGACACCCCTAGTATAGGGCTTCCTACCTGAGCAGGGGGTTGGTCTAGAAGACCTCCAAGGTCCCTTCCAACTAATTCTATTCTATTCTATTCTATTCTATTCTATTCTATTCTATTCTATTCTATTCTATTCTATTCTCAAGATACATTAATCATTTTGTTAGAAGAATATTCTTGGTGTGAATCCAGGATAGGTCTTCCAAAGAACACTCAGGGCAAATTGCTTGAAGCAGAGGCTAAGTTTATTCCACAGCTTAACAGGCAGTACAGCAATCCAAGGTGGGCAGTTTTCAAATGGTTACTTTTTATAGAAAAAAAACCTTTTCTTTATTCCTCCCAGGATCAGAGCCTGCCTTCTAAGAATTATTGAAACTGCTATTAGGTGGATGGCCAAAAAGGGGGCTTCCGAGGCTTAGGCACCCTGTTGAGCTGGTGGATTTTTCCCCACTTATTTATCATTTCAACTGGCTATCTGCTTAATTAATACTGTATCTGGAAATGAGAGTCATGCAGAAGAAAGGATCTTTTGTTTATTAATAGGTGTGATCTCTGATATCCTGAAAGGAATTGTTTACCTGACTGGGCTGCCACCTTTGGCCAATCCCAACTTCTTTGTCAAGTTTGTTATCTTTTGTTTTAGTGTAATTTCTCCCCTCTTGCCCTTGAAATGGCTGTGAGGTGGGGATGCGAGGAATGATGGAAGATTGAAGGGCAGGGAAGATTTTGACTTCCTTCCCACAATCCTTTAACTCAGTCTTTCAGTTCAGGTTCACAAGAGCAACTTCCCTATTCAATGGGTAGAGAGGTTCCTAGTGAATATATGCTAACATAACCATTTCCCTTTTGCTTTTGCTATAGTTCCTGAAATTCAACAAGTCCATAATCCAACCACAATCATTACACACAAATAGATTTCTACTAGTATTTATTATAAACAGGGAACAGAAAAGAATAAGGTTACATTGTTTGTATATGGCAGCAATGCTCTCCCTACAGCAGGGGTCTCCAAACATGGCAACTTTAAGACATGGTTGGCTGAGGAATTCTGGGAGTTGAAGTCCACAAGTCTTAAAGTTGCCAAGTTTGGACATCCCCGTCCTACAGCATATCTTTGAACTATGGGAAGAAATATTACCGTAAATGTGGAGATTTAAAATTAAACTGGTTGTATTTCTCCTTAAGGGAAATATGAGGTGCGTAGTTGGATGTGTGATTAGATTTCTTTTTTCTTGGTTTATCTTGGGAGCAGGCATATATACTCTAAGGAATGTTAAATCTCTTCCCATTATGAATTTGCAGTACACAAATTCATACCACTAATGCATAATTTAATACAGTTGTTTTTAGCATTTCAGTGTTTCTTCATTATTGATCAAGTGGGATACACAAAATGGCTTCTCATTACCAGTTTAAGAAGATGGCTGAGCCCCTAAAAGATCACTTAGATCTAGGGTGTTAAATTATTTCCCCCCCCCCTACATCTCTGAGTAATGTGATCAGCTGAAATTTGAAGAAAATGTCCTATCTATTTTCTGCTTTTCGCAAAGATCTACTCCACTGTATGCACCAAGTACCTCCTTCCACCTTAGAGTTTCTATTAATTTAGGTGAAGAAGTGATTATGCAGCTGTCTTTGTTTGAAGGCTGAAACAGTACTGAATCCTGAAATAAAGAAGGGGGAAAAGAACATGCCCTGCATACAAGAGCTCTACTGTGCTCTGGTGCAGCCTTCCCAATTTAGCTCTCCTCCAATGTGTACCTGCCAGAATTCCCAGTGATGGCTGTGTTGGTTGGGAAATGCCGGGAAAATCTTAAGTCCATTTATCTGGAGGACAGGAAAGGCTGCTTTTGCTTCCATTAATTCTTGGAACAGAATAAATAAGTATATATCTATTTATTTATCTATCTATCTACAATATGTATGTATGCATCTATCTATCTATCTATCTATCTATCTATCTATCTATCTATCTATCTATCTATCTATCTATCTATCCATCCATCCATCCATCCATCCATCCATCCATCCATCCATCCATCCATCCATCCATCCATCTATCTATCATCTATCTATCTATCTATCTATCATCTATCTATCTATCTATCTATCTATCTATCTATCTATCTATCTATCTATCTATCTATCTATCTATCTATCTATCTATCTATCTATCTATCTATCTATCTATCTATCTTTCAAAAGCACCAGAAGCTAAGACAAGAAACAATGGATGGAAACTAATCAAGGAGAGGAGCAACCTGCAATTAAGGAGAAACTTCTTAACAGTGAGGACAATTAACCAGTGGAACAGCTTATCTTCAGAAGTTGTGGGTGCTCCATCACTGGAGGTCTTTAAGAAGAGACTGGCCAGCCACTTGTCTGAAATGGTATAGGGCAGTGATGGCGAACCTTTTTTGGTTCACGTGCCAAAAGGGGGGGGAATGTGGGGGATCACATGTGTGCGTGCCCACACTCATAATTCCATGCACCCCCGCGCATGCGCGCATGACCTCCCCCACTCCCAGCATCCAATGGCACGCCCATTTTTGCTCTCTCCAGGCTCCAGAGCCTTTCTAGGAGCCTGGGAAGGGCGAAAACGGCCTTCCCCACCCCCTCTGGAGGCTGGAAACAGCCTGTTTCCTGACTCCCAGTGGGCCCAGAAGGCCCAAAAATCAGCCAGCCGGTGCGCACATGCGCGCCGGACCTGAGCTCGCGTGCCCACCGATATGGCTCTGCGTGCCACTTGTGGCACTCGTGCCATAGGTTCGCCATCACGGGTATAGGGTCTCCTGCTTGAGCAGGGGGTTGGACTAGAAGACCTCCAAAGTCCTTTCCAATTCTATTCTGATTTTATATTTTATTTAATTTAAAATGTAAATTTCCCTATTTAATTGGTCGTAGAAGTAGATACACAGTGTGTGATATGTATGCATGTGTGTGTGTGTGTGTGTGTGTGTGTGTGTGTGTGCATACACACACAAGTTTAATTTTCTAAAGCCTGTTGCCTAAGAAATAATCAGACAAGAAAGAAGATGCTCCCAAGGGTGTAATGGTCAGAGAAAGAAACTTTGGAAGGATTCATCTTAACTAATCAGGCAGTTAAAAATGATGGGGGGAGATTTGTACTTTTGGACTTGCAAGGTTCTGTTACGGTAGCCTTACAATAAAATAGAATTAGCTCATGTAGTCATATTTCCCTTCTGGTTTACCTGGCAAGCCTGACAGGTATAATATAATCAGACTTACATGATCCAATCACTCATGTCTCAGTCACTTATCATTTGGACTGTTTCAATGGGTTCTGTAAAGGGGTGCCCTTGGAAAGCATTTAGAAGCTGTAGTTGGTCTAAATAGTTATGAGTGCTTCTCATTGTTTTCATATAACCATGATGTGGTTTCATATAACCACAGGTGGCACACAGAGCCCTCTCTCCGGGCATGCAAGCCGTCGCCCCAGCTCACTCCACCGCACATGCAGTGGGGTCGCGCGCACATGTGCAGGGGGGCAGGGCACAGGGGTCATGCACACATTGCATTATGGGTGCACACACACGCTTTCAGCATGCGCTGACAAAAAGGTTAGCCATCACTGTCATATAATATGGCTGCTATGAGAACGCCATTGGTTACCAATTGGCTTCCAAAGCCAATTCAAGGTGCTGCTTGCCATGTTTAAAATTCTTCATGATTCAGAGACTGGATACCTGAGGAACCACCTTTTTCCTGTAATATCTGACTGCTTGATAAGTTCACATAGGGTGGAGTCTCTCTGTATTTCCTCTGCAGGGGCCATGAAAACATGCTTTCCATATTGATTAGCTACTCTTGTGGAAAAATATTACGTAGGACATTAACACATTCACACATTTGCCTGAAGATTAGGCTAACATAGATTGGATACATTGTGGGAATTGTAGGAACATAGCTCTAATCCTAAAATGTTATTTTTATTTTTATTTTTTTATTTTGTCAAGCATATATAAGATTACAGTAAAAGTATAAACATGTTTCTCGATTCTCCTTGATTTTTAAGATTATTTTAACAACATGGATTGTTCTTTTTCCTAATAATAGTCAAAATGGGGGGAAAGCTTTTGCTAAAATGGAATAACTCTATACAACATTATCTATGGAGATTGATAGTGTTCCTGGCCTCATTAAAATCATGTTATCTATCTATCTATCTATCTATCTATCTATCTATCTATCTATCTATCTATCTATCTATCTATCTATCTATCTATCTATCTATCCATGCTATCTAGCTACGGAGCTATGCATGCTACCTAGCTAGCTATGCATGCTATCTGGCCATCTATCATCATGCCATACTCATAAGATCCTTGGTAGCTCATATAAATAAGTAAATATAACAGTAGTACCTAAGAATATGAATAAAACCCCTGTGAACTTGGAAAGCTGTATTGAGTCACTGGAAAATCAGAACTACCAGCTAATTACTATAGAGTAAAATTATTTTTTACTTCTTCCAATATGAATCAAAGTTTCAGTTCCCCAGGAAACCCATGTGGGAAAAGCACTGTTGAATTCATCGGTTGCCTAAAGCCAAAACACTTGAAGTGTCAAAAAGTAAATTTGAAAATGTGTGCATCTGGCAAGTTAATCCTGCAGGTACTGGCCTGTCCCTCGAGGCTTATGACTATTATAGAATCTTTGTCTGAATTGGGGCCAAATTGGCTGCTTCTTCCTGGCACTGATCTTCACTGAACACACGAGACTAATGCAGAACCATTATTCATTACCCACTGAGACTTTTTTAGTGCTGTGCTATCTTAAAGGCCATCAGTAATTGCTAAAGATTGTAAATGATGGAAAGATTCATGGAATACCTCCAGAAAATAGTTATTTCCTGCGCATATGATTACTTTGCACAAGAGAAAGTGGAAAGGAGGTTCAGAAGAGACAATTCAACTTAGTAAACAAAAGCCAGAGTCTTTTGCTTGAAAGAGCTAAATCAATTTGCTGCCTAATGTCAGTGTAAGGAACAATAGATCAATTCCAAAGACTTTAGCAAATCTTGGCTTATGGAACATGATAATGCTCTAACGATCAATTTGACACCCACCTGTTCTTTGTCTCTTTGAATATAACAAGGTTTTTGTGCCCCAAATTGGAATCTGGGAAAGCAGAAACATTCTGACCTCAAATTGAGAAATAATAGAAGAATTCCGTGAATGCATATAGAATAATTTTGTAGACAATAAATAACATCCTAGAAGAGCTTTATGGTTTTTCATGTAATATTTTTGCTGCACCATACTAGGATCACCACCAAACAAAGATTGTCAAATTGTCAAATCACTATCAAACTAGTCAGGTCAGACATGCTTTATTGCAGTGGTTCCCAACCTGGGGGTCGTGACCTCTTTGGGGGTCGAACGACTATTTCCCAGGGGTCGCCCCGGCATCCTCAGCTCCCCCCCACTGCCACAAGCCTGGCCATATCACGCCCCACAACCCATGCCCTGCGACCCACCCTACCGCCGCCATTTGGGTTCTTTTACCCTCTGCACATGCGCAAAGCATTCTGCACATGCGCAGAGGGTAAAAGAACCCAAATGGCGGCATCCGGGCAAAGTCTCCAGATCCGGGCGAGGTCTCAACTCACTTCACGTGTTGCCTCTGGGAGCTTTTCGAGTCCCATCGCGAAAGGCGTGCGCAACTTCGGCGGGGCCGGGACAGGTGGGTGCCCGGAGAGAACCATCCCCTTTGCCCCGAACGCTACAGGTAGATGGGAGAGACTCTGCGAAAGGCGTGCACAACTTCGGCGGGACCGGGACAGGCGGGTGCCCGGAGAGAGCCACCCCCTTCGCCCCGAACGCTACAGGTAGACGGGAGAGACTCTGCGAAAGGCGTGTGCAACTTCAGCAGGGCCGGGACAGGCGGGTGCCCAGAGAGAGCCACCCCCTTTGCCCCGAATGCTACAGGTAGACGGGAGAGACTCTGCGAAAGGCGTGCACAACTTCGGCGGGGCCAGGACAGGCAGCTGCCTGGAGAGAGCCACCCCCTTCGTCCCGAACGCGACAGGGAGAGACTCTGCAAAGGGGATGGCTCTCTCTGCAAAGGGCCTGTCCCGGCCCCGCCGAAGTTGCGCACGCCTTTCGCAACGGGGCTTGAAAAGCTCCCAGAGGCAACACACAAAGCGAGCGGAGACCTCGCCCGGATCTGGAGACTTCACCTGGATGCCGCCATTTGGGTTCTTTTACCCTTTGCTCATGCGCAGAACGCTTTGCGCACATGCAGAGGGTAAAAGAACCCAAATGGCGGCGGGGTGGGTCACGGTGGGAGTGCGGTGCAGTGCGCGCCATTAGGAAGGTTGGGAACTGCTGCTTTATTGGATATTAGCCAATGTTGTAAAAAATAAAACTATGTAAAATAAAATAAAATACAGCAAATACATTATTGTGATATATAGATACAAGTAAGTTTCAAGTAAGATCAACCACATTTTACTCAACCTACTATGTCTGTCTGCTAGATTGCTTTACCATACAGTAGAACCTCTGGTCACAACCATAATTTGTTCCATAACTTTGGTCGCAAACTGATTTGGTCGTGACCCGAACCTAATTTTGGAAATTTGGCGCTTACAAAAAAAATGGCACAGAAGGGGAAATAGACCGCGAAGAAAAATGTGAATTTTTTGGTCGGAACATGATTTGATCGTGGTCAGAAGTGTTCGTGACCAGAAGTTCTACTGAAGTTTGCTATGCTCGCAAGACTGATTGAATCCTACAAGGTATATTGACAGGACATTGGCTACAATAAGTATTGTTCTGAGGTTATTGTTTTTTAGAGGAGGCATATATATTTAGCCAGGCTTCCAGGAAGCAGCCTGAATGTGAAGGAGACTATTATGGAATCTATACAGAAGTCACAATTCAGGAGTCAAAAAATCAACAGTAACCATTCCATATAGAGATTTTGTTTTCCTGCAAAGGGAATCTTTTGGAATCTGCTCTCAAGAACTGCTGATGGTAAAGTGGTGCGAAAAACCCTATGATATCTGAAACATGATTTAGCAATAACAACAGCAATAGGCTTAAACTTAAATACCTCTTCAAAGGGCTTTACAGCCCACTCGGGTCAGTTTACAATGTAAGCATTATTTGCATATTGTTCCCAACAATCTGGGTCCTCATTTTACTGACCTCGAAAGGATGAAAGACTGAGTCAACTTTGAGCTGATCAGGATCAAACTGCTGGCAGTCAGCAGAATTAGCTGCAACACTACATTCTAACCACTGCGCCACCAACACTCTTTAACCATTTAAAGTGGTTCTTCTGGTTTCCTAACTCAGACTTTGAAATTTTTTTAGTTTGGATTGTCTAGAATTGTTTATTTAAACTTTGTCATGGCCTTGTTGTAATCCAGGTTCAGAAGAAAACAGCATTGAAACTGTCCAATAGAATTCTCCTTAAAAAGTAAAGGAGAAAGGCACTTAATTTTGACTTACTAATAAAACAAAATATTTTAACACTGAACATATTGAAGGATATTTTTAAACGGATTCAGAGGTTAATTTTAAGAGTCTATTTTAAGATAAACTGTGTTTCAAAGATGTTATAGCACTTAGCACTAGCACTTAGACTTATATACTGCTTCATAGTGCTTTACAGCCCTCTCTAAGTGGTTCACAGAGTCAGCATATTGCCCCCAACAATCTGGGTCCTCATTTTACCCACCTCGGAAGGATGGAAGGCTGAGTCAACCTTGAGCCTGGTGAGATTCGATCTGCCAAAGTGCTGGCAGCTGGTGATCAGCAGAAGTAGCCTGCAGTACTGCACTCTAACCACTGCGCCACCGCGGCTTATGAAAGAGGAACAGGTTTTACCTGACAAGACTGAGACTGATCTGAAAAGGGATTTTAAAATGGCAGGCTATAAGTATGATATGGAAAAAAATGTTACAATTGACATACAAAAGAAATAGGCTGATGTCTTAATAATTAAAAGGGACATACAAATAAAAACCAAAGACTATGCCCTGAATAATTTTCCTATACAGGATTTAAAAAAGAGGCTTGTTCAAGTTTTAAAGAACTTTGTGATAAAGAATTTTAAAAAATGAAAAATCAAGTGCTAGTACATTGTTTGAAGGGACTAAATATCAAAATTGTTAAAAGTAAAAGGAAGGAATATAAAGTTGGTTTATTCGATCAGAATAAACTGTATGTTATCTCTAGTGATCCTTATTGGAATTTTGTTGACATAAGGACTGAAATGACAAAGCTGTAAGGAATTGTTTATAGGTACAGGGGAAGAAATGCATCGTTTGTTTTATTTTAAGAGAAGATTATAAGTTACTAAAATTGTTTATACTTGTTGGGATGAAGAGGGAAGACATTTGATATATATATATATTTCTATTTCTTTGCTATATTTTTCTTTCTTTTCTATTTCTGCACTTTTTATTTTTATTATATTTTAGTTTGCATTAGTTTTTATCTTATTAATTGTCACTTTTCATAAAATTATTTAAACAACTGACCAGCAAACCTTATTTCAAGGAAGATTGATTAGCCATCAAAGTTCTCAGCTTTGTGATAAGAAGCTTAGCTTTTGACAGTAATCGAAGGTGTTATCCATATTCCAATTTCTATTTATTCAGCCCCATTTCTCTATGGAGTGCTGTATTAGAGACTGAAGCAAAACCTGAAGCAACTTTTTGGTTGAGCAGTCTCAAAATTGGCAAAAGCTGATCCATGAAGTGGGCATATTGTTTGCATTATTCAGTTCAGATCCTCATTTGCACTGTCCATAATATTAAGTTCTAATCCTGGGTTTTTTAAAAAAAAATTAAATAAATTGTGCATTTTCAGGCATATAATGCTTTCTGAGGAAATGGAGCCTGACAAATGCTACACAAACAAGTGCAGAAGCTTTTATGAGAAATCATGAGTTAATTTTGTCAAAGAATGCTAAGAACATCAAAAAGAGCTTCAAAAATTAAAAGGAAAAGATTTGGTCAATTAACTATTCAGTGAACATGGTGATGTTAACAAAACGTAACTATCCAGCATTCTTTTTACTTTGCTCAGTATTCCTGAAAATAATTATTTGGACTTAGGAGTTTAAATTGCCAGGACCAGATGAATTGTATTTCAGAGCGCTTGCTGATAGCCTGGCTGAACTTTTATGTGCAACCTTTGAAAAATCCTGGGAAATAGATGAAGTGCTGGATGACTGGAAACAAAATGGTACCCATATCTTCAAAAAGACAGGAGGAAGGAGAAACTGGCTCTTACCTCCCCTCACTGGTTGTCGTGGGTCAGCTAATAAGAAAATTCTGTAATCATGTAATTAATGTAAGAAATACAGTGATAAACACTTGATCACTCACTGCCAGAATGAAGCCCCCTCTTAGATTTAAACTTGGTGCTTTCCCCTTCTCACTTTTCCACAGCTTAGTAAAACCCCTGCTTTGTGCTTAGTCGTATGAATTTTCAACTTTCTTGCCATGAGAAATTCTTGGTTGCAATGTATCTAGTATAGAAACTACTACCATATAGAATGACAGCTAATCAGCCTAACATCAATATTTGAGAATATTTTACAGCATAAAGTGATTAATTTATAGGCAACCTTAAAGGAATCTAACCATTCAGGAAAAAAAATATGAAAAATAAACCAGGTCACACTAAATATACCTGTCCTGCTTCTGATCTCAAAGCACACACATAGTTGCTACTGAAATCAGCAGTTTACTGAAAGTCAAAAAGATAACAGCAGACAAAGAATGGAAAACGAAACAGAGTCTCTGAAAAGAACTTGCCTAAATGATTGCTTTTAACAGGGGCACACAGAAAAATAGTCAAAATCCAGTCCAAGATTCTGAGAGCCAAGTCAGGGGTGTCAGCCAGTCCAGAAGTCAGAATTCCACAAGTCCAAATATACAGTACATCACGACAGAGACCAGACAGTTGATTCTAAGGAATAATCATGGGTCAGGACTGTTTCTTAAATCAGGCTGCAGCCAGCTGTCTTTAATCAAGAGATTAATTCCCATGCTTGGCAAAGAAACTCATAGAACTGTTCTACGCTGCTTTATACTTGTTGAGTGGGGAGGGTGGAGTAGCTTTGCATCAGCATCACCTGTCTGTTTTACCTGCAGTGCCTGTGTTTTATCAGCCTTAGGTGGTTCTTTATTTTATGTGTCCAGAGGCTGACATTACATGGGTTCTGCTGGAGCAGCTGCTTCGCCTTCAGAATCAATGACTTATGTCATGACAATACCTCACTTTTCTGATGGGTAACTTTTTTATAGATTGTGGGAATACTGAACACGTATATATGTAGATGTGTGCAGAATATCTTGATTCCAGAAAAGCATCTGATGATGAACTTTGTGACATTCTAATGAGCTTGCTAATTAAGTGGGATTAAAATGCAAAACAATTAAGTGAGTATCTAGCTGACTTGAAAGTAAGTCCCGAAGAGGGCTTTCAACAATTCCTTATCAAACCAGAATGTGATATCAATTAAGGTGGCCCAAATGAAGGCAGTTTTGTGATCTTTAACATTGTCATTAATAACTTGGATATAAAAAGATGGAAGAAATGCTTATTGAATCCGCAGATGTTCTAAATAAAATTGGAAAGGATAGAAACATAATTAATATGCAAAAATGTCTTGAAAACTTTAAAGAAATCAGCTGAAATTTCACAGAAACAATTTTCACAGAAATTTCACAGAAACAATGCAAAGTTCTTCCCTTTGGAAATATTAGTTGGACAGCAACATTTATAAGATTCTTGGAAAGAGTTAAGTGTTGCTGAAAAACATATGCAAAAGGTGATAAGAACTATGAAGTATTCTTTCCCAACAATTCCCAGCATAAGGAGGTTATAAAAAGTGGATTATATTGGAAAAGGAATATTTTCAAATAATGGGTGAAGTAAGGATTAGTTGGAAGAATGATTGACTAGAGGAAATGCAATTTTAATAGAGGAGGATTTGAAATTGATGTAAATCAAATGTGTATCCCTAGTTCATATGTTCCAGAATTGGAAGCAATACCTTAGGAACTTCCAGACTGTATCAAAAGATCTGGGAGGTTTCTGGGTCAGACCTGATTTTAATATGGGCTAAATGAACAATGGTCTTTCTTTCATGACAGTACTTAAGAGAGACCTGTGACATTAATCGAAAAACCATGTCCATAACAATAAAAGACCCCATGGTATGATTTTTCAGGAAAATTCATGCCTTTCTTTATCAGTTTGCCGCCTTGGGACATGTCAGCCTTACCAGGTAGACCAGACAGGAAACACAATCAATAAACTAATTCTACTTTATTGTAAAGCTACATTAACAGTCAGAATCTTAGAAGTCTGGAAGTACAATTCTCCCACTGGCACCATTATAGCCCAAGAACCTTGGGAGGGTCCCTTGTGAACCTCTTGCTTCACCCATTATGAAGCTGCAGGCTAGGCTATCTCTTATCTGACCATTCCACAGGCAGCATTTCTTCGCCCAGTCTCCCAAGGTCTTTCTCACATACCACTACAGGTCACTAAAAAAATCCCATCTGTCTGTTCATTCAACACTTAGATACCAATCAATTCTTAATTATCTTTAACCATATCGACCTGCTCTCACTGTTTGTGCCATATTGATTAATGAAAGGTATTATGCAGAGCACAGTATCACATTCAGCAAAGCATGGATTAATGTATTATTCACTTCACATAAATATATAGGCATTTATGAACCTTTTGAAAGGTATATGAAAAGGCTCCAAGGAGAGAGAGATGCAGAGGGCAAGAAAATAACTTGTGTATAAAAAGAAGCTACATTAATTTTTAAAGTGAAATAGAAAAAAAGCAAAATAAACACCCAGGATACATCCTCATCTCTATAGAAATTGACTAGGGTTGGTAAACAGAAATTAATAAACCAGAAAATACCTATGAGCTGATTCAAACATGTAAACTTGTGGATGATACCTTTGCCTTGGGAAGCATGTGAATAATGGGATAATTACTAATTTACTCATTCTAAATGTAAGGCCTTCTGCCACGACTACTTTGGTTACTAGAAAGTTTGTTTCTAGAAAGGCAAACCTTCCTTTGAAAAGTCAGGAGTTCTCTCTCTTTTTTTTTTTAAGGATGGTGATGGTGTTAGAGATGAGGATGATGGTAATGAGGATGATGATAGAGATAATGATCATGGTGATGGAGAAGGAGATGATGGCATTGGTGATGATAATCATGAAGATGACAATAGAGCTGATGGTAATAATGGTGATGATGATTTTGGCACTGAGACACCCAGAGCCACTTTGTTCCTTCTTTTCTGTCCTTCCCTTTGAACCCACGGATGCACTGCTTGCTTACAAGATTTATTAACCTGAGAAAGATTTTAAGCAGAGGTTTTATCCTCCACTGAGTGTTCTCTTAAAATGCTAGTAGGTTTATGAGCAAAAGAAATGGTACAATAGTAAATTAGTTTAGAGTTTTTCCAAGCTCTCATTTTGACTCATGATGTACATTCGGATGTTTGACAACTGATTCACATTTATGACTGTTGCAGTGTCCTGGGGTCATGCGATTTACCTTTTGCCATCTTCTGATGAGTCAAGTCAATGAGGAAGCCAGATTCATTTAACAACCGTGTTACTAATTTAGCAACTGCAGTGATTCACTTAACATCTGTGGCAAGAAATGTCACAAAATGGGGGCAAAACTCACTTTAAAATTTTCTCATTTAGCAACATAAATTTGGGGCTCAGTTATAGTCGTACGTTGAGGACTACCTGTATTTTAAGAGCTGAGATAACAGACTGCAATGGAAAGAGAAGCCATTCAGCATTAGTTGCTAATAATTTGGAGATCAATTTATTCGGAAATTAACTAAGCAAATCAGATACATTTGGGTAGAAAATGAAGTCTGATTGTTTTAATATTTGCAAAGCTGTGTTTTTGAAACAAGACAGGGCATATTAAGACATCATTGCAGTTTGGAGGAAGTTTGTAATTGCTTTCCTGTTGCCAGGTGTTAAATTTTGGCTTCTTTTTACAATCGGGTTCCCTAATCAGCGTTACAAAAACTTCAAAAATCATTACTTGGCAATGAAGAGGTGGAATATTCTGCTATTTGGACATTTGGTCTCCATATTTGGTAACCTTGCTCTTTATAACAGTTTTTCTTGTCCCTTGCTCTTGTCCCTTTTTTTGCCTCCCCCCCCCCAAAAAAAATTGCCACTTTTTTTTGCTGCCTGATTGACAGTTAGCTCTGCAAAGATATATACTGATGCCCTAATCACAAGGATAACTTTGAATCTTGGAAACTAAAAGTATATATTAAGAGGTATGTGCTTTTGTGAGCTATAAAGGCATAAAGATTAATGAACTAAACTGATGTAGGATGTAGCCATTCCATGCATTCGATGAAGTTTGCTTCAGCTCACAAGTCTAACATATAACTTTTAATACATATTTTCTAATCTCCAAGGATGCTACCAGACTCCTGATTTTTGGCTAGTGGGAAAAGGATCACTGTTGTACTACTACCGTCTTCATTATAACAATATTTTCATGAAGCCAATGGTGAAATCCAAATTTTTTTTACTACCGGTTCTGTGGGTGTGGCTTGGTGAGCGTGGTGTGGCTTGGTGCGCGTGGCATGGTGGGCGTGGCAAGGGAAGGATACTGCAAAATCTCCATTCCCACCCCACTCCAGGGGAAGGATATTGCAAAATCTCCATTTCCTCCCCACTCTGGGGCCAGCCAGAGGTGGTATTTGCCGGTTCTCTGAACTACTCAAAATATCCGCTACTGGTTCTACAGAACCTGTTAGAACCTGCTGGAATTCAACCCTGCAGGAAGAAATTAAAAAGCTGTTCATATCTACAATTCTGTCTGAAGGTAGGATAGAACAAGCTGACATTCAAAAGTTCCCCAACCTCCCCGAAATCAAACCCACTATGGGTTATGTGCTTTTGCCTCACTTGCGACAAAAAATCAACATAGCTGAATTAAATCTGAAATATAGAGCCGAGGTGGCGCAGCAGGTAGAGTGCAGTACTGCAGGCTACTTTAGCTGACTGTGATCAGCAGTTCAGCTGTTCAAATCTCACCGGCTCAGGGTTGACTCAGCCTTCCATCCTTCCAAGGTAGGTAAAATGAGGACCCAGATTGTTGGGGGCAATGTAAATATATACATTGCTTAATGTTGTAAACTTAGAGAGTGCTTGCACTATGAGGCGGTATATAAATATCACTAATAAATAAATAAATAAATAAATCTCCTTCCTTTAGAAAACAAATACAGGTGGTCCTTGACTTACAACAGTTTGTTTAGTGATCGTTCAAAGTTACAACGGCACTGAAAAAAGTGACATGACCATTTTTCCACAGTTATGACCTTTCCAGCATCCAACCGATCATGTGATCAAAATTCAGATGCTTGGCAACTGCTTCATATTAATGACCGTCGCTGTGTCCCGAGGTCATGTGATCACCTTTTGCGACCTTCTGACAAGCAAAGTCAATGGGGGAAACTAGATTCACTTAACAACCAGGTTATTAACTTACCAACTACAGTGATTCACTTAACAACTGAGGCAAGAAAGGTCATAAAATGGGGCAAAATTCATTTAACAAATGTCTCGCTGAACAACAGAAATTTTGGGCTCAATTGTGGTCGTAAGTCAAGGACTACCTGTAATGCAAGGGAAGTTTGAAATATGTTAGGAAGCCAAGCCTCACCTATTGGCAATTGCTCCAGGCAACTAACTAAACCATTATCTGATTAGAGTGGAAATTATCACTTGATAAATGATCACCAGTAACTACCCTTAATTAACTTCAGGCATAAAATAAAGCCCTCATCACTTGGCAGCACTGCAGGGATGATTGGCTTAACAAATAGTTACAGGGAGTCCTCGTTTAATGACCATTTGTTTAGCAACTGTTTGTTTTTAAAACCACACTGAAAATAGTGACTTATGACTGTCCATTACACTTATAACTATTGCAGTGTCCCAATGTCACATGATTTGATTTGAGTACTTGGCAACTGCTGCAATTCACAACACTCTTAGCGTCTCTGGGGCGCCATTTGTGGCCTTCCCAGCCAGCTTCCCACAAGCAAAGGCAATGCTCTGCCACTAAGCGTGGCATTCATGTGATGTTTCACTTAATGACTGTTTCTCTTAGCAACAGAGCTGCCAGTCCCAATTAAAGCAGTTAAGCAAGGGCCACTTGTACTAGGGAACAACGAGTTACTATTCCCTACTTCTCTGTTTACTCAGGGTCCTAATGCCTCACTTGACCGACTACTCCCTAGGGTCTAAAATTCTTCTCACAGGTCAGTGTTTTAACTATTGTCTGGTGAGCAGCAACCCTAGAATATCACCCTGACACGTAATTTTGTTTCTTGAAAATACATTTTGTGTCTGCAAGAGAAAGACACCGCTTCTAACCTCTGATATTTACCATTTAACAGCTTAAAACTTGTGTATCTTCCAAAATGTACTGTAATAAATACAGGGAATTTACACTAATTATCATAAGCCCCGACCTTGCTCAACATCTTGCCTTCTTCTTAATAGACAAACAGGAATATTTTTTCCAGGGAGTGACCATGTGTTGGGTGATTTTGCTCATCCGTTTGCAAAAGCAGGATTATAGTCTTTAGTACATTTTCTAGTGCTTAATCTACTATGGCTTAAATTTTCTGATTAATGGAGCTTTCGCATTTTTCTCGAAGCTACTGAACCATCCCACGTGTTTCCTTCCTGGATACCTTTTTTGGATTCCTCTTCTACTTCTTCTTTCTTTCAGTTTTTCTCTCTTTATAACTGCTAATGATGCTCCATTGGTTTTACCACAACGTCTTGGTCTCTCTACTAGGGATGGTTGATATGCTTCAATGGCCGATAGAAATGGGCTCCATAACCACCTTAGTTTTTATTTAACTATGGATGTCTAATCCCTAATCTTTTCCAGCAGTCCTTAATCACTTTTATTGTGTTTTCTAAATGCCATCCATTTGATCAACATCTGTCTACTTTTATAATTTGTATAATTTACATTGTAAAAGCACACAAAGAATCAGCCAGGACTGCTTTTTGTTTAAGCTATAAACCAAGTTCGCTGTAACAGAGAACTTATAGATTTATATCCTTGTTTTATTTTTGACTTCAGAAGCTACTTATTATGTACATCTTGGGAAAGGGGGAAACTTCCCATTTTTCATCTGGCGATAAATTCAAGAAGCTGTTGGAAAACAGACAGCGATATATTGGAAAATTGTTCCAGAGCCCTTCATATATTTTTTGTTGCTGGCTATTCTAGGTGGGATTTATGGGAATTGTAGTCAAACTATCTGGAGCATGACCTTCTCTAAACACATGGATTATCCTTATACATACTGTATCTTCCTTATATTCATTCATTCTTTTCTCCCTCTCTCCCTCTCTCCCTCCCTCTCTCTCTCTCTCTCTCTCTCTCTCTCTCTCTCTCTCCCTCCCTCCCTCCCTCCCTCCCTCTATATCTCTCTCTATCTCTATCTTAGGCCTATATATGAATGCATAGGGGCATAAAATTACTCAATTTAATTTATACAATTTATATTAATATACCGTAGATCAGCGGCCCCCAACCTGTGGGGCACCAGGGACCGGTTCCATGGAGAAAGGTTTTTCTATGGACCGGAGGGGGTGTGGCTTTGTGTGCTGCCTGCATCCCGCGAATGGGGCTTGGCTTGTTTGCGCGGCCCAGTTTCTGGCATGCCGAGGCCCAGTGCTGGTCCATGGACCGGGGGTTGGGGACCCCTGCCGTAGATGATTTACTTAAGTCATATACAAATATTTCTAACAATAAATTAATTAAATAAAATTTAAACCATCCAATAGCCAAAAGTCTCTGGGTGGTTTATAATACACATACCAAAAAAGAAAAAAGAAGGAATAATACAATTTGAATTAAAGCATGTCAATAAATCAAATTTAAAAAAAACCAAAATAAACAATCCATATAAGCTAGGCAGCAGCAATTCATTTAAAATAATATGAATTAAAATGTGGTTAAAATACAATGAAATAGCATGGGAAAACAAAAAAAAAGGTTTTATTTGGTGCCAGAATGGTGCTAATGTCAGTGCCAATGAAGCTTCTGTAGGGAGAGTGGTCCAAAAATAGGGTGACAACATCACCAAAAAGGCTCTCTCCCTTGCAGAGATCCACCTTCCCTCCTTTGGTGATGAGCTGGCAGAGGGCCTCATTAGAAGATTTATGGGACAAGGTATTCCTTCAGGTAATGTGGTCCTAAGGCCTTGAGGACTTTAAAGGTCAAAAGCAGCCCTTTGAATTGGGCCTAGAAATGGATATCAGCTTTGAGGCTGGCGGTTCTAGAACACTGGCCAGTCCCAATGAGCAGACTACCTGCTCTATTTTGAACAAACCGAAACTGCCCGGGGAACAGTTATCCATGGCTGGTTGGGGAATTCTGGGAGTTGAAGTCCTGAGGTCTTAAAAGTTGCCAAAGTTGGATACCCCTGTCCTAGGCTTCAGCAGCCTGCCTTCATTTCCCTTCAAGTGCAGACCATTTACCTCCCACAAATACACTTATCCCAAAACTCCCTCACCTATTGGCACAACCAACTCATTCATTCATTCGACTCCTCACCTCGGCCTGTCTCGCCACTCCTGCCTTGAAACTTTTCTGAGAATGCTAGAATCCCAAAGAGTCTGTCTGCCGCCGGAACTTGATTTATTCCTATTCCTTCTTTGGATTAGCCTGATATGCAGGCATGGAAACATCACAAATATCTGAAACCCTTTTGAATACCAATTCCTGTGGGGTACGTGCCAACACTTGGAACTGTTAGAGGCTAAAGAGGAGTCCCATCAGTCACTGGAAGAAAATGTCTCCTGCAAAGGGGAGCCTCTGAGGAAGGAATCAATCATGGTGACTAGAGATTTCAAAGATACAATTACAGATGCATTTATTTTTCTCCCAACACCTCCGCATCATGTGCTATTTTTAATGCACTCATCATCCTCACGTTGAGGCAGTATTTCAACGACAAAGGCTTAGCAAAATATGCAAGTCAATCCACCAAGAACCCGACTGAGCCAAACCAAAGACCTATCTAGCCTTGAATATTGTTGGAGTGAGTTGTATACGCACCAATTGCATATGCATATTGTGTGTGTGTGTGTGTGTGTGTGTGTGTGTGTGTGTGTGTGTGTGTGTGTGTGTGTGTTTCTTTATGAGCTTTTTGCGGTGGTTCCTCTGTAACTCTTAAGAGATGGCAGATTTTTCTCTTCCGCCAATCTGTTCCTGCTGATCATTCATACGTTACAGGTAGTCCTCGACTTACAACCATTTGTTTAGTGAAGTTGTTGATGTTTGAAGTTACATTGCCACTGAAAAAGTGACTGATGACCATGTTTCATGCTTACGACCATTTCAGTATCCCCATATCATTGGTCAGACATCAGATGCTTGGCATCTGGCCTGTATTTATGACAGTCCCATGTGCTCACCTTTTGTGACCTTCTGACAAGCAAAGTCACTGGGAAAGCCAACCATGTTACTAACTTAACTGCAGTGATTCATTTAACTGTGGCAAGACAAGTCATAAAATGGGGCAAAACTCACTTAACAACTGCCTTGTCTATCAACAGAAAATTTGGGCTCAAATGTAATTGTAAGTCAAGAACAACCTATACAGGGGTCCCACCCTGAAAGGTTTCAAGCATATTTCCTGCCCTTCCTCTTAATTTCTCCTCTTTTTCTGCTGCAAATGCAGAATCCGTCGGTTCCAATAAGAGTCGGAGCCTTGGCTTAACTCATATATCAAAGCTATTATATTTCCTTTCCAGCAATGTGTCTGTAATGATTTCATACCATGGAAGGATACCTGGTTTCCCTTTGTGGGGATGGATTGTTTCCTTATAGGTTGTGAAGCAATTCTTTCTATATTCAGGATCTTCTGCTAGGGTAGGGATGCTGTGTCCCTGATAAATATGCTATTAATGTAGCTCTTACTCTTGGCTTGTCTACATCAGAGGCCAGTGTTTCACTGTAATCTGCTAGCTTTGGAACTAATACACAGTCCTTTGAACTTTCTCCAGTTGTTGGTCCTTTGGGAGTGAGTTTTTCATCACATTTCTGCCATCATGAATAGTAGACACCTAGATTCCAGTGGTGGGTTCCTACCAGTGCGGTCCACTCTATAGCACCGGTAGCAGCCCACTGGTGATGTCACAGTACCGGTGCGGTCGGTTGCCGGTGCCTGGGCGCCGTCATTAAAAAAAAAATTTTACATTTTTTTTTTAAATTTTCTTCTGTGCATGCCCAGAAGCCGAGCTTCCAGCACTGTGCATGTGCTGCCTTTCTACCCCACAGTGAGTCCAAGTAGGGGAGGATGGCTGAGGGAGCGCGTGAGATGCTGAAAGAACAGGCAGCAGGAGCTATCTCCATTCCCCTCCCTTCAGCAGTCCGAGAAGCCACAAACGTGCGGTGATGATCCCAGGCATTTTCACACATTCGAGGCTTCTCGAGCTGCTGAGGGGAGGGGGAACGGGTGGCAGGAGCCTAGGATCATCGAATGGGGAGAAGCATTCAGGCTGGATGGAGCCTCCTAGAAGAACCGCTGCCGCGGTCTTGCTGCTTCCGCTGCGGGGGGGGCTGCGTTGCGGGTGGGCAATGCCCCCCCTGCTTCTCCGGCTGCTGCCAAGCTCCCAAGGCCCACGCCCACCCGGTCACATGGCTGGCAAACCACACCCACAAAATAAGCCCCGCCCACAGAGTGGTAGTAAAAAAATTAGGAACCCGCCCCTGCTAGATTCCCAAAGGAAGCCCAGGAGGAGGACATGTGTTCAACAGTAACATTTTGCCATCGTGGTGCCCTGGCAAACCCTACATTCCCATAATTCATCAAGTGATGTTTTTCTGCTGCCAAGCAACAAGACTTCTCTTAGAAACTCACTAAGCAGCATCTAGCCTGAAAATATGCAAAACTGAAGTGTGTCTTTGAGCATGGGCAGAGGGTTCAACCCAGGAATCTCTGACTTGCCTGTCAAGAGAGGATGATGCTTACAAAGCTGATAAAAGTTTCTGATTAATTGGTATGTATAATGGCTTTTCTTTAGTTCAAGAACAATCTTGAACTAAATACACTCAAAACTGTAGAAATGGTGGTAGATTTTAGGAGAAATCCTCCTACCACCTCTTACAACACTAGACAACACAGTATCAACAGTAGAGTCAGAGGTGGTATTCAGCCGGTTCAGACCGGTTCGGGCGAACCTGTAACAGCAACTGTGGGTGGGCCCGCCCCCGCCCACCCGCCTGGACATAATGCCATCCTATTTAGCCACATTTTCGAGGCTGGGCGCATGCACGAAAGGCGCACGTGCGTGTAAAGCACATGCACGAGAAACATGTGCTGAGGTGGCGTGTGCAAGCAAAGCGAGCTCACATTTGCGAACCGGTAGGGAAGGTAAGCGAATACCACCCCTGAGTAGAGTCCTTCAAGTTTCTAGGTTCTATCATATCTCAAGACTTAAAATGGACACCTAACATCAAAAACATCATCAAAAAAGCACAACAAAGAATGTTCTTTCTGTGCCAACTCAGGAAGCTCAAACTGCCCAAGGAGCTGCTGATACAGTTCTACAGAGGAATTATTGAGTCTGTCATCTGCACCTCTATAACTGTCTGATTTGGCTCTGCAACCAAACAAGACAGACACAGACTTCAGCGGACAATTAGAACTGCAGAAAAAAACAATTGCTACCAACCTGCCTTCCACTGAGGACCTGTATACTGCACAAGACAAAAAGAGGGCTGTGAAAATATCTACAGACCCCTCACATCCTGGACATAAATTGTTTCAACTTCTACCCTCAAAATGACGCTATAGGGCTCTGCACACCAGAACAAGAAGACAAAAGTGTTCTGATCTAGGCTTTTTTTTTATTATTCAAAAAGTTTTATTAGTACAGAATTACATAAATAGTAGCAAAATATTAAATATAAAGTACAAACATTTTTTGTTTTTTTTTCCTCCAACTGGCGCTTCCCATTTATATTGTAAATTTAATCTCTTAAATTCATCAATCAAAAAAGTGTAGCTTTTTCTGGCTTTAAGCATTTTAGAGGGGATTTCTTTCCAAATCTTTAGTTCCTGACTATTCACCATGAGATTATTATTAAACGTTGCTTGTATGATTCTATTCCGTAGAGCTCTTGTGGTAAAATATATGACAATGTCCCTTGGTAAATGCTTTTGTTTAGCGTACCACGAATTGATTCTGTATATTTTGTCGATTTGTGTAGCCAATTCCACTTTAGAAATTCCAGACACCTGATCCAATGCATCAACCATCCTCCCTTTTAAATTTTCATATAATCCCTCTTTCAAACCTCTGACCCTTATAGCAACTTCCATGGATCTGAACTGTGTCATCAAGACCTCTTTTTCAAAATTTGCAATATCATTTTGGATTTTATCTATGTAATTCACCGAGGTTGCCAAAGCTTGTTTATTTGTTTCAATACGTTCTGCCAAAACTTCAATATTTGTTGCTAAACCTTTGCAAACCTCTAACACATCAAATCTGATTTGTTGATTCATATTCTTCAAAGCGGCCTGCATTTTTTTGTCTATCTCACTTATTTTCTGATTAAATTCCAAAGTCAGTTCATGTTTCATAATCTTTAAATTATTTAATAAATTTTCAGGTGTCAAAGACTGTGGAGGTGTTAGCTCAGTATTAAGTTGCATTTTAGAAATATATCCAGATGGATAGTCATTTCTTTTAGTCAAAACAATCTTTCCAGATTTTGAAGCCATTATGGTGTTTCAAAAGAGTACAAAAAAGAAAGAAAGCCAGGTGCCTGATTAAAGTTCTTTCCAGTTTAAAAACCAGGTAGTCTTTTATTATTGGAAATATTTCAATTATAACTTTAATCCAGGGTTAAGAGACAGAGAAAGAAAAAACCATTTTTCCAAATTAAAAGTTTCCATAAGAAAGAAAAGAGAAAAAAAAAAGCCTCTGGGGAAACGAAAGTCACTTTCACTTCTCAATCGCCATATTGTTACTTTGTTTCCTTTGATTCTTTGCCGAAGTGAAAGCTTACCCAGGAGTTGAAAAAAAAGGAAAAAAGAGGTTTCATTACTTGCCCATCTCACGCCTGTTTCTCTCTGTCTGCTTCTGTAGTTCAAAAATAATTGTAAATCCCATTTTAGAAGCAGCGGCTGGTCGCGACATCTAGCTCCGCAAAGGCGGAGGTTTCCTGATCTTCGGAGCGGAGACAGGCTGCATGGGGAGCTCTCCCTTCGTGCCCTACTAGATGGCTCCTAGGGCGCTGGGGGGGCTCTACCCCACCTGTCAAGCTCTCATCTCTCCCCTTTGCCCGGGGAAGAGATTTCAAAGCCGCCAGACAGCTGTTCTGGCGGCTTTTTACGAAGATTGGAAAGGCGTCCGACGAAGGGACGTCCGCGATGGCGCGCTCCAAACCGGAAGTCCCTGATCTAGGCTTTTTAACCCCTTTTTATTAAGCTAATGTGAATTCCTCTCCAGCATTTCTATCTTTTGTTTCAGCATTTTTTCTATCCATATCTGAGTTCAAATCCAATATTCTTTTGCCTCTGCACATGTCCACCACATATGATAAAAAGAACCTGGTACTTGTTGACTTTTCCAACATTTCATAGTCATAGAGAGAAACATGCTTCTATGTAGATTCAGTGAGCTCCTGTGTAGGATTATTGAATAGCTTATTATTTGGGCCACAATCAAAGAAACATACCCACAAATGAGTCAGTCATCTTTGAGTGATCCATCAAATTTCACAGCCCACATGCATTCTGCTTCCATTAATAAAAGATTACTGCATTTACCGTATCACCTAGAAATGAATGGAAGCAAAGCAGAGCAATATTTTTTTTATATTTTTATTTTATGTACACAAAAAACATTACATAACATACAAACATACAATGGTAGGAATCCTGGGTCCCATTTTGATTATAGCTTAAGATCAGTTCACAAAATTTTGTATACCTATAATACAGTATAAATATTTTCAGATATATTTGTAATTTATATTTTATACTTGTTTCTTCTATGTATATCTACTTTCTGGTCAATTTTTTGTATATGTCATATATCTTTTTTATGGATTTCTTTAATACCTATTGCCTTTTCCATTTCTATATACATTCATATATACGTACATCTAACAAATTAATATTTACACTTTTCGTAAATTATGAATAATTTGAGGCTGGCTTTTTTTGCTTTGGCTTTTTTTTTAAACTAGCACTTCTGAGAAAGCTAAATAAAATCAGCCTAAAAGCAGGCCAAAGGTCCCCTCCTGGGACCAGCTCACCACTTGGTGCCTTGCCATGCTCAATTACCCACTCAAGTACTTATTCCTTTGAGGCTGTCGTAGAATTGCTCATAGTGAATTACCGCCATCCTTCTGCTGGATCAGGAAAGTGGGTTGACCTGTTCCAGTCACCTCCCACAGAAACCTGTATTAACAGGCTCCTTGTACAACATTTTAGAAATGTAAACAGCAAACCCGGGAGATGACAGAAGAGAAAGCAACACGGTAACGTGGAGGGCTCTGTGTGAGTTACATTATGAACTCGCTTCAATTTGTGCAAATAGCTAGAAATGGGCGATCAGCATCTGATTTGCTCCAAAAGAGGTCAAAGCTTTTAGGGTTTCCCAGCTGAACAATTGAGAAGGCTTGCAAGGCTTTACATATATTAGAACACTTTTAAAAAAACCTCTATAATCTTTTATTGCCTCATCACCACCTTAGGGGAACCAGAAACCTACTTTTGGGTAGACTGAGACAAAAGCAAGTGCTCCCTAGCTAGAGGAGATATTTTCTTCCACTGAGGAATGGAGACAATATTTGCATAATCACACTATACAAAGATAGATATTCCTTGGAAAATGCAGGAATTTTAGTCATAGACCCTGGTGGAAAAATATATTCTACCTGATACTGGAAGGGCTTGTTTCTGTGTTAAGAGCAATAGCAATAACACTTAGACTTATATACCGCTTCACAGTGCTTCACAGCCCTCTCTAAACGGTTTACAGAGTCAGCATATTGCCCCCAACAATCTGGGTCCTCATTTTACTCAACTTGGAAGGATGGAAGGCTGAGTCAACCTTGAGCCTGGTGAGATTCGATCTGCCAAATTGCAGGCAGTCGGCAGTCAGCAGAAGTAGCCTGCAGTACTGCATTCTAACCACTGCGCCACCACAGCTCTTTATCCCTCTGACCTGTTTCCTCTGATGAGTCCTGATGAGATTCAGATGTGTCTTCACAATGAAGATTAGCAGGAGACCTTAGAATCTCAGTTGGCTGTCAAGGTATTGCTGGAAGCTACCAATTCTAGGGAGCAGCTAGAGATGATAAATTGCTGGAATCCATTCTTGCTCAGGGTCCAAGAGGGTGGAGGCTATTGAGGATGCTGGTACAAAGATGTAGTGAGTGCCTAAAATTAAAGGTTGGCAGGATAAGAGCTTCTCTGTCAGGGTAATTAGTCAATACTTAGGGGGACATAAAATATTTTGAAGATTTATATCAGCTGTGTAACTTCCACCACTATTGTTTGTAACTTAGTTTCCTGTGTCTCTGAATAGCCCTCATATATCCAAAACCATGGTACGGGGATGAACCTCTTCAGGAACACCTCTTCTCAACTATTCCTAGAGGGCTACATGCGAATCTAAGAATGACCCAATCTGACCAATTTTGAATACTATATTTTCCGTCCTAGTCCTGCTAATCCAAGCTATTAGTTACTTCAAATTACTAAATTGAAATAAAGCAACAGCAGTTATAATAAGCAATTTCTGAAAGATTAGAAAGCAGGTGAACTTTCAAAGGGCATGGTTTGAGCATTCCCTTCAATCTCCCAGAGCTCTAAATCCCCCAGAATCACTGTCTTAGGATCCGTTCATGAGGAGCAGCTGTCTGAAGCACTTGTGGGCAATCTCAAGACCTCTCCTGTCCAGAGGACTTTATTAAATAGTCCTTTATTTAAGGTCTGGTCTACTTACTAGCCCTTCATTCCACTGTGGTCATCAGTTCACACTGTCTCTCTCATGTACCTCCTTGCACACTTTCTCCAACCTCATCTATGCTCTCATGCACTCCCTCACACTATCTCTCCCTTGCACCAACATGCACCCTTGTGCCCTCTCCCCATGCCACACTGTGCTGTGTCGCATGTGCATCCTTCCCTGCAGCTCCCGCACACCCTCGTTTCCTCCCCCAACTCAGTAGCACCCACTTGCTTGCCTGAGGACCTGGGACTTGCAATTTACTATTGGCTTCCGCAATGACTTTAGTTATGGAAAGTCAGCAGGAAGTTGCCTCACCTAACAACTGTGGAATTCAATTAAGGACAGCAACCAATAGTGCAGGGATTGCCTTCGCTAAGCAATGTGGCCACCCTTTATGACTGCAGCTTAACAATGGAAATTCCAGTCCCAATTGCCATTATCCTCCCAATTGAGGATTACTTATAGTGCTGTTGATCCAGAGTCATCTGATTACCTGTTCCTGATCATGTTTTCCAAAAACAAAGATCAAACTAAGGGGGCATCTTTCAATCCTGTTCTTGCTCTTAAAAGTATCTCATAGCAGCTGGAACCAAATAGGATTGTGCCACAAAGGGACAGTGTTCATTACGTAGTGCTAAAGCTGCTCCTGTTTGCTCCCAAGATTGCAATTTGCACTAAAGAGAAGTTGAAGTGGCAAATGGAAAAATTAGAGAGCAATCAAGAACATACGTGTTGATAATCACATACATCCCAACAGTCTAATTCTTTGCTGCTGCTACTCAGAAAGAAAGTCCAAAAATTACTACTAAGGGAACAATATATTGCTTTCTGATTCACTTTTCTAAGTAATACATTATCCTTTTATATTAGCACCAATATCTTTATGAACTTACAGATAGAACATCATCACTAGTTTGAAAAAAGGCAGAGGACTCTCAAATAGAAGTTTCAAATAATAGACATTGTCTAAGTTACCCTAGTATCTGTGATGCTTTTAATAAGATATTACAGATGATTAATCTATGACCCGTACAATAAATTAAACTATGGCCTTTATTTTTATACATTCATGAAGAAAAACAAAAATTAAAAAGTTCTCAATCAAACAGACTGCTAGTTCAAACTTTTTGCTATTTGAATAATGGGAACATCTCTTTGCACAATTCAGATTAAACATTTATAAGGGAAAATCATCATTGTATGTGTTAAATTGTGGGCAAAGATCGCAGGAGACAGACTTCAAAACAGTTCTTTTATTAGCTCACTCAAGCAACCAGCACTTGCAGTCTGACAGATAACCCTTTTATAGGGAGCTGTCAGACACAACAACCAATAGCGTATGAGCATTCAAACACATGATCAGGGTGGCAACAACAGTTCAGGTAAAGTTCAACTATAAACATAACAACAACAGTTCAGTCAGAGGTCGTCTAGTCAAAACAAGTTCATGGTTCAGTTATAGGTCAGTCAGAACACAACAGTATGTTTACCAGTCATTCTCTCTCATTCCAACCCACCTCCCAAGGTTGTTGTTGTGGGGGAAAAGAGGAGAAAATAATATTATTTATGTTCACAACCTTGAGTTATTCTGAAAGTAATAAAGCCAGGATAAAAATCTAATAAAATTGTGTGGAGTATGGTAAAGCTGGAATCCTGTAAGATGGTGTGGCCCAGAATGCCATGAGTTTTTATAGAGTTTGTGTTGTTGCTGATTTTTATTCTGATTGTTTGGGGGGTCTTTGTGATTTTTATGATTTTGTGTGCCGTTCAGGCTTGTGGTTACATCATTGGCTGCTATACAAATCTTTAAAAATAAATACAAATTTCACTCTACTCATGCTAGCATATTTCTATGGTGAGCATTTAGAATTCCTGAAATGTTTTTTAAAACTTTGCCAAAACAATTTTGCCCTCAAATTTTATATTCAACTTTTGATGTATATGAGGTGTATAATGGAGAGGCTTGCTTTGGTAATCATTTTCTTCCAACATTTTTAGAACAAGCTTATACAAAATGAGTCAATTGGGTAGGGTTAGGTGTTGTTACAGTGGAATTGACTGTGCGGAGTTAATTTAACCCAGTGTTTCTCAACCTCAGGAACCCTAAAATGTGTGGATTTCGACTCCCAAAATTCCCCAATCAGCATGCTGCCTGGGGAACTCTGGGAATTGAAGCTCACACATCTTAGAGTTGCAAAAAATGAGAAATGCTAGTAACCTATGACTGATGAGGAGTATCCTGGATTAAATTGAACCCCCTAGTACCATGATGGCGAACCTATGGTGCGCGTGCCACAGGTGGCACGCAGAGCCCTCTCTGTGGGCATACAAGCTGTTGTCCAGTTCATCTCCACCGCGCATGCGTGCGCGCCTCCCGCCGGCCAGCTGATTTTCAGGTATCTGCTGGCATGTGCGGAGGGCGGGGCACATGCGGGAGATGCACGCTCATGCTCGGGGGGAAAGGGGGTGCAGGGCCCCCCGCGGCCCATTTTTGGTCACAGGAGGCTGCAGGGAAGCCTGCTAGGCACAAAACGGGGCATTGGGGGCATGCGGCGTTCCCCCCTCGTGGCCCATTTTTGGTGCCAAGAGGCTGCAGGGAGGCCTGCTAGGCCCAAAACAGGGCAGGGGATCGTGCGCGCATGCACGGGGATTGCACATGCACGCGTGGGGGGTGGGGTGCATGCGGGAGATGTCACACACACATTGCATTATGGGTGCCAGCACATGCTTGCGCTATCGCGCGTGCGCACTTTCGGCACACAATGAGAAAAAGGTTAGCCATCACTGCCCTAGTGATAGTAGACTAGTAGACGAAGTTTAAGTGTCAGGCCGAAGCCATATTTTATTAGGGATTTTGGCCTGCCACATATGATGCTTAGAATGTATTCTTGCTGTGGGAATTTGGGAGGGGCTGTTGCATGAGCAATGTAAACATGTAGCCATAACAAATGCCTTTTAGGCTTTCAAAGTCATCCTTTGTTTAGCACCTGGCCAGAAGCTGATGGAGTAACGGACACATTGGCAGAAGACAACTGGTCAACGTGATGAACTTGTGGGTGTGGGAACAAGGGAATGAACTTTAAACTGGGTGGAGAAACCCTCGTAGCTTTAGATTCGGGTTTCTTACAGATGTGCCAACATGGCTCTGCTAATAAATTGGAACTTTGATGAATGCTTTGCCTCGGACTCTGATTTAGTTTTGGATGCTATTTGGAACCCTGACATTAAGTCTATTCTGGTTTTTATAACATCTCAACCACACTTGTTGACATAGTTAAGAGGGTTTCAGAATTAAGGCCTGCAAGGGAAGCAATATAAAATAAAGTTCATTTCCATACCATAACATTTGTGCTCCCAAACCTCTCACAGAGCTGACAATATGCAGGAATATGTGGTCAGCAAGTGGTCTCTCATCACCTCATCAGTACGAAAGTGCAAAAAATGGCATCCAGTCAATGTCTACCTACTGAGTCCCTCCTGATCCAAGAGCAACTAAAATCTCTAGACTTTCCCTTCCACACGCATGAGAAATAAAGGGCTAGTTTCCAGCCTTCTCTCCCCCCCACCACCACTCTCCTCTAGTTTTTCAATTCATTTTGTATGCATTTGTTTGGTGTTTTGCCGAAGGAAAAGGGGAAATAGAAATCTGGTCAATTGCTCTAAATGTAAGCAGACTACAAAGCCCCTGCTGTTCCTCCTGCATTGACAAATCTCTTGCAAGCTGTGCTGCTGAATGGATTGCAGAATGGCTGACATGCTACCAGCCACTTTTCCCAATAGCTGTAACCACGGTTGCATGTTTCGGCAGTAACTGGAGTGGGAGAAAGAAGATGTACCTTAAAAATAATGTCTACCACAGGCATTAGGAACCGAGGGTGAGACGAGCAGAGAAATCCATCTTTGCTCTGGTCTTTTTCTCATTAACTTTCCTATTCCACTCTTTCCTTGCCTTCTTCCTTCAGTTGCCCAGCAAATTTTCCCACTCCTTGCCCTGCAGAGACACTCTCACAAAAGGACAGTAAAGTATGTCTAGTCTAACAAAGAGAAGGACAAGGGATGACATGATAGCAGTGTTCCAATATTTAGGGGGCTACCACAAAGAAGAGAGGGTCAACCTGTTCTCCAAAGCACCTGAGGGCAGGACAAGAAGCAATGGATGGAAACTAATCAAGGAGAGAAGCAACTTAGAACTAAGGAAAAATTTCCTGACAATTAGAACAACCAATCAATGGAATGGCTTGCCTTCAAAAGTTGTGGGTGCTCAGTTACTAAAGGTTTTGAAGAAGAGATTGTCTGAAATGATATAGGATCGCCTGCTTAAGCAGGGGATTGCACTAGAATAATAACACTATTATTCTGTTTTTCTGAGGTCAGATTTGGCTCTCATCCTTCCCTTCTTTGGGCATTTCAAATCTGTCACCTAGCCCACCGTTGCCTCCCTACTGTTCCCACCTGGACGGTGCCTTGGGGGCCATTTTTGGCACTAAAAACCTTAGGTTATAAAGGACCACACTTGCCAGAATTGCTGGGTTGGATTGATGCAAATGGTGAGGTTTCTGCCATTGCCAGACTGCCTAGAATATTGCCTGTCATCTAGGCCAGGGGTTCCCAATCTTGGCAACTTTAAGACATGGACTTCAACTCCCAGAATTCCCCAGCCAGCGATCCAGGTCTAGGCTATGTGTCTGCAGAGCTACGTAGCACTGTGGTCTTGCTGAGTAGCATATAAAGCACCTACAAAGTTTGTTGTAGCCTGCAGAAAATTATTTTATTACCAGCTGCAAGTTTGAGCTCACTATCCTACAATATATTGTTAATGGCTCAGACAATGACTTGTGTTCATGAGTTTAAGAACCACGGTTAATGACTTAGCAGACTTTTGCAAATTTTGACTTACCCAGTAATAAGGATGCTCATAACTATAAAAAGTAGTTTAAACTTTTCAGAATAGGCTTTGATTATTTTCTCCCTTGACCTTAGTTAAGGCCAGTTTTTAAATTCATCAACCGATCACAGATTAGCTCTGCTAAATGAACTTTTCACGTAATCCCCTGTTCTGCTCCTTTTGATCCATTTAGCATTTACTTTTTTCAACTGCAGAAGCGTGGATTGAAAGACACCGTGGAATTTCACCCAGCCCACTCCTCATTGCATAACAATAGTCATTAGTGCTTGTGTGTTGATCAATATTGGAAGAATCTGTCATAAATAAAATATCGATCCTTTAGCCACGCAACCCTGAAATTAAATACTTCATTTTAGGCAATGGCCTAATCAGATGAAAATCTAAGGCCATGATAATTGGGTTTTGACATTAAACAACATGAAACAGCTCTTCCCCCTGTTTAACAAATTGCTAGTCATTGCACTCTAAATGCAAATTAAGCAACATGGAACTTTGCCGCTCTTTGTTTCATGGTCTGTGTCAGCAAAGACAAGGCACCCCACTCCACCTATAACCACTGCTGGACAAATACTGATTAGCAACTTGGCCCTACTGGATCACATTTTGGGTTCGTGAAGCAGAACAGTTAGCGTACAGCCAGCAGGCTCACAAATACTGAAGTCTTCAAGCATGAGGTAAAAGCATTGGTTGAATACTCCAATAGTATTTGAATACTCCAATACTCAATTTCCTCTCTCTGTCCTTTATAAATATATTATATACAGTCAAATCCCATATTTAGAGGATAAAGCTGCTGTTATCGTACTTGAAATCGGCTTGTTAGACAAGCTTCATCCAACCCCTTTCTACAGTGGTGGGATTCAAATAATTTAACAACCGTTTCGCTCAGGGTCAGATTGATTGTCGTGGGAGGTGTGGCCCATCCCCATCCTCCAGCTCCACCGCACATGCGGGACAAGCCTCCCGTGACAGCCAACCTGACCCTGGGCGAATAAGTTGTTAAATGTCTACCCTTTGCCAAAAGGCTGTTTCCGAGGGTGCTTGTCTGCACGTTGGCCCCGCGGCTATTTCAGCCTTTTGGATGCGGCTCCTTTAAGGGGCGAGGTTTCCGAGGAACAAGGAGGGGGGTTACCATAGAGACAAGGAGTTGATGCTCCCGAGAGCTCATGTAGGAAGGTGAAGAATTGGGGGAAGTGGGGGGAGGGATTATCCCCCTCCCGGTGGAGCTGCATGCAGGGGATGTTGGTCAGTCTGCGGGCAAAAGTGAGAGGGGCGACGAATTAAGTTTGCAGCATGATCAAAGCTGGGCCCAATGTAGGGGAGACTGCGGGGATTTGTTTGGCCAGGCAAATTATTACCCCCCTCTGCTATCAAAGTAGATCCTGGGCGCTACGCTGCGCTACAATGGAGAATGGAAAAATGAAGCTGCCAGCATGAGGGGGGAGGAGCAGAGAGAAGAAAGAGGGAAAGTGGTCTTCTCCTTTCCTCACACTGGCCACTCCTTTGCCCGTTTCTCCATTGCGGCGCAGCACAGAGCTCAGGATCCATTTTGATAGCGGGGGTGGGTAATTTAACAACCGGTTCAGGTGAACCGGTGCAAATCGGCTGAATCCCACCACTGCCCTTTCATGAAACAGAGGAGAATCCAAGGGGAGCTGTAGAGCTATATAGAGCCTAGCCCCATATCTTGTAATGTAGCCCTCATAATTTACTACATGGTTGAGATGGGTGTGGAGGGATTTTAACGTGTACCAGTATCAGTGCTTGGATTCTTCTATATGAAGTTTGAAAGAACATGCACATGAAATACAAATGTGTGTGTAAAATATTTTGCCTGCTTTATTACATAAATGTCCTTTAATTTCCCCAAAAGTAGACTCCCTGATCGTTTGCATTACAAATCCACTAAATCCCAACTAGAATTAATTAGGAAAACTGTGATTTCTTGTCCAACACAAACACAGGACACCTTTTTGGAGAAGTTTGCATTTTATAAACACAGCAAAAATAACTCATATGCGATAAACTATCACTCTTTGGTCCTGGTTACAAGATGCTTAACTCAATTAAACATCTTCATCACAGGGGTGAAATCCAGCAGGTTCTGACAGGTTCTGGAGAACTAGTAGCAGAAATTTTGAGTAAATTGGAGAACCGGCAAATACCACCTTTGGCTGGCCCCAGAGGGGGGTGGGAATGGAGATTTTGCAATATCCTTCCCCCAGGAGTGGGGAGGAAATGGGGATTTTGCGGTATCTTTCCCCTGCCATGCCCACCAAGCCACGCCCATCAAGCCACACCACGCCCACCAAGCCACGCCCACAGAACCGGTAGAAAAAAATGGATTTCACCACTGCTTCATCAGCAGTGCTACCTGCAAATAAACATACTAAGAGAGATTAAAAATCACTATTTTGGAAATACCAAATTTCTAGCTATTTTCCAAGGGGAAAGCACTGGCTTCATGAATGTTACTTGTCCTTCTCATTGGCCAGAAAGATTCAATTTGTGTTTGCTGTCGAGTCTTTGCAGTGATTCTGTAACAAAGAGCCTTGCTTTGGGGTATTCCAGTGGCTTGGAAGGAGGGGTAGAAATGGTCAGATGGATTGCATGGCCTGAGAAAATGAACAAGAGTTGATGAGGAAGGTTAAGGTTGTGGAGAAGATATCAGATACAACCATCAGAATAGGGATGAATGGAGGGAGATATAATAGAATCCTGGAGGTGGGCTGTTCCTGGAATCAGTAGATTGAATTGTTAAGACCCATTCCTGCCACCTAACCCTCAGTAGTCACCCCCAAGGCTTGGTCATTCCCTCCTTGGTGGCTGTCTTTGGCTGCCACAATTAAATGCCAGGTCCATATGGAACAAACCCCAGGAAGTGGACCTTCTTTGTCACAGCATATGACCTTTGGAACAGAATCCCCACCCCCAAGATTCATATAGCCTCCACTTTTAAACATTCCCCCCACCTCTTGGGTTAGAATGGTTGGGTTGGCCCCTTCAAACTGCAAGGAGAAGAGGAAGGATAGTTCTGTTCTTTTGGACAATTATTTGTATATGTGTTTATGTAATTATTCCTTTACCTTTGTGAAGCTACTCAAAATAATTCGGATTTGGGTAGTCTAGAAAAGTAATATAAATAAATGCAGGTAGTCCTCGACTTACAACCATTCATTTAGTGACCATTCAAAGTTACAAGAGCACTGAAAAAAGTGACCTATGACTGCTTTTCACACTTACAACTGTTGCAGCATCCTCATAGTCACATGATCAAACTTCAGACACTTGGCATATATTTATGACGGTTGCAGTGTCCCGGGGTCATGTCACCTTTTGCGACCTTCTGACAAGCAAAATCAATGGACAAGCCAGATTCACTTTACAACTGTGTTACTTACTTAACAACTGCATTCTCTTAACAACTGTGGGAGAAAAGGTCGTAAAATGGGATGAAACTCACTTGACAACTGTCTTGCTTAGCAACAGAAATTTTGAGCTCAGCTGTGGTCCTAAGTCAAGGACTTATGTAAAATGCTAGCCCCACCAATGACACCTTCAGAATGTTGAGGAAACAGGACCTCTGGATCTTATATGGTACGTGTAGGTTCTCTTCAATGTCTTGTAAATATTATCACCAGTGGAGTAGCACTTACAGCATTATTCACCTGTTAGGAGCATCTGAATCTTGTTTTTCCTTGTTTTCTAAGAACCAATGAACGGTGTAGGAATTAGCAGCACCAATTGCCTCTTCAGGAGGATACTTTGCAGAGTGAAAACTGCCCAGGTTGGTATGTTTGCAATGACTTCAGTAACTAAGATTCCAGCCAACATTATTTGTTCAAAAAGCTGACTTCCCTAAACTTACTTTTTGTTGTTGACAAAGTGCTGTTAATTTTTTTTAATCAGTAATTGTTAGGCGGGCCTTCAAAACAAATATATTTAGAATTTAATCTCTGTGATATTTGGGCAAAGAAGCAAATACATATTGCTTTCCATAGAGAGTAAATTGATGTGTTGTAGAAATACTGCTGGCCACTTATGAATAATTCCTTCTTCATATTTTATTTATTTATATCCCTTCTTTATTATTTTTGTAAATAACTCAAAATGTAGAACATATCTAGTACTTCTTCCTCCTCCTATTTCCCCCACATCAACAACCCTGTGAAGTGAGCTGGGCTGAGAGAGAGACAAAGAGAGAGTGACTGGCCCAAAGACATTCATGACTAAGGTGGGACTAGAACTCACGATCTCCCAGTTTCTAGCCTGGTACCTTAACCACTAGACCAAACTGGCTCTCTATAATTCTTCAGGTGTTCTGAAGAAAAAACAAGATATAGTTTTCCACATGATGGCCCTCACCAATCTCTTCAGGTCCCCAAACTCTTCCCATTGCAGAAGGAGGCTTGAAGAAGAGTTCTGTTTGCATTCATTTGAGTGCAAATAGGTTGTGGATAAAGCTGCACAGCACTGCCTTTCTGGGTTGGTTGTTTTCAACTAGTGTAATGACAGGAAGGAGACAGTCATTAGTCCCCTATGCATTAACAACAGTGGTTAGAGCTCTGAAAGACATTTACACCAACGGAGCAATTAATAAAGAAACTGTGTCAGGAATTAGGGACAGCTAGCCAAATTGCCCATTAGCAGGCAGCCCTGCCAGTGCTTTATCATTGCTGTGTGCCCACAACTGGCTTTAAGAGACATAAGGATGTTATACTTCCATAGTTAAACACACAGATTTCCCCCCCCCCCTTAGGAAACCAAATTGAAACTTGGGAACAAAAGTGTTAAAAGGAACAACTGTTGAAAACATTAATAGGTAGTTGGCGAGCATATTAATAGTTAGTACAGTTCGTATATTCACTGTGAGGGTACATTTGGAATACTGAGTTCAAATCCATTCACCACAATACAAAAAAGATGCTGAGACCTTAGAAAGAGTGCAAAGAAGAGCAGCAAGGATGATAAGAGGTCTGGAGGTTAAATCATATGATGTACATTTAAGGGAACTAATTATGCTTAGCTTAAGGAAAAAAAGACTTGAGGGGATTCATGATAGCTATCTTCCAATACTTGAAGGACTGTCACAGGGAAGGAGGAGTTGATTTTCTATAGCACCTGAGGGTAAGAGAAGCAGCAATGGGTTGAACTTCATCAGAGGGGGGTAGGTAACTATGCCCACAAGTGGTGTGGCAGTTCAGAGCCTTCATGGTGATGATAGGCTTGTCACAAATACTCGCTGTGTCACATATAAACAAGAGTAAGTCACAATGGGGTTTTTTTTCCATTTTTACGCAAAAGGTTTATAAGCAACCAGTAGCTCATGTAGATAATGTATTTTCTCTAATGAAAGAAGTTAATTTACCCATTTATCCAGCAAAACCTATCAAATTCACCAACCCTTCCTCTATGGTGGTGGGTAGTGTCCAATCTTACCGTCTTTGTGCATACAACAATCGTGCTGCTGCGGTTATATATTGAAATAATAATCTATGGCTTTTTTCTAACTGCTTGTCCTAACTGATTAGTTAAGTTGTACAATATTTTGCTTTCTTTGTAAATGTGCTATTATAGATGGATGCAGAGTTTGAAGTATTAAAAATGTAAATTTATGTAAGCATCATAAAGAATAACATGGCTTCATATAATGTTATCTCATAGACCATGCTAATAGCTTGAAAATTATATGCCCAATACAGAAAGGATGAATGAAAAAACAAACCTTAAGCTACTAACTCCAGTCACTAATTTTTCAAAATGCAGATTGTGAATATAGAGATACATTAGGGGAAATATATAAAATCACTAGCAAACCAATGTCTAAAATAAAACCGAACACACAAAGGGGATGAGACAGTTCTGAGAAAGCAGAGTTAAAATAGTTAGATCATAAAATTCTGCCATCCTACATCTTCATACTTTCACCCACTGTTGTTTTATCTCTTTATATTCAGGAATGAAAGCATTTCATCTTTATGAGTGTCTCACTTTGGTTACCCTTGTATCTACTAAACAAGATCTTTATCTCTATTGGCCAGAAAACCTACTTTAGGCAAAAGCAATATGCCTAAACTGTAAGAAAAGACAACTGGAACGATTGCTAGCCGCATTTCTTTTTAAGTTTCTAGTGATTTTCCAAACTCAATCTAGGCCAGGGGTGTCCCAAGTTCAACCTTGGCAACCTTATGATTTGTGGACTTCAACTCTCAGAATTCCCTAGCCCATGAGTTGAAGTCCACAGGTTCTAAAGTTGCCAAGGTTGGGCACTTTTGGTCTAGACCCAAAAGCTATGTTAAAAAAGTCAGGGTGAAATATATAAGCAAAGGATAATTTGTGATTTCAAAAATTAAAAACAGTGCTCAGTTTTCGATGTATACATTGTCTGTGGGAAATTAAGGAGTAATTTCCCATTCAAATATGGCTACAAGGTATGCCTTGTGGTTTAGATGATCTTCCCTTTACTTCTAGATGTTTAGATTCTGGTTTGATCAGAGCAATATAGTCAAGTGGGAATTTATATGCCTCAGGCTGAGCCCTGGTACTAACACTCTGACATATAGCTCATTTGATGGGATCCAGGTGGAAGCTTTGAGCAAAACCAAGAGCAGGTCAAGAGAAATCCCCAACTCATGCAAATTGGTCTTCTCATTCTGTTCTGTGGATTCCAAACTATAGTGAACCTCACAAGCAGGGGTGGGTACCCCAAAGGTGCTTTTTCAAAAGGCAACTGGACTTTGTTCTTCCTTGAAGACATTTCACTTCAGAGAAGTCCAGTTGCCTTTTGAAAAAGCACCTTTGGGACAATCAAGACCTGGATGACTGAGAATATCCATAGACAGGGGTGGGCAATTAATTTTCCCAAGGGTCAACATTAGAAACTGGGATTGTTGCGGAGGGCCAAACCAATAGGGGTGTGAAGGTGCGTAGGCACGCTCGCACACAAATAATTTTTTTTAAAAGCAGTCACCTTCAAAATAAAAGCAATGCAGTTGTAATGCATGCAATTTTGAGAAAAGATATGAACGCATTAAGAAGCAACTTTAAAAAAATGTAAGAATAGATTAGGGGCATTTAAATATGAACATGAATGATGAAAGGAAAAAACATGCTCTATTCATGCTATATGATACTGTATGCACTTTTAACAAAATATGCCTCTGTGTTTCTTAAATTATGGTCCTAGGACACACACACCCCAGGGATCTCCCAAGACTCTCTCAGGGATCCATTAAATCAAAAAATATTTTCCAGACTGTGTTGAAAAATCATACAAGATTAAAACTATCATTGAACAATTATGATAAGCGATAGCTGCAGTAAATACGTCAATTTTAATTTTTAATATGGTAAATAATCTATAAATATCATCCAGGAGAGGAAAAATAAATTCTTGTAGGGTCCTCCATAATTTTTAAAAGCATGAAAGAGTCTTTGAGAGGAAAAAAGTTCAAGAAACACCGATCTATAAAACTAACTCTGCCTATGTCACTATAAGATAATTATAGCTAATGTAAAACATCTCCAGATAGAAGATTTGCATCATTGGTGTTTGTGGTGGATCCAATTGTTCCTACAATTTTGTGGAGCTGAAGCAATTTATTTCTGACTCTGATTTACTGCAAAATAAAGCAAAATCAGTTCTGAGCCTATGAAACTCAAATCAGCCTATAGTGAAGTTTCATCATATCCCCAACCCATGGTCCAGCTTCCTGTTCCCTCTGCTTGTTTCTTGGCATAAGCATTATTTAGATTGGAGCTTTCTTTACTCTCCTGCTCCCAAAATCTATTTCTCCTTCATCCATATATGCTACCATCCTTAGGGATACTTTTTTTAAAAAAAACACCGCTCAGTGCAAAATTGCTGGCATATTCTTCTTCCATCTTTTCTTTTTCAATCCAATAGTGAATTGATGCCAGGAGAGCAAGATATTTTGGCAGATTTCAGTGGCTTTAATCTACATTTTTAAAATCTATCTTGCATAGCGTTCCCATATAGCTATCTCTCCGGTTATTCTTTCACAAAATAGAAAAGAAATGTATGCAAACATAAAAACATGCAGGGGGAAGGCTGGGGGCAGGAGGTTGCAGTAATTTACAGATTTACAGAGTTGGAAGGGACCTTGCAGGTCATCTAGTCCAACCCCCTGCCCAAGCAGGAGACCCTACATCTGCCTCTACCTTGTTGGAAAGCATATGATCAGCCAAAGAGACACAAGATGAACACTAACTGGCTCTTCTCTGAAAACACTAGATTTGCAAAGGGTAGATACCTACAAAGACAACTCAACGATGATTGCAGATAGGTTTGCAATTGTTTTATGTGAACTTGGGAAGCAGAAACATTATGAATGAGCAACTCAGAAATGGAAAGACCTCCTCCTGGTTGTAAAAGGTTTTGTTACAGCAGCAACAACATTAAAAATCTGAAGTCCTGTTTAATATTCATCATGTCATCATCAATCATAGTTCTATCTTCCATCGCTTTACTTACTCATAACCTCCATTAAATCTCAGTGACATCTCTGAGATGTGAAAGGACCTATGCTTTATTTCTAAAATACAATGTTTTTAAAAAGAAACGCACAATTGCAGCCAGTTATGAAATAAATATAAAATATTTATCTTGTTTTAGTATTTGATGGATATTCTCCGTGTAAAAAAAAATCTGTGAATGTTTTCACAGTGACTTTTGGTAACAATCTGACCCTTAAATTTGTTTACTGAAAGGATGGGCAATTCTGTTAATTGGCTGAGTAATGAAACTTAATCAAGTTGGGGCCTTTGGGGTATGTTGGGATACAATTTCTATCATTCCAATTGGTCATACTGAATGGGGTCAGCATGAGTTCAATGCATTCAGAAGGCAGTCCCAATCCATTCCTGGAAAATAGTCTAGAATTATATTATATTGCTCACTGCTAGAAAAGAGGACTAGGAATGATTAAATAATAATGTGAAGTCCAAGATAGCATTTGATTACATGCACAAGAGTGATGGAGTGAGAATAAATCTCACAGAGGTGATGTTTGATCTTTTCCCCGGAATTCAGACATTAGAAATAAAACCGTAGTTTAAAGTTCTAATTAAAATATTTATTTCGGTACAAAAACAATAAAATCTCATTTGTTTACATGTCTGATATAAAATACAACTTCCTTCGTCAGAAGCCAGAAGAAGAAGGGTAGAACGGAGATTCAGGAATGCACTCATGCGTACAAGAACATATCAATCACGTGCTCAGGAATAAACCATTATATTAGATAGGGATGCAACTCCCTGCATATACATGTAACAGGCAATAAATCACATCGTGACAAAGAGGCAGCTGTTGAGACTATTACATTGAGTTCTTCTCAGTAAAAGCAGTGAAGAAAGGCAACTGCTTTCATAGGACAGGAGGAACTAAGTGAGAGGGAGTGTAGGAGGTAACCAGGCTAAGCCGGAGGGAAGGGTCAAATATGCCATGAGTCTCTTGCCGGCATATTCTTGAGTCTCTTCGCGCCCACAAGAGTTCTAAGTCCAGCCCACCTTGAATTCCATTGACTCTTACCTATTGCCAATTTGCTTTAATCATTAGTAGTTCAGATTCTTGTAGAGAGCTTAAGCTTACAATAACCCTTCATTTTCATTTGAACTGCCTGGATTTCCTGATTTACCTGCGCTTGACAGCGAGCAAGCAATTCTTGTACAATTTGATGGAACCAAAGATGACATAAATGTAATCCCTTAATTCACTCTGTAAAAACGGTACACTTTTTCATGTTAAATACAGATAGTCCTCAACTTGCGATTATTCACTTAACAACCATTCGAAGTGTGAAGAGTGATCTCCAAACAATCCCTGCACTTACAACTATCACATAACCCAGTGGTGGGATTCAAAAAAAATTACTATCAGTTCTGTGGGTGTGGCTTGGTGGGCAGGGCGGGGCTTGGTGGGCGTGGCAGGGGAAGAATACTGCAAAATCTCCATTCCCTCCCACTCCAGGGGAAGGTTACTCCAAAATCCCCATTTCCTCCCGATCAGCTGGGACTCAGGAGGCAGATAATAGATGGGGGCGGGGCCAGTCAGAGGTGATATTTACTGGTTCTCCGAACTACTCAAAATTTCCGCTACCGGTTCTCCAGAACTGGTCAGAACCTGCTGAATCCCACCTCTGGCATAACCTCACAGTCATTTGATCAAGATTAGGGTGTTTGGCAACCAACATGTATTTACAAACGGTTACAGCATCCTGGGGTAATGAGATCATCATTTGCAACCTTCCCAACAGGCTTCCAACAAGCAAAGTCACTGAGGGAAGCTTAACGCCTATGTGATTCACTTAACCACAGCAAAAAGGAACATAATAAAATCGGATGGACTCATCTAATAACCACTTTGCTTAGTAATGGAAGTTCTGGTCCCAATTATGGCCACAAATTGAGAACTACCTATATACATCTACTGACACAGAAAAGTGGCTGTTGTGTAATTACCGTATATACTCGAGTATAGGCCGACCCGAATATAAGCCGAGGCACCTAATTTTACCACAAAAAACTGGAAAAGTTATTGACTCGAGTATAAGCCTAGGGTGGGAAATGCAGCAGCTACCGGTAAATTTCAAAAATAAAAATAGATACCAATAATGTTTTTGAATATTTATTTCAAAGAAAAACAGTAAACTAGCTCTAAGTGGAAAAGAGGGTCAATAAAAACAATATGGTATCAACAATAACTTTAAAAGTACAAAAACCTTAGCTCATTGAGCAACCAAGCTAAAACACATTCAGGCTAATAGGAAAAGGTGTCTTGCACTCAAGAGCAACAAGAGATAAATTTGTATATTTTGGTCTTTGGAGGAAAACCATTCCTCTGGCTAAGAAAAAGGAGAATGCCTTGTTTAAACTTGTGTTTATCATTTTATAAGCATGAATTAAATATTAAAGAGCATCTATAAATGTTCCACCAATTAATCATGACATTTTTTCAGTTGATTAATTTTATTGTTTATCTGACTGATCAATCAGATGTCACCATCATTGAAATCATATTTTTGGAGCTATAAGCTTGATGCACTTCCTTACATATTGCCAAATGTTAAAAAAACAAAGCTAGTAATCTCTTCAGAAACAGCCTGACTGTCAAATCATAGTACAGGTAGTCCTCAACTTACAACCATTCATTTAGTGATCTTTCAGTCACAATGGCACTGAAAAAAGTGACTTATGACTGTTTTTCACACTTATGACTGTTGCAGCAACCCCATGGTCACATGATTTACATTCATATACTTGACAAGTGGTTCATATTTATGACAGTTGCCATATCCCAGGGTCAGGTGATCCCCTTTTGCTACCTTCTGACAAGCAAAGTCCATGGGGAAGCCAGATTCCCTTAACAACCATGTTGCTAATTTAACAAGTGCAGTGATTCACTTAACAACTAGGACAAGAAAAGTCATAAAATGGGGTGAAACTCCCTTAACAAATTTCTCACTTAGCAACGTAAATTTGGGGCTCAACAGAGATCATTAAGTCAAGGACTACCGGTACCTCTAAAGAAGAAGAGTTGCACCAAACAGGAATATTGGGGGGCTCTCACTTCACCTCACACAACCTGCTGCAAATATAATGTGACAGGGGGCAGAACACCCAATTCCAAGTGTTCACCCCCAACATAGCAGGGCTCCATGTTGAGGAAAGTGATTGATGATTGAAACAAGCCCAAGTCCCACATTAAACCAGTCAGGACAGCGTCAGTCAGTGGCCTAGTTCTACTGGTAGAATTACAATTAGCCAGGAAGGGAAAACGGGTTTAGGCCAGAATGCTTTTTTATCACCTCAAGCCCTGCAGAATAACAATTTAATGGGGGGGGGGGGGCGTCTGGTTTTCTGCCTTCTGACTGACTCGAGGAATTATTTTTCCACTTAAAAGTATGCTGGAAGACAATCTTGGGGACATTTCAAAGGTGCTGGGTTTGAACACGAGGCCAGGCATCTCTGCATTATTTCGTGGCAGAAGCAGCAGCAACTGGGCATACCGCATCTACTCGGGCTTCCCACTTTTCAGCAGCCCTGCCTACTCACCTGCAGGCCGTCGTCCTGCAGCCGGCAGGCTCTCTGCCATTTCCCAGCCTTCACCCCCTGCTTAGCTCGGTGCTGCTTGCGCGGCAGCAATCGCTCCGCGCGGCGTTTCCCAGCCTTCGCCCGCTGCTTAGCTCGGTGCTGCTTGCAAGCCCGAGACAAACCACGCCGCGCGGAGAAAAACGCTCGCACATTGAGGACGCCGGAGAAAGCGGCTGGGATGGTTGGGATTTGTCCCGCGCTTTGCTAAAACTCCCTGCATCGATGGCTGGCTTGAGGTTTACTGGCGCCTGAATTTGACGGACAAAACGCGTCTTGGGGGGAGGTGGAAAGGAGCTGTAACAGCTGCGCTCAGTAAACCTCGCTGATCTTTTGAGAGCAATAAGATAATCTACTAACGTCAGCAGAAAGATTTCGCCGAGGAAAGGAGGAGGGAGCAGCGGCGGCGGCAGAGCCGAAAAGCGGTGGGAGCCGAAGGGGAGGCTCCGTCGCTGCAACAGCCCCAGACCTCCGATCCTGAAGCTCTGCCGGCCGCCTCCTTTTCTCGCCTCCCGCCTCCCCTTCGGCTCTGCCGGCAGAGCTTCAGGGCTCCTGAACGGTGAGGAAAGGAGGAGGCAGTGGCGTACGGCAGAGCCGAAGGGGCGGTGGGAGGCGAGGAAAGGAAGCGGCGAGCAGAGCCGAAGGGGAGGCTCTGCTCGCCGCCTCCTTTCCTTGCCTCCCACTGCCCCTTCGGCTCTGCCGTCGCCACTGCCTCCTCCTTTCCTCACCTTTCAGAAGCCCTGAAGCTCTGCCGGCAGAGCCGAAGGGGCGGTGGGAGGCGAGGAAAGGAAGCGGCTGGCAGAGCCGAAGGGGAGGCTCTGCTCGCCGCCTCCTTTCCTTGCCTCCCACCGCCCCTTCGGCTCTGCCGTCGCCACTGCCTCCTCCTTTCCTCACCGTTCAGGAGCCCTGAAGCTCTGCCGGCAGAGCCGAAGGGGAGGCGGGAGGCGAGAAAAGGAGGCGGCCGGCAGAGCTTCAGGATCGGAGGTCTGGGGCTGTTGCGGCGACGGAGCCTCCCCTTCGGCTCCCACTGCTTTTCGCTGAGGAAAGGAAGAGGCAGCAGCAGCGGCAGCAAAATTTCCAAGTGAAATTTTTAACTGACTCGAGTATAAGCCGAGGCGGCTTTTTTCAGCCCAAAAAGTGGGCTGAAAAACTCGGCTTATACTCGAGTATATACGGTAGTTTCTGTTACACCAGGAATACTGAAAAATTGTTTTAGCAAAACTGTTTCACTAGAGACTTAACTGCATCTTAACAAGATCACCGTGTGAAACGATTTGGATTAATCTGCAGCTAAGCAACACACACAAATGTCTCATACTTTAATCTGGTACGCAGTCCTGCTTTTAACATTTATTGTGACATCCATTCCAGAAATATTAGAGCTCTCATAATGTTTTCCTCCCACTCCCCAACAACTGGTCATTTTGACTCTTTACCAAACGCAATGCCAAATGGGTGTATTTTTACAGTGTGAGCTAATGGTGAAAAGGCTGTGACATGATCCTATTATCAGACTTCCAAGTACTCAAAAATAAACCTGCAGCTGAGTCAAATCCAGAAGGGGCAATTTTTTAAATTATAGGACAGCAAGAGAGTACAGAACTGGAGGCTCTGAATCAGGAGAAGTATAAATACCATGTGTCCTGCTTTTTTCTGCAGCTACTGCCATAAAAAATAAATTCTGATTGTATAAGCACAGTCCAGCTGCAGTTTTACAAGTTAGAAATGCCCTAATTTAAAGTCCTGTTGATACTTTTAATCTTTCCTTATTCTGTAGGAAGTTAGCACCCATCCCTCCCCTAGGAAATGAGATATCCTAGGAAATATTAAAAGGCAGAATATATTCTGTGGAATATCTCTGGAAACATGCTTGTGAGCAGACAAAAGACTCCCCTTGGAAAACCCCCACCCCTGGCCAACGGGCCATTAAGGACTGGGCCCAGCTCACATATTCCTCTCACCTGGCCTGGAAGTCTTCTGCATAACAGAACCACAATAGGATTTGCCCAAGGCCTTTCATTCAGCCAAAGCTGGGTTAGACAAAAGCCTATAGAGTTGCCACTGCATGGCCTTCTGGGAGCCTGACCACCAATCAGTTGCATCATATACACAAGGAACAGGAAACTAAGAGGTGGGACCCAACAGAGAGTATAAAACAAGAAACTCAGCATCTCTTCTGTCTCTTTTCTCTTCACCCACATCTGGAAACATGTAATCTACCTTTTCTGTACAGGGGCTCATGCCATGTGCTCCTGTCCACCATATTAAAACCTCCTTTCCAAGCAACTTCCATGAATCCAGTGTCTTTTTCCCCACTTGGAAATGAACCCAGAAGGATATTCCTTACAACAATTCCTCTAGGGTTCATTACATACTCTTCTGTAAAATTATATCAGAATGATCAGGATGCAAAATATGTAACTGGCACAATTGAAGCAAGAGCATTTAGGCAGGTTTACTTATTTATTTATAAAAGTTATTTATAAAATTTATAGGCCGGCTAAAAAAGGTAACCCTGGGCGGCTTGGAACTCTCTGGGCATGAAACTGTTTCCAGTTTTTTAAGATGAGCCGTGCCCATTTGGAATTACAAGTAAGTGCACATGCACTTCAAAAGTTCTTGTAATATCTTTTTGAGAACTCACTAAAATTGTGAAGTATTATTTTAAAACCTTTCTGTCCAACTGTATAGGAAAGGAAAGAAAAACGTCAGTCTTATATCTCAATTTTATTGCTTTACAAGTTAAGACTTTAAAGGGAAGAAAATACTGCATTTATGGATAATGTTACACATACATTCAGCTGCAAACTGGAAGGAAAAAATACCTTTGGAAATGGATCTTAGAGCCTTTTTAGCTCAGAGTAAAATGTTGGTAAATAAGTTGTGCCATAGTGCCATCTACTGTACTGATGCACATTTTAAAGTTACCAGAAATTATTCTTGCAATAAAGAAAAGCATTCCAGGAAGGAAAGAAAGCAGGTGGTGATGACACATTTTTGCCAAGGCCCAGCACAAATCAAAAGAAAAATAATAGCTGTAAAATTCCATGCAATAGTTCACAATTTAACAACCAAGATAAACTAATATTTGTAACCAAAACAAATCTAACACAACAACCATGTGTAGCTTTCAAAAAGTGTCCTCTCGTCCTGAAGAGTGTACACTAAAGTGACCAGATTTATTTATTTTTAAGCGGGACGGGGGGAGCGCCTGGGCGCCGCCATTTGTTTTGCCCTCTGCGCATGCGCAGAACGCTGCGCATGCGCAGAGGGCAAAACAGCAAATGTCGGCGTCCAGGTGGGGGGGGAGGCGGGAGGGCGCTTGGATGCCTGGAGCTCGCGACAGGTAAGCTGACGGCTGCCTCCTTTCCCCGTCTCCCGCCTCCCGAGGAAAGGCCTCCCGAAGGGAAGGCGGGCTCCCGAAGGGCTGCCGGCTCCCGAAGGGGAGGCGGGAGGCGAGGAAAGGCCTCCTGCCTCCCCTTCGGGAGGCTTTTCCTCGCCTCCCGCCTCCCCTTCGGCCGGGCTGGCAAGCAACGAACGGGAGGCGGGAGACGGGGAAAGGAGGCAGCCGGCAGCTTACCTGCTCCAGGCATCCAAGCGCCGCGGTCTCCCGGTCGCCCGCCCGGCCCCAGGGCAATGGCGGCAGCGAGGCGATGGGGGGAAGAAAGGGGAGGGGGACGAGGAAGGGCTGTTTGCGCCGCCGGAGGGGCCGCTCGTGAGCTCAAAGCGGCGACGGCTCCTCATCCCTCACCCCTCCCAACAGCAGCGGTGCCTCCGAGGGCGGGGCTAGGGATGGGGCGGGGGAAGGAGAGGAGGAGCAGCCTCCCTTCGCCCTCCCCCCAGCAGGCAGCCGCCTCGCTGGAATTCCGCCCGACTTGCTTCCAGTACCTCTCTTTTGCTTCCCCTGTAAGGTGACCAGACGTCCCGCTGTTTCCGCATTCTTTTCAAAAAAAGCGGGACTTTTTGAAAAGAATGCAGGACGCGGGACACACGCTTGAAAAGTGTGTCTGTCCCGCCAAAAGCGGGACATCTGGTCACCTTAGAGTACACACACACGATTAATATACTGTAAAATAAATACAACCAGGACACTAGCAATTTTGATGGCAGATTCAAATACTCAGGCCCCACATGAATACACCAGTGAAAAGAAAAGATCCTTAGATCCCTTTCAAAGAGTCTCGGATTTTCACAGAGGTGAAGGGAAGGAGGCAACTGAATTCAGAATCCCAGAGCCAAGTTCCTGGAACCACAAAGCTAACTTTAGACTCTTGTTTTCCTGGATCAGGGAAACAAAAATAAGAAATAAAGAACAACCCAGGTTGTAAGGCAAAATAAGGGAAAACTGATATTGGACGGACTGTGATCACAGAGATGTAAACTTCAGAGGCAAGAGTTTGAATTGGGCTCTACCAGTGGTGAAATCCAAATTTTTTTACTACCGGTTCTATGGATGTGGCTTGGTCCGCGTGGCAGGAGAAGGATACTGCAAAATCTCCATTTTTTAACTACTCATTAATTTTCAAGCTTTAAGTGTCAATTTATCAAGCCCCATCACATAGTTTCGTAGCGAAGCCACGGGTATCAACTAGTCTAAAATAAATGTTAACTTTCAAAACCACACCTCACCAACACATGGGAACACATTGCTTTATTTGCATGTGTTAAGAGGAAAATTACAGCTAGTCCTTGAGTTACAACCACAATTGCCTTCAAAATGTATGTTGCTAAGTGAAACATGTCAAGTGAGTTTTGCCCCATTTTACAAGTTTTCTTGCCACCGTTAAGTGCATCTTTGCAATCGTTTAGTAACATGGTTATTAACTTAATAATATTAAGTGAATCTGGCTTCCCCATTGTTTGCTAAAGGGGATCACGTGACCCTAGGACACTGCAACCATCACAAATATGAACCAGTTGCCAAGCATCTGAATTTTGATCATGACCATGGGGATGCTGCAACGGTCATAAATAGGGAAAAACCGACCATGTCACATTTTTCAGTGCCGCTGTATCTTTGAACGGTCACTAAATGAACTGTTGTAAGTCGAGGACTAGCTGTATATGCCCCAAAGCCAACGATCCTATAATCAATTTGTAATATTTATTTATTATTTATTTTATTAAACGCTCTTATAGGCCGCCCAATCCCGTGGGACTCAGGGCGGCGTAATAAAGGTACCAGGTGTACCCTATCTAGATTGCAAAACTGCGAATCGGGACAACTGCCGGAAGCGGAAAAAATCTGCCAGCCCAACTGTTTACAGCCCGCGCGTGTGAATCTAACCACGAGGATTTGTAAATTATGCTTTAACATAATTAAACTCCATTGTGACGACCACGTCTCTTTCCAGGCGCGGGATCGCTTCGGGAAGCAATCCAGCGGAGCGGGCTGCGTTTCGCCCCACTCCCGACCTCAATTTTTAAGCGGAGCGCATGCGTCGCTTTAGAGCAATACGGGTGGAGCTACGTATCTCTCACCATAGAGCTAGGAAAAGTTTACTTCTTTGATGTTATTATTTCTATGAGTCTCCCCAGGCGATCGCAGAACCGGATGAGGATGGGGGGGGGGGCGAGGCGAAGGCCCTGGCTTTGCATTGCGCATGCGCTCGTAGCAGAGGGATGTTTGAACTGGAGCATGGAGTTCGTTTAACCGTTTGGTTAGAATGGACCTTAGCAACGCCCGGCCCGTTTTAGCAGGTACAGGCATGAGGCGGGCGCGGAAAAAGAAACCCGTTGCCGGGTTTGGAAAAAGAAAGCGAGGGGGGCACGGAATGTGGGAAGGAAAGACTATTTCTTTACACGTTAGCTGTGCGTCGTTGTAGAAACCTTTGGGGGAGGGGCGTTAAAGAGGTAAAAGGGGAGCCTGAAGTATGAAGAGTTTATTTATTTATTTAGTTTATTTATTTATTTATTTATTTATTTTGTCAAGCATGTACAGTATAGTAGTTGTTTGTATAAACATAAGTAAAAAGTACCGATAAAAGAGGACAGTAGGACAGGAACGGTAGGCACAGTGGTGCGCTTGACAGTTTATAACTCAGTGGGAAGTAGTGGTGCACATCTTCATCTTTCCTCAATCGGGTCTTCACGTACGTTGGTCCACATTTCATCCCAGCATCTCCGACAGGGCTGTGGGCCACGCTGATTAGGAAGTCCCAGTTATAGGGGGGGGGGGGGGGACCTAATATGCAGGATAATTTCTTACGGTATTTATATATCGAGCTTCTTAACCGCCCCTCTCCCTCATAGGGGGGCTCTGGGCGGTGTACAATTTAAGCAGTACAATATGATATTAAGAACCCATAGTTTAGGATTGTTTTATGTACATAAAAGTGGACATACAATGTACATACATAAAATTACAAAAAATAATCGCATCCTTCCTCTCCGCCAACCTAAAGTGGGTGTGAAATAAGTGTAGTACCAAGTAGGTTCTTTTTTACTGTCTCAAGGGTGCTTTTTCAAGAGGCAACTGGACTTTCTGGTTTTTCTTTAAAGGCGTTTCGCTTCTCATCCAAGAAGCTTCTTCAGACCTGATGTATTATTTGGGTTAAAATTACATTGAATTTAGCATGCCTCACCTTTGGCTTTGATGCTTAGGAGACTATGAAGTATGCCATTCAAATAATTAAAGATTTGATCCAAAAAGTGGTAGTCCCAAGAAAATACTGTTAACATTTCTCTCATAATTCCTATGTAGGTGTTGTAGCATATGTTGAAGTATGGTCATCCAGCAGAACAGAAAACTACTCGAAAGCCTTTACTCAACAGCTCCTTGATATGGGAGCAAAAGTAAGTAACTAAACTGGTTGGTATACAAATACTAATCCATAGTTTTATTTAACCTTTTTTTTAATAAAGCACAATGTGCATAAATATAGGGCATGATTCAGAAACTTTAGAGATTGAATTGAATATTCTAAACTTAATCCAAGCAAATTATGTTGTAGCTGAATGTGTGAGTGAATAAGTCACTTCAATTCTATTGATATGAAGGATATAAATAGGCAGATACCAAAATGATTTCAGAATTCACCAGTGCCTTCTCAAGTCTCTGTTGAGATGAAGGAGCAGAAATAGTTGCTCACCAACAGGCAAAATCTTTCAGTGGCTGTAGAGAAAATAGGCAGTTTCTACATTAACAAAAATGGAGGTTTTTTTTAATGGAACCCAAATAGGGTAACTTTAAAAGCTATACAAAGTTTAAAAGTGATGTTTCACTTCAGTAAACTTCAAGTAAAGCTGCCTTTCAAAACTCCTTTGCAAAGCAACTCCATCACTTGTTTTACCTGCTTGCTTTTGTGGTCTACCACCTCCTAGATACTGGAAATACAAGAAAGCAAATAGTTCCTTATTTTTGTTGCTGCTGATTTATAATGTCTTGCTTGTTAAAGAATTCTTAAAATTCTAAGGTTGCACACTATTCAAAGATCTGGGATAGCTTAATCTTTAATTTGATTTCACAATGTCTCCATGAAATCTTTGACTTACATCCTGCTCCAAACACCAGACTGCAACTAAGGCTAAGTAATTTCACATTCCCTTTTTTATATTGTCTGTTTCTTTTTAATTCCAACTTCTTTTTATATACTTTGCATAACATTTATACGGTACATCCACCATGGCTATTCTTTATCAGGTAACTACAGCATGCAAATCTCAAAGGAATAAAAAGTAGTAAAAAAAGTAGGAGATAATAGAAAATGAAAGCTAATTAAATTTAGTTCATGATCACATCATTCACTATATCAGGAATCTCCAACCACCAGGCCATGGCCTACTACCAAGCATGGCCATTCGGAACCAGGCCACGCAAGCGGTGGCCGCGCATGGGTGCCCAGATTCATTTGCATGAGCAGCGGGCACAAGTGTACAAAGCTCTATATCCTATTTCTGAGTCACCCCTACAATTTATCACAATCAGACCCAGATATATAGATCTCAGTCGAACTGTTTTATCCAGATAAAAGGCTGTGTTCCATGAACTGTAATTTGCAGTTTAATGAATATTCAGGAATAAAAGACATTTCCTTCTAATTGGTCAACTAGAGCTAGGTTTATTACAGATCTGGAAACCCAAGGCAAGATTATCTTTATGATCCCTTCTAATCTCAAATGATTCTGTACCGTAAGTATTCTAAAAATAGTAAACTTTTTTCTCTTTATTAGATACAGAGTACTGATGGAATCTGCAAATTCCCTGCTTACCTACTAAAAGCACAAAACAATGTGTAACTTCAGTAGAAATGAAGAATCTTAAATATTTTCAGAAACCATTTATATAGATAACATTTTAAAATGCTTTATTCTTTTGTAGGTTTCTAAGACTTTGAACAAACAAGTTACTCATGTGATCTTTAAAGATGGATTGCTATCTACGTGGAATAGAGCTCAAAAAGCTGGAATTAAACTTGTGTCAGTACTTTGGGTAGAAAAGTAAGTATTGATGCTTAGAAATATACCAGAGGAGAAAATATTACAAGAATAATATTAGTACAATCAATGTGGATTTCAAATGTCCCCAATATATAATAATGTTGTATCTGAATAGAATGCAAGGAATAACTATTGGCTACAAATTTGAGTTGCTTCAAATGGATTTGCATTGTATAGGACATTAGTTGTGTGTATGCTTGTTCTAAATTCAGTCTAGCTTCAACCAGCTTGAAGTACTATGAGTAAAAAGCTGCCAGAGATCTTGAAGAATTGCTGGCAGGGAATAAATAGGCAATGCTAATAATGGATAAGATAAAGCAATGGTCTGAATTACTGTAGGAGCTTCAATAAATATATCTTGCTGCCAATTGAGAAGTTATAGTAGAATTGATGTTAATTACAAATATGTTTAAAATATAGCAATTAAACTTCTAATCTTCCAAGAAAATACTAGGCTATTGTAGGCATAGTTAAAAAGATGAATTTCCATAGTATTTTTATTAAAGTTCTTAAATTGCAGTACAGTGATCCAGAAATTAGCTTAACTTTCCATTTCTGATTGATGAGAGCTTCTATACTAATTATTTACTGCAGTGATTGATTTTGTGTGTGTGCATCACATACCCTATTGACCAAGCTTAACAAAAAAATACAAAAAAAGCAATTCAGTTTAGAATTACCACAAATGCTGTTTAGAATTATGATTTGAACCTTTATTATGCCTAAAATCCTGAGACTCATATTTTTGGGGCATATAAGCTTTCATCTTAACTATTAAAGTATGTCAATTTTCTTGTGTAGTATTGCCATATACTGTTTGCATCTGTAAGATCACTAGATGTCACTAAAATCCCATTGCTAGTGTCCTTATTGCAATTTCATGTTTTCATAGCTTTACAGGTGGTCCTTGCTTGCAAATGGCAACTGGAACTCGAAATTCTGTTACTAAGCCACTTGGTTGTAAGTGTAGACACATGACTGCAGTCCCAGTTGCTATTATTAGATGAATCCCACATGGTCGCAGCATCTTTGTGGTTGCATGATCACTGTTTTCTGCTGGCCCCTGCCATTTTATTTTGTTTGTCAAATCTAGAAGTGAAAATTGCAAATGGCAATCACAGGATGGTCTCCATTGCGTTCATAAGTTGAGGATTAACTATATTTTCCTGTGAAATAAATAAGTCTGTATTTAGAAGTACACCAGTTCAAGAAATAACATGTCAAAAGATGGGAAAGAATATTACGAAGACTTTGAATTTGCATTCTGAGCCCTTTTTCATTTTTTTTATTAGTGGTTTCTATTTCTTCTTGATATGGCAGAATAACATTATACATTTCTTTATTTTACTAATACTCTGTTGATTTCCTGTTTCCAGTATTCACTTTTGCCTCCCTGCTTCTCTTAAGTAGACAAAATGAAGTACTGCAATATTCATTAGAGTTGAGCAGCTTGTGGCAAATATTATAAACAAAACTAACAATTATTAATTTAAAATAAAAATGAGAAATATTGTAAAAGAAATGTATCTTTATAAATTTATCTTTATAAATACCACTGAATACCGTATTTTTTGGAGTATAAGATGCACCTTAGTTTTGGGGGAGGAAAACAAGGAAAAAAGGCCTCTGCCTCCAAGCAATTTGCCAAACAGCAAACAGCACAGATGATATACACTGTTTGCTGTGTATTTCTGTGCATGTGTGCCTGACCCATAGAAATAGCAAAGAATTGGAGAAATGAACATTATGCCAGAAAGTTTTCTTAAATGTAGGCACACTAACTCTTCCCAATTATTTAAATAGATCTACTCCAAGGTAACTAAACTCTAATACTAAACAGGACACTGTTACATTTCATACTATACTTGTACAGAGCTGTTAAAATTAATTAAAATTTCTGGAAGTATACATCATTCTCTAATATTTAAAAGAAGATACAATAGCAATGGGCCTCTTCAGAGCAAGCATTTATTTTAAAAAGCTTCTTTATTTTGTTAAGTTGTCTAGATTTACAGGGATCTCCAACCTTGGCAACTTTAAGACTTGTGGACTTCAACTCCCAGAATTCCACAGCCAGCAAAGCTAACAAAGCTGGCTGTTGAATTCTGGGAGTTGAAGTCCACAAGTCTTAAAGTTGCCAAGGTTGGAGACCCCTGGCTCTAGAACAATAATAAAGCAGTCTTTAAAAAATAAGTCTAATAATTTGAACATTCTACAGACATTTATAGTTATTCACTTACCCCTTTGCAGCCAGTTCAGCAAAAATAAAAACCTGCGTCTCTCCCAGCTATTTGCCTCTTTGCAGTTAGTTTCACTTTCATTTTCCCACATGGCAAACCTAATCAGCTGTAGATCGGGAAACTGCTACTGACTTGCTTGGCTTTACAGGCTCTTCCCTCTTTCCTGCAAGCAGGTAAATTGCTGGAAGACAGAGGCCAAAGGGTGGGGGTGGGTGGGTGGGTGGGGCTACATTTGGTGTATAAGACGCACCCAAGTTTTCACCCTCTTTTGGAGGTAAAAAGGTGCGTCTTATACTCCGAAAAATACGGTAAGTGGTATTTTGGTAAGTAACCCAAATTATGTGTAATAAATGTTGTAAAATAAGATATGTGTTTGTATTTGTAAACACTACAAAATACTGTAGCACTCACAGACACACATACATACACATACCAGCAGATTGGAGAGAGAGAGAGAGAGAGATTGGAGAGGAAGAGATTTCAAGAGAATAAACTGTTTCCTCTTCTACACATTGGAAGCAATATGATCAGGCCAAAAGTAAAAAAAAAGGGTCAGGCAAAGGACAGAAACTGCTTGCTTTTTTTCTCACTTCTTCCCCCCACCCCATAAATACAGAGATTGGAGAGAAAGAGATTTCAAGAGAATACTGTAAACTGTTTGCATTGAATGTCTGTACCTCCCATCCCAGGCTGCCAGTATGTTCGCATGTTTTCAATATGTAGAAGAGAAAACAGTTTACTTTCTTGCAATCACAGTGAGCAAACACATTTAATAAATAAATAAAATCCCTTACTTTCCAATATCTCTGTTCTTTAGGGGGAGGAAAAAACATAGGCCAGGCACAGGACTATTCATACTGGCTGTAAAGGTGTTCATGTGACTGAGGGACACTGCAAAGGTTGTAAATGGTCCATAAAGTTATTTTTCAGCACTGTCATAACTTCAAACAGTCACTGAATGAATAGTCAGTGTGAGGAGTTGTATTGTTTCAGATTTCTGGAATTGAGACACAGTTTTCTTGAAAAATACTGTTCTACATTAACACAGTAAAAATCAATATTTCAGCAAATATTCAGATGCTATTTATATCCAGATGTGTTCTATAGAATTATTTTTAAGTGTCACTTTATGTTTGGAAGATTTACACATATACTACATAGTCTGACTAAATGTCCTATAAGTCACCCATACATTATGTTAAGTGCTATAAGCAGGCTATGGATCCTTGGAAAAGATTATGGAAAGCAAAAAAAAAAATCTCTGGCAGTTACTTTGCCTTGTTCTCTATTACTAACTATAATGTTCAGATTTCCAATTTGTCCTGGCTGATTTGATTAGATCAAATATGACAGGATTGGAACTTCTTGGCATGCTTATAAATATGAATTTACATTTATGCCTGGCAGCAAGTGGTTGCTGTAGGCAACTGGGTGATTTTATGTTTTTGAGTTTTTAGAATTGGGGTACTGAGCCAGAAAATTGTCAACTCAAGGAATGGTTTGTTCTATGTTATCTGCAACTGAAATTTTGATACATTCATGGGTGGGATGATAGAGAAGCAAAGGCCTTCATTTCTCAGAATGTAAAGCAGAGTCACTGACCTGATTGACATTTTAAGTCCTGCTATAAAGCCTTGGTCTTAGGCTCCGTCTGCCAGCAAAACTGAGGAATGTGACCTCTGCCTTTACATATTTTTTTCTATCTAGTGTGAAGCCTGCTAGCTCTTTTACAATTGTGTGCTCTATCTTCACCCATCTCAATATGAATATAACATGGCATTTGTAATGTGACTTTTACAAGCAAACAAGTGGTTTATTTGTTGACCTGGATTTTCTGGGCAAGCTTTGCTTCTCTGGGATCTTGGTAAGATAAAAATAAGGTAAACACATGGTATGAAATTGAGCATGATTTGTTAGAAATATTAAAGTCACTTAGAACGATTAATAATAATAGTAAATCTGTCTAATACTCAACCAAATGTGTATTCTTAATACTTTCTCAGATGCCGAGAAGTTGGAATGCATATTGATGAGTCATTATATCCTGCAATAAATACTAATGAAGGGTTACCTCAGTTTATTAAAAAGGTCTGTATAGCATAGTGACTTCCTATTATTATAAGTGCAGTCTTTAATTTTATTTCACATTGCTCTTAATTAAAAGCCTTCTGTGACTGAAGGATTAAAACCGGCTAATATTATCTCAGATCCCAATGTATTGATGTAAGACATAAAGTGCAAAAAAGACTAAAATAATTTGTTGTTTTAACCTGAGATGATTTTCTAGTAAAAATTTAATTTGATATAATCTGCAAGGAGCTATTGGTTGTCATAATCCCACTCAACCTTTGTTTTAGCCCCAGATTTTCTTTTGAAAATGTATTGCATCATGTGGAGATATTTCAATACAAATATTACAGTGATGTGTGAAAAATACTTTTTTATTTTTGTAGAATTGATGCAGTAAAGATAAGTCTAGTGTTTCATATTAAAGTATTATTTCAAAGCTTACAAATCAATGTAATGACTCTCTTTATTTTGTAGCACAAATGCATGCAGCCCAAAAATTTATTTGGGAAAACTCCAGAGAAAGATCGTAGATTACAAAAAAGAATGGAAGCTATGATTAAAGAATTAGAAATGCAAAAAGCAGTAACAGGCAAGTATATTTTATTTATTTATTTATTTGTGAGATTTATATACCACCTCACAGTGCAAGCACTCTCTAAGCGGTTTATACCAGTAAGCAATGTATTGCCCCCAACAATCTGGGTCCTCATTTTACCTACCTCGGAAGGATGGAAGGCTGAGTCAACCTTGAGCCGGTGAGATTTGAACTGCTGACCTGCGGATCACAGTCAGCTAAAGTGGCCTGCAGTACTGCCTCTAACCGCTGCGCCACCTCGGCTCTGAAAAATTAGAAGCTGTCTTGATCTGGGACTTTAAACAGACAAGCACTTGCCACATAACACCTGCCATATAATGCTCAGACTAAACACCTTTAACAGATTAACAGAGTTGGAAGGGACCTTGCAGGTCATCTAGTCCAACCCCCTGCCCAAGCAGAAGACCCTACATCTGCCTCTACCTAGGATTGAACTCACAACCTCCTGATTGAAAGGCAAGAGCTCCACCTCTAAGCCATAGCAGCTGTGATCCATTTGTACTGTTAAATCTCTTAGCCTTTGCACTGAAAAATATTGCTATCATATAGTGACACTTGAGCATAATTTTTATAGTAGCTCTTTGAGCTAATGTTAAATGGAGAAGATCACTGTAAAATACATAGAGAAATATAAAACATGGAAAGTGGGTATTCTTGGACCTTCTTTCTTACCTCCATCTACTGAAATATTTTACGGGAGGGGAGAGAAAGATTGACACAAAGAAAGCACGCCACCTTTTTTTTTCTCACCAGTTCCCAAGTCTCTCTTCTCATCATTGTAGTCCTTTGCTTACAACTGCAGTTGGGACTGGATTTATGGTTGTAAGTGGAGGTCTCCACATGACTGCCTGACTTTACAACATTATTTGCAACAAATCACTATGATCATTAAGCAAATTCACAGTCATTAATGCTGCGGTTGTAAGTGTGAATCCATTCTTCTAAATAGGCATTATTTGCCAGAAGCAAAAACTGGCAAAAACTGTCGCAAATTAAGGTTGCATGATCATGGGACACTGCAACCAGTAGTAAAGATGAGCTAATTATCAAGCACCCTAAAATATGATCACGTGACTGCAAGGGGATGGCACAACATTTTATGACAACCAGAAGTACTTTACAGGCCTGTTGTAATTTCAAATGGTTTTTAAGTGACCAGTCATAAGTCAAGGACTGCCTGTATTTTGCCTTGAGCCTAGAGGAGAGATCGAGGGTCAGACAATGTGCTGACTCTTTCCATATTCCTTTGGGGAAGAAGTTGTTCAGTTATACTTAGATACAGTAACAACATTAATCTTTTATACTTTTTGCAGACAGAAGAAAGGTTATACATATCTATCCAGAACATTAGCTTTGAATGGAAAAAGTGATGTTTGATACATTCTCCAAATTTGCCCTGCAAATTTAAGAATCCATAATTTAGGCTCTAAACCTTTTCATAACGTGGATTGCTGTAGGGTATTGCAAATCAAATAACATGTTTGAAATATTTTTTTTGTTTCTTAGTTTTTTTAAGTGTTACATTAATCTGGAAGCAATCTATGTATAAAGTAAGTTTCCATTCTGCACATTCTGTGAATCATATTAATATTCCTTCTGATTCCAAATATTGGGCAACTGATGTCAATAATAAATATAGTACACGGTTACTTTGAAAAATAAAAAATAAGACTATGTTTGCAGAAGTACTAACCAGTTGTTTTGAAAAAATAAGAGCATCTGGTTGAACATGCCTTTGTAATAGACTCTTGAACTACAATAAATTAGGAATTTATAAAGATCCATTACAGGGAAAAAAATAGATTATTCTGTCTAGTTGGTTAGAATTGACCAAAAGCTTTATTATTGGAAGATCCCTGTATGTTGCAGCATTTTAATGTAGATCTCTTTTTTTAAGATTATTTTTAAGCTTTCAGAATGTTACAATAATGTCCAAGCTCCAAATGTTACCATTTCAAAATATTGTATACTTTCTTCTTAAATGTAAAATTCTATTGATGATTTGCCATTTTTAGAAACAGACATACCAGTTTTATTATTTGAAGATGATGGTTCACTGATGTACAGCCCAGCAAGTAAAATAAAGTATCAGTGCAGTGTAATGGAGAGAAGAATAAAGGACATGAAGGAGAAAAGAGAAAATGTTTCCCCTACTGGTATGATGATAAATGTTGCTTTTCATTTGTAGGATGCAGAATTACATTTTCTTTTTATTGCTGGATTTTTATCAGTATTTGTTCCATTTTCCCCCTCCCCATCCTCACATCCTTGTTAGAGAATTGGCTGTTAAAATGAAATTGAATCTATATATTTTTAATGAAGAAATGCATCTATTTTTCCCCTCTGACTTATTTTGGTCTCTTTTGCTTCAGTCATTATTTGAACAATTATAAATTAAATCTCTGAAACAATAGGATAACTATATGCTGGAATGTGTGTTTTTTTCTTTAGATCTAACAAATTAATGTTATTGATTTTTATAATCAAACGTATATTTTCGACACGGGTGGATGTAATTGTTTTATCACTGTTCACTGTGCAGAGTCATTGTTGAACTGAGTGCCTATATAGATTGATTACCGTATTTTTCGGAGTATAAGACGCACCTTTTTCCTCCCTAAAAGTGGCTGAAAATTTGGGTGCGTCTTATACTTCGAATGTAGCTTTTTTTTTTCTAGCCCTAACCAGGTGCTAACAGATCTTCCCAGCTCTTACCGGCTTGCAGGCTCTTTCATTGTTACTCTCTCAGAAGAAGGTTTTTTTAAGTCCTAACCAGGGGATAAAATAATGTGCTGAAGCTGCTCCGAATAAGTTTTTTTCTAGCCCTAACCAGGTGCTAACAATCTTTCCAGCTCTTACGGGCTTGCAGGCTCTTTCATTGTTACTCTCTCCGAAGAAGGTTTTTTTAAGTCCTAACCAGGGGATAAAATAATGTGCTGAAGCTGACCAGACTAAGGACGCTAGCCAGATGAATACCTGGTAGGCGGATTGTTTTCCCCTATTTTCGTCCCCAAAAACTAAGATGCGTCTTATACTCCGAAAAATATGGTAAATAAAGGTTCCTTTAGTTATGGCTGCCACTGTTGTAATAAAATGAAAAAACAAAAATTCTCAACAGAAGAAATGGAAATTAGAAATAAAACTGTTGAAAAACTTTTGTATAAAACTGTAGTGGGGGAATGCTGGGATTCTATAAATTTTAGACAAATGGGAAGATACTGATATTTTGAAGAATGGAATTTAAAGGAATACTATAAATGTATTCAAGCAGACATTATGAAGAAAGTCATAAGTGCTGCAAAAACATTAGAAAATGATAACACTGTAGAAGAAAATAGAGAAGTAAAATATGGATGTGGTTTGCTCATGGAGTAATTGTATATATATTTTAAAAGTATAGAAAGGCTAAATTCGGTATCTGACAATTAGAAGAATATTGTTTCTGTTTGTTTATATTGGCCATCATGTATGTTTACTATAAATTGGGGAAGGTGGCTGCATTTTTCATCTGTGAAAATGTCTTCAAAGGAAATGTATATTGTTTTACATTAAAATATGTTCATATTGTTAATCTTAAAATTTTTGGAATAGGTTTGAAAATAAAAAATGCTTTATTTCTGAGAAGGAATTTTTATTTATTTATTTGATAACTTGAACAATACAATCTTTGGGATGGAAAGGCTTTTTTCAATATTTTGGACATATTTGAATTTATTGGCCTGAAATCGGAATTTATCAAGCTAACGAATGAATGTAGCCATAAATAAATATTTTAAAAACCCTGACAACTTTGATTAGAGGAGACGTATCATTCAGATGACATATTTAGTTGAAGACTTACTGTTTCATTTATGTGATAGTTTCCTAGATATAGCGTGCTGAGCTCTTACCATTGCTTAGTATGATGGCTTAATGCAATCCTCAGAATTTGTAGATTTTTAATACCAAAGCATCCAAAATATTAAAAGCACTATATTGAAATGTTGTAAGAACATACATCTATTGAATATGCAACTACGTATTAATATTGGCCTTAAATGTCTTTAGGAATTGCTTACTCAACATAAATCTAATAACTCACATTTTAGCTTCACAGTTATCTCAGATGTCTGACACTGACCCTGCTATTGTGTCTACAACATCAACTTCAGCGTTGACTTCAGGTAAAAAAAAAACCTTTGGAAATAAAATCTAAATGTTCACAATCAAAAATATCCAGCAGTTATGTGTAATTGATAATACAAAATAAATATTTTGAATGACCCTGTAGTGCTCTCTTAACAGATAAAGAATCTATGGAATATTTTATTGAAGAAAGATGCTGCTGTAAACAGTGTTAGTGCTCCTAGTATGTTTTGTTGTTTTGATATTGCTAGTATTATTAAAAAGAGCACTACTAATACAGTAATTATTAGAACATGGACATGTATTTTTAGTTCTGTGTTTGAACTCTTGGGATCATCTACTTTTTATTGCTGATCTAGAATTGATGTCTTGGCAATCACTTCTTGACTTAAATCTTGATATCACATAGACATATAGGACAGAACTCTCTCCCTATTTCTCTCCATGGTGCGGAATGATTACACTCACATTCTTCAGTTAACTAAATCTTCCTGTTTTATCCAAACATGGAAACTGATTGCCCAGTTTGGAGGAACACCCAAAAAAGATGGACGACATTGACGGCAGGATTAGACAAAAGAAAGCAGTTCTCATGAACTGTCAAGGAGATTTATTTGATATGTGTCTTATTTCTGCCCAATGAGTTTTGGAACTATGTTCCTTCCCTAGGGCAATCTGCAAATATATAAAAACATTTAAATATGCTATTTACAAACATTTAAAGATATTTTAAAACAGAATGATTTTAAAATATTGAAATACCAAGGAAAACATCCAAATTTAATGAAAGAACAATCTACAGCAGTGTAATAACTAAGCTGATATTCTTTTCTATACAATATGCATAGTTTAGTGATTGGCAAATAATTATTTGGCTTTTCAGATTCCTTCTCTCCTGTCTTCAAGGTTGAAGGAAGGAAAATTGAAGTTTCTGTTCTGAAGTCACCACTATTTGTATGCATGAACCTAAACAAATTAGTTATGGTATATGCATAATCCAGTTTCAAAGCCCTTAATAATTCTTTGTCTCATTAACATATTGTTAACATTATGTAATCAGAGGCAATCAGAACCCAAGACTACTCAAAACTGGAAGTTTACTCTGATTCAGATAACGAACCTTAGTATTAGTAAATTTAGTATGGCGTCATGTAAACAAGAAAACAATTCGTGGAACTGTCCCATTTTTTATTTATAATTTTTTGTGGTTCTATTTTTATTAAAAAAAATTAAAATGCAAAACTTCCCCCCAAATTAAAAAGGAACAAAGAAAAACACAAAGGAAGGCATTTAAAAAGTATATTAAAAACCCAACTTATACCGGTACATATATTATCCCCTCTAATTGAATACTGATTAATGTATTACAACATTAGTTTCCTACTTCTTGTGAAATACACCAATTTTTTTAAAACTGTTATATCTATTTGCAGTTTATTAATCTGTTATCTGTATACTCTATTAATGACAAAATAGTTAGCAAGAACAATAATAATAGAAAAATGCTAGATTAAAGTTTCAAAACCTTCTGTTAACAAACTTATTGTAATCAACTTGTAGAAAATTTACCAGGGCATCTTATCTAACCCAAATCATCAGAAGAGTTAACAGTGATTCGTCCTGGATCAAATATCCACATTTGTTCTTAATACCATCTCTTAACAATTGTTGTTGGGTTAAATGTAATCCAAACTCCGAAATCAGTCGATCTTTCCAAAAAAGTCCAGATGAAATTGTTTTCCAGTGAAATGTGTCCCCAACCTCCTCCTCCTCCTTAAGGAAAACCACTTTATCACTTCTCCACTCAGTCAAGTTTCTGCTGTTGTAAAAAAAATGCAGGCTTGAACTTCAGGGAGGCATGTGCAATTAGTTCTAAGTCTGTAAAGTCCATATTTATTTCCACAATATCTGCTGCTTTCAGATCACATTCCTTTTGTTAGTCTAATTTATCTAGAGCTACATGCATCTGAATATTTTCCACAGCCATAGTCATTTCATCAAACTTTTTTAAAATTCAAATAGCAATAGCACTTAGACTTATATACCGCTTCATAGTGCTTTACAGCCCTCTCTAAGCGGTTTACAGAGTTCAGCATATTGCCCCCAACAATTTGGGTCCTCATTTTACTGACCTCAGAAAGGATGGAAGGCTGAGTCAACCTTGAGCCGGTGAGATTTGAACTGCTGAACTAGCAGTCAGCTGAAGTAGGCTGCAGTGCTGCTTTTAACCACTGCGCCACCTCGGCTCCTTAAATAAGGATTGCATGTTACCAAATGGTCTTTTTTTCAGATGTCAGCCACATTTACTTATCTGTAATCTGATACAGTGTTGCTCTGTATAACTTAGCAGCCATAGATAAGAACACAAGCACTGAAGTAATATTTCTTCAAAGTGAACAAATAGAAAAAGAAACAAGATAATTTCTGGATATTTCAATCTAAAATTAAAAGAAAAATTAAAAAAATAACCTCCAAAAGTTTTGCAAATCGGTAAAATGCAAAAATTATGTAGTGAGAATCCAATATAGATGTAAATCAAATGAAAGCACTTTCACTACTCAGGAACACGCCATGTTTTCCTTACGGAAAAGCGAAAGTTATTCAATAACATAAATCAAAGTGGGGGGCAGACAAATGAAGTCCAACAGGGGATTAAAATAATTTGGCATTCAACCAGCCAATCAAGTTTTAAAAATAGAAAGAAAATTGAAACAAAAGCTTCATAAAGTGAAGTTATGCTTAAAAAAACAGAATTGCCCAGAGGAAGATGAATGACTGACTCCCACAGGGAACTGGAATCTTCAAGTCTCCCTTTCCCAGGTGGGTCCACAACCATCCAAAAGCCATCTTGGGTTATTCCTAACTGTTCCCATTCAAATCCAGGGAACAGCATTGCCAAAGAACCAGCTTTGATAGCAAAATCAACAAATCATTGGCAGGAAAAAGAAAAGTTCCTACCATTCAACAGCTATCTTGGGGAGGAGTCCCAGCTGTCCCATTTTTTAAAAAAAATTGATTTTCAAACAAAAATAATTCAGGACTAATTAGGCTTATTTCAAACAAAAAATTGCTACTACAGTTACATAGAAATCTCTTATTTTTTGTAGAAAAACAATTAGTGTAAATAATGTAACATTCACCCACTAATGCTCCACAGAAGGGTGGACATTAACTATGAGTCCCTTAATTTCTACTTGAGAGTAGCCAAAGTATTATGGAAGAACAAATCAAATGTGGCAATCTTATTTTACTGACAGAACAAAATATTTCCAAAGGGCATTTCACAAAGTATGCTAGAGTGATTGAAGAACCCCTCCTCAAACCAGTGAAGCAATTGTATCTTTGGAAGCTTGTAGAGGTAGTTCAGGGGATGTTCTATTCCCAATTACCTGTATATGTATGCATAGCCATTTTCCTTCTCTTTGCTGGTAGTCCATTTCAAATGTTTTATCTTACTCTAGTTTTTTTTAAATTCATATTCACTTTTTTAAAAAATAAGATGTGCTTTTCAATAATGATCTGTTTCTGATTACAGAACTTGAGAGTAATCACCTTTTAAATTCAAGTTTTGCCAATTTCGTTGGAAGTCCTGAAACCAAGAACCTTGGAAAGAAATCAAGCAACTGTTTAGCTAATACTGAAAATGTGATGGATGTTTCCAGAACCTCTTCTGATTCTCAACACACAGGCCTAAAGCAATTGAGTGGTAAAGATTTACATAAAAATTCAACCCTACCAAATGACAAAGGATGTGATTTCCTTGACAAAAAGTCAATAATTGATATACCTTCTACTCCAGAATGCAAAGATGGTATTGACTGGTTTTTAGCCATTGCTGATAATCCCCTTCCTCAGGTGAAAAATGTGGACCATACAGTTTCTGTCAAAAATCTGGTCGATTGTGAATTTACTGAAAATAACAACAGTAGTTCTGAGAATGACTTTTCTTCAATTAATCTAATTGATACTCCAGTAACGACTAAAGATTATTCTCCTTGCAAACAAAGAAAATACAGAAGGAAATCAAGTCTTAGACTGAAGGCTTCTATATCACCTGATAAAGAACCTCAAAATGATTTCTTACTTGCATTGCTTACTCCGATTAAGTCTGCTGAAGATCAAGATTCTTCTTTTGAAGATTTTTTTTCATCTTCTAACTTTACTAAAAATAAAATAAGAGCCAGCCTTCTTCCATGTCAGCAAAAGTTACAGAATGACAAGGAAATTAAGTATAATTCTCCCAGAAGCAAATTAGAAGGTATGTTGCAAAATTCTAGTCCAGTAAGTACAAGTTACAACAGAAAGAGGAAAAGAGTGACTGAGATTACTGAGGATGCAGTTAGTGAGCCCAGGCTATCTACAGGTCGTCCAAGGAGAAAACCAGGTGTAAATTGTACATCAAACACTGAAAATGGAGACATAGAAATGTCAGACTGTTTTTTAAATTCCAGCGTTCGGGAACAGATCACAACCAGTTCTACAGCTGGTAAGTTGTTATTGAAAGATAATCATCCAGCAAAATAACACCCAGCATTATTTTAAATGTCTGAAAATGTTCATTCTAAAATATAATTGAGCACAGAGGTATTTTTAGAATCTCATTTAGAAAAAGGTAATAGTCTATGGATAAAAATATTTAAAGAAATATTCTATGTATAGAAAATTTTTCTAAATATTTTTTAAAAAAACAAAGATACAGTTTAAATATACGGAAGGAGAAAATAGTGAAAAATTGTTATATGTGTCTGATGATAGAATATTATTGAATTCTTAGTAATTCATCCATATAATCTCATGTTGGTTCCCTGTGTAGCCACAGTTTTTACCAGTGTTAATAAGAATTTTGAAGTACCTGTTTAAAATGCAATATGACAAAATTATTTTACTGCAGCCAGGAAGTTATTAACTGGAAATCCAAAAAAATTATACAGTTTGAAAATTTACAGCTCTAAAGGAAGAACAATTCATATAAAGAAGACTATATTTAAGTTTTGTGGACATTTTGCTGAACAAATAAAACTTAGAAATTCTAACTTTAAATTCTTAAAATCTTAATCTAAGAATCTCAAAAATGAGTACACTGAAAATTTGTGAACATTGTCCTTTTATTCCTGAAAATCACTGAAACAAAGGCAATATAGACTTAATATGTCTATAGACAGAATGATGTTTTCATTACTGGAAAGCATACCTGATGATGTGATTTTTTTACAACAGTAATGCTGCTGTCTAGTAAATATATTGTGCATCTTAAAATACGCATTAAAAAGTTTCATTCTATAAAATCTACTTATAAAGTGCTAGAAAAAGGTTATTATGTACAAGAATTATAGGTTTAATGTCTCAGTATTTTTAACAGATGTTAAATGAATTACGAGAATAATGTTTGGCTTCCTAAATAGAGCTGAATGTCCTTTTGCTGATGCATCTGAAATAATGATCTGTGAATACAGTGCCTTAATTTCAAGAAAGATGTGTATGTAAAGATGTATAAAGCACGAACCATAGGGAAGTCTTATTTGATGTTCAGAAAGTGAAATAACATTTTAAATAGTTTTCAATAAAAATTTATGAAGGCTCTGCCTACTGAAAAGAATTACTGTATTCTTTTGATTCAGTTTAAAAATATAATTATATATTGAATGATCTTGGTTCTCTGCAGGAATTAACTGATAAAGTAAGTTCTCTTATAAAATGATAGCTTTATTCTGTAGCATTCTCAGCTTTTTGAGAATTCATTTCATATACAACCTTTGTCTAAGAGATGTGAAGCTTTTAATAATTAGATTTGCAACATCCGCTTTCAGGTGGATTTTTGGAGTCTGATGAAAAGTCTTGCTGTCATACATATCTATTTGGTGATATTCCTTTAAAAGAGAAAGGTCTTCACTGTGCTTATGCACTTGATTGCTCAGCGTTCCACGGCTGTAAAATTTAGTGTACTGTAATGTGTTTCCACATAACTAAGCCAAGGACTATAGCAGTTTGTAATGTTATAGTCTAATTCTGTGCATGTTTATTCAAACTAAATTAAACTCAGAATCTTGATGTAGATCAGTTAATAAGTACAGATTGGATTATATGAGTCTAGTTAGCTAGGTTCTATTTCATCTAAAATCAAGGGTTAGTCAGAATTCAAATCTGATTTACATGTGGAAATTAAAAGTTTCATCTATTAATGGCAATCTCTTGCTATAAGGTACATTGACTGTAACCTTTAGTTATGAAAATAATACATTTATTCTGGTCTATAGGAACCAATAATCATTCAGGACCAATAATCATTCAGGATTGTAGCATTTATTTTAGATGCATTTTCTTAGTTAAATGTAATAAACACTGACCTCATGCTTTCCTCACATATCATTCTAGAAGAATTGTAGACACATAACTTTTTATATTGGACTGAATACACAAAACCAGGAGTGGCAGAAGAACTCCATTCTGTATATGTAATACTTGATCTAATATACACATTATGACTGCATTGAATCTCTGTCATATGTAAGATAGTATGCTGCTGCTCATGTTTCAAACAAAATTAGGACGGACCTCTTGCAAGCATAGTATCTATCTGGTTATTAAAGCAGCCACATCTTTCTTTTAGGCTATATAGAAACCCTGGGGGGAGGGGAGATACTGTAACTCTGTAATAAGTAGCAGAGAGGTGCTGTCTTGTGCAAATTGTAAAGCAATACTTCTGAACTATTTTTGCATGGTTAATACATGTGTTAATATTCAGCCTGGCATAAAATATAAATTCTTTCCTTACCAAGAGCACCAATATTTTAACTCATTTATAAATTTCTTATAAATATTTTGTAAATATCTACTTGGATATAAAATTTGATTTATTTTCTATATAGTGTATTGCTGTTTAGATATTTTGAATTAATAAAAGTATAGATGGGAAATGTGTTTATCTGAACTGTGTGCATTATTGTACTATAGAGTATGTACATGCTGTCTTTTCTACCGGCAAATCCAGGGCAATGGGTTATGTAAGAAATACTGCTGTTTTTAATGATACGCCATTTTAATTACTCTAGTAGCATTATTTGCTGAGCATGTACTTTTTAGTCAATGTAATATCAAATTCAGTAAACTAGAACTGAATATGTACATCTGTACATGATTTGTGGGCCTGCTGAAATTTGGTTTTTCATTTCTAATCTAATCGTCTTTTTGAATGGCAATAGTAGGACTCTAAATCACTTCATTTATTTGTCATCATTGCCCTAGTATCAGTTCATAAGATTATGTGAGAATTAAATGTCCTCATTAGCTATAGTTGCCATTACCAGGGTTGATTGTAAGAGACTTACCTGGTAAATTTTATGGTGATCAGCATTGGAGACATGTTTCCTTATATTACAAATGCCTAAGTCCCATAGAAGGATTAATAATGCATTTCCTTTTTGGCACAATGTTATATGTCAAATACTGGCTAGAATTTGAAGAACGCCAGTTCCCAGATGCAGCTTAGTACTTTATGAACAACTATGTTTTTATATAAGAGATTTCTTGTAGAGGTGAAGTATATCTCAGTGTTTGAAGCTTGCTTCTATTTGTATTAAAAGTGAGCATGCACTTGGAGTTTGGGAAAGCGATTCCAAAATAGACTCTTAAAAGTTAACATGGCCAAATCATGCCTAGAAAATGCCATACTACTGATATTGTTTTCACTGGCCGTGATCCCTTCATTTATACCATCCTAATCTTAGAATATCCATGTACAATATAAACTTTTTTCCGCCTAATTTTTCTCTCTCTCCCATTTCCTTGCAAACATAAAACGGTAGTTATAGAAGTGCTTAAATACATTTTGAGTTAAAAAAAGTTGTTCAGAGAATGGTATTCATAGGTATTTACAATACTACAAATATGTTCATAAAATATCTACAGTATAGCTAGAGTAGAGTGACTTTTCTTACTTCATGGTATATTAGGGCACATACCTCCTTTTTTTGTGCCAAGAGATCTTATATCAAGAAATTTGATGTTCACAGCAGTTTTTCCCATCCAGCCAAAGACTTCATTATATATTCCATAAAGCTCAGGCTACTGTCATGTTACATGTTGTAATAATTATGTTTTATCTGTTAGTTGATGGAAATAAGATTGAATATGGCCTAAAGATAGTGAGCAACCAAGTATGAACGCAGCTATAACTAACGCTGAATTTAAGAGCAGACATCTTAGAATTCATATAATATATGCGAAGTATATGAAATTGGAGTGTTTTTTATAGAGATGTGTAGCTCTAAAATGTTCTGAACTATAAGAGGTTGCTTTGAAGTAGATTTGGTTTGAACTGAACAGAAACATTTCCATAAAGAACTAAACAGTTGTTTTGAACTGTAAACATTTCAACTTTAAAATATTTTGTCTCTCACTGCTGTTTTCATTTTAAAGGAAATTTGCTTCTAGTAATATAAAGTTGCAGAATGTAAATCTAACAAAGTTCTGCCATGAAAAGTTATGAAGATGTAATAAGCTGTGAGAGTAATCTTGGTACAATCTGTGGGAAACTGCTGATAAATAAAAGGAAATAGTCATTTTTTAAAATTCAAATTAGGACCTGTAAAAAATCAATATGAAAGGTGAGTTTTTGAAAGATATTACATACCTAAAATGATTTTTAAAATGTTTACTTAAAACTGCAATTACTCTTTTTTAGAGAAGCCATACAATGTAGAGAAAACACAAAAATCAAGGAACTGTGCCTGATTATGAAAAATATACAGGAACAATGCAAAACTACAATTGTGCTAATACATGAACAGCATTTACATTTTTCATAGAATGGATTAGGATTAACTCTGAATGGATCTGGTTTTTAGATAATGCCACATTTTCAACGAGTTATGCCAAAGACACTGCTTGTGAATCTTTGGGGAACCATGTGAATGAGCCTCAGAGGAAATTAAAGATTACTAGGAGAATCAAAAAGGTGAGTTGGTATCATGGCTGTAAGACCAGTAGAAGGAAGTGCCTATTGTTTCTTCTTTTTCCCAGCTTCAGTGATGTCTTTTTGTGTCAGGTCTGGGGAACCCTACATTCTTCAGAAGTAGATGGGAATCCTGAGGCGAGACCACAAAATCTAATGTTTAGTGAACACAAAATCATAGCAAACCATTGAATAGCTAATCTACACAGAGGGAAAACATGATTGGACAAGCTACACTGAACTCTGCAGCATTTTATTACATATTCTTAGAATTGAAGTTTTCTGGATAAATATATTTCTAAAGCCAACATTTGATTTGGCAGAACACACTGCCATGCTACAGCCGTGAAATAGATCCTATACTTTATAATCATTTTATTTTTCTGTAACTGAAGTATTGGAGTGTTCAGAGCCATCATCAGTCACCTGATTTAATAGCAGGAGGGTTTTCAGATAAACTAAGACTGCCTTTTCACCCCTCCACTCACTCTCCTTTCTAATTCATGGAAACAAAAATTCATTAAACTCTGCGATGAGCAGCAACAAGTTTTTAACAAGCATCTGTCACAAGACATTTTATCTTCTAGTATTTGGATTTATTCTTCTCAAGGTCAAATGGTCTGTTTATTTACCATATAGACCTTTCCACATGGTCGAAATCTAAGCAATGTTTTTAGGTAGAACATTGTATTGTTTATGAGTAGTTGGAAGAACTGCTCTTATCATTGAAGATATGTCATGTCTATAGTTTTTATGTGCCGAATTGTTTTGTATAGCTTTTCAGCAGTCAAGATACTGAAGATATAGCACATCATTTTACAATAATAAATTAGCTTCTCATAAGGGGATAGATCTTTACAAATTTCAGAAAGCCAATTCTATTTGATGCATTTAGAATATTCAGTTAGAATGGGTAAATCTTTTCTGTAAATCATGGAGACAAATATTTGCAGTTAAAAGTACAATACTGGCAGCCTCATGTTGAATTATCTTAGGTAGCTATAGATTAAAAATACTAGACCATCAAAGCTGTTTTCTAGGAATAGTCTTTTTCTCAGCTGACCCTACCATCTTTATAATACAGTGTTTTCACAGCATTCTTTCTTCCCCACTAAATGTTGAAAAAATATGTTCAAGGATCATAGAAGTGTGCTAGTTTTTCATGTTTAGCACAGAGATGTACAGTGGTACCTTCTCTAACTTTGTAGCAGAGAACTGAGGACCACTCAGGAATTCCATACATGAAGATACCCTACATGTGTACAAAGTACATGTGTACTTCATGCGGGTGTGTTTGTGACAAGAAGCTACAGTTTGCTTCCTAAATGTTGAGATCTATGAAAAAGCTTTAATCTTTGTATGATTTAGATATTCATCAGAATTGAACATTGTTAAGGGCAAACAAATATGTTGATTTATTTTTCCTTCTTTCTTTAAATCTTTAGCCTTTGAGAACATTAGTCATGACAAGCATGTCCCCTGAGTAAGTACCAGGTATTATGATTATGTTTCTATGTACACATATTTTCATATCTTTGTAGTTCATAAAACTGCCTTCTTTGTCTAGTATCCCCCAATGTTTGGATTTCAACTTCCTAAAATCTGAGCCAATGTGGCCTCTAATGCAGGCTATGGCAACATTTGGGAAACAACACTTCCATTAATAGCTTATATTTGTATGCTACAATCAGAAAAATATAGACATACACAGACTTCAATCCCTAGGATTCATATTAGCTTTGGAGATATAGTATAAATTTTCTAAGTTTCTAAAAACACATCATTAATAATTTTAATTAAAATAATTTTTATGTAAGAGGAATGAGTAAACTAATTTACATGGGGACTGTAGTAAAAATATGATACTTTTAAATATTTATGGATTTTGTTATAGAGATGTAGAAAACAAGTTTTTTACAATCTGCTGTATGATGAAAGAATGCATGCTTACTCAGAATTGCATTCACTGTGCTATTCCTTATTAACTGCTTCAACTTGCAGTATGGAATAAGATGTCTTATTTAAATAAATGAAATTCAGAGATTTTTTTAAAAAACAATTCAAATATCAATTAATAACAGCATCTACCATCCTGCTGTCCTGTCCCAGTAGTCACCATCAAATCCCACATGTTTTCTCAATACCATTTTTATGGCTTTCCCATGGGAGCAAAATGAAGGCCAACTGAACCACTGGAGAGTGCTATTCCCTCCAGAGAATTTATCATGAGACCACCACCCCTCAATATACTTCATGAAAATGGGTGCCTTAAACATTCTTTCCTGGGATGAATAGATAAGAGCTGTGTACTTCTTATAATGGATAGGATGCTTCTACTTGGAGATACATGGGAGCCAAGCCATCTGGTTTAAAACTAGGACTTTGAATTTGATCCAGAATCTTATCGGAAAACAGTATAGCATTCAAAAGATTAGTGTCATCTAATTCTTATCTGCATTAGTGAGCTGCTAGATTCATTTTCAAAGGGATATAAGTTTAGCTTGAAGGTGATAAATTATCATGCTTTTTATTGCACGCATACTTAAATAAATATGTGCAAAACATTCAAAGATAGGAACATTCTGACTCCCGAATCATCTGTTCCAACCTCATTGGAAATATCTCAACATCAAATAGGGCTGTCCCAAACTCCATTTTACAGCTAGAAATAGCTTGTTACTGAGGTCAACTTTCAATGAAGCAGGCCAAAAATAAACATACCTTTGGCCATTTTAATATTTTGTACATACCTCTTATAATAATGCTTATATTGTAACTATAAATTAATCATTTATATAGAAGTGTAATAAGTTATTGAGGTCTGCTCTCTGTTTCTTCTTAAAGAATGCAGAAAGTAACTCTGCAGGTGCTGAAGAAGCTGGGTGGTTTTCTGACTTCTGATGAAGTATGCAAAAATACAAGTCATGTAATTGCAGGGAGCCCCCGCCGGACTTTAAATATACTTATGGGAATTGCTCGAGGCTGCTGGATTATCTGTTACGATTGGGTAAGTAATACAAATGACTATCAATAGACTTTCTTTTTTCATTAAAATATGATCATTATCTGGTGACATTAATGGTAAATGAATATATAAGACACACAGTGTGAAATATTAAAATGTTCCTGTTAATCAAGGTTGCTTAAGTTTATTAAGTATTAATTTTTACAGCAAAATAAGCATATAAATGTGCACAACATTATTACCACTTTTTTAAAAAATAGGTGAATATTTCCTATAAACCAGGAGTGTAAAATATTTTTGTCACGTTTTACATTCTGTGGATGGTGGAGGCTTGCAAAGTGAATTTGGCCATATGAATACTTGTAGGTAGGACTGAAGCATCCAAATTCATATCCATGGACTCGCAAGAGTGAAAAACTGCTATAATTGTCATTAGTCATAGAGAGAAGAGGCCCCAAATATCCAAAAAGTTCCTAGTGACAGCTCTAAACTTGGGGACTACAGTGCAGTTTTTATTTTAAAAAAAAGAATGTTGGTAATTCATAAACAATGTTAGAGATAACACTACACTAGAATAATTTTGCAGTTAAAATGCTAAAATCCAGATTTTTTTCTAAACAGATCCTTCAAGCTCTTCTATTCTCCCCCTCTCATACCAAAGTATACTGGAGGCACAAGAAATATGAGGAAATAAGAAAACCTCTTTGACAAAAATAAAGGCTGGCTTACATTTTCCTGGACCTTATCTGTTCCTTGGATTATTAATGTACAGATAAATTGGAGGCTCCAAAACTGGCTACTAAAATGTACAACTGGATGCCTTCTTTGTTTATATTTTCAACTTTGTGTATGGTCATTGAAAATCCCTCTTCTGACTGTAAAGAAATGTATTTATTTGTGAGATTTAGCCTTCCTGCTATTGCTACAAAATATCTACTGAAACAAGACAATAACACAGGCACTCAAATTAATGATAACCTTGTATTCAAAGTATACATATTGATTTTCAAAGTAATAGAAGCAGAAGGCTGTAATATCCCACTTTCCCAGACTGGAGAGGAATCAAGTGCAGCTGCAGAAACAGGAAGGCCTTTAATGGCAAGGGATTTGTGTCACAGATGGATCGTATTTTCTGTAATCATATTCAAAGAAATTATCTCCATTCAGATGCTTTTGAACCAGGATTGTAAATACAACTGATTACACTGTCCATTATTATATGTTACATAATTTTTAAATTGCAACTTTTCTGTAGCTGATTTTTTTTTTAAAGAGGTGGACTATATAGTATGGTGTTTAACCTATTCAATGCTGCCTTGCCTATTTTATTTGCATTACCTGTAAACTGAGTATTTTTCTCACTAACAAGTTTCTTATTACTAATATCCATACTGACTTGAATGCCTAGAGGCACATGATCCAATCTCCAGATATAGAGCTGACAATGTGTAGTATTTGGAGAAGTCGTGCTATAAGATGTTACGGATGTAAGGGTGAACCTTAATTTCAGGTGGAATGGAGAGAGGTCCCTGAGATTTTGTGATAAAGCCCAGGGGGAAAAATGTATCTATTCCAATAAGTTATATATTTTCTATTAGAGCCAAGTTGAGAGGAAAACTGTATTGCCTTGTTTTTTTACTGGCAGCTGGCCCCAAAATATGATGGAGGAAAGAATTTAACAGTGGTTTTTTAAGTTATCTCTTAAAATTCTATTAAGATGTTATAAACACCTTTTTATCTGATGTACTGCAATTAAGGAATATGTATATATCTCTAAATAGATATATATTATCTATTTAGAGATATATAACAGAGAGTTCACCACACCAAGATTATATGCAGAATAGTTCAGTTTCTTATCTAATATTTAATGCTTCTGGGCCATTCATTCTAGCATGATTTGATGGGAAATATAAGGAGATTCAGCAAGTGTTTGACATTCAACAAATGATGATTCAGCAAATGTTTTGCTTCAGATAATAAGAGTATTAAATATTTTTCCAGGTGAAAAATATGAAAGAGGACACTCACCCTTTAAACTATATTTTTTAAAGAGGGGCTAGTAGAGGAAATGGCTCATTTAAGTAGATAACCACAGAGGATGTCATTTTGTTCCTGTGGAAAAAGTCATTGACTGGTTTTAAACTGCATTTGTTTTGATCTTTTGTTATAGTCTCTTTGTAATGTTCCTTCCGGGACTGGGCACATTAAATCACTGTTTTGAACATACCAGCTGTTGACCACTGATCAAATGATGAACAGCATTAATTGTTTCTCTTATTTTGCATATGTACAGTTTAGCACTGAGGAATGGATTTGGGAGTGAAGAATCTGGAACTTATTAACAGAGATTCATACAAGAAATACTGTTCTTGAGGCATATATCGTGTATTTCAACTTTGCTTTGTGAAGGAACTGTTTTGTAGCAAATTAGCAATTTCCGGAACTAATTAATCTTAGGCCAAGCAGTTATAAATGTTGGCAACTATCTAAAGAAATTGTGAGAAAAGTGGGCGGCACATCAACCTATGCACTGAGAATTTTCTGGTTTCCATCAGATCTCCTCCCTAGATGTATCCATTATGATTAAAGACTTGGAAAGTCCTCTAATTCACTCATAAGGAATACTTTGGGGCAGATAAAGTGGGCTATATAAGAAAAACATTTGTATTCACAGTCTTGCCATTGGATACATGACAGTTGTTTTAATCAATTTCTCTGATAGCACAGGAACAGTAGTTTAATGCATGTTGATTTACCAACTAGCAAGTTAAGACTTTCAGTGACCTCAAATATTTTATGTTCGTCTAGTCAAAACTCTCAAATAAGCTTGATGTTCTATTGCACAACCATCTGGGGCCAAGTTCATGACCTGATTCTATATATATTCTAAAAGCTCTTGTTTTATTGATTGAATCCTGCTCTGAGACTAATGACTTTGCTACTGCCGGAAATTTTAATAAAGAAGAAGAAAATTGAAAACTTCTTCACATTGGGGCTTCACTTCCTTGAACAGACATTTCCCTGTTTCTTCATGCAGCAAATTTGCTTCCAAAAAGCTTTGTGATTAAGTGTGATTAAGGTCTGTTGACTGAGCCAAGTATACAAATATATTCAAACTTCATGCACTATTGATTATGTCCTTAAACATCTGTTTTAAGGCTGAGCATAGTCCACAAACTTAGAAGCCTGTTTCTATTATAGGCTAAACTTTTGATGAGATTTCAATAAAGTAAAATATACTGTACACAATGTATAGCTAAAGCATAGTTATGAGGGCTGTGTGAAACAAAACTTGAATATGCTAACTATTCCGCTGTTAATTATCTTACTACCAGCTACTTTACACATTTTGAATAGAGCTATTAATTCTCAGTGGTTCCATCACTGTCTAGGTTTTGTGGTCTCTGGAATATGGCTATTGGATATCTGAAGAGCCATTTGAATTGTCAGTGGATTTCCCTGCAGCTCCTGTAAGTAATATTTTGCTTTTTAATTTATCATAGAATATGATGATGTGATTGTCATATATCAAAGTATAAACAATGGAAAATGTTCATAGGGAACTGTATATCAACTAATCCCAAATCAATGTTCCTCAAGAGATGTTCAAACTTTTAATTAGCAGTTTCCCTTTAAGCTAGAGTAAATAGAAGCAGATCTTTTAAACTGTCCAAAATACTGAGAAATTATAATTAAGAAGTATTATTTTAACAGAGAAAAACAAGAAAGAACAACAGTCCAATATTCTTATACATTATACTGAGTTCACATGTAGAGTTCTATAAATTGCAAAGGTATTTTGAGCTTTAGAATACCTATACAAATATCTGATATGCAAGGTATAAAAATAGTGGTCTGTTATATACTCAGTATTGGATTTTAAAGAAAAGACATGTAAAATATAGAAATATTTTATACAGTCTTATTAAATATACTATGTGCTACCAAATATCCTTGAATATGTGACTACTAAAGGCAATAATCTGGATATAGGCATTAATTACAAAATATTTACATAATTACAAGGAACAGCATTAATAATAAGATACAATATAGTTTACAAAGCAGTGCTCTTTTTTAAAATAGCAATTGAGAGTTCACTTGTAAGATATAAAGAAATGTTTAAGACTGAAGAAATTTTAGATGATCTAGATATATTTCACAGTTCCAGTTACGCACAAATTTCATAAATGTTCATGAAAACAAAGTTCTTAAGGTCCTGCAGAATCCTTCTAACATTCTCCTTTTAAAATCATTATTGCTTTGGTTATTTCTTCTTACATGACTGAACTGTGATGAAATTCAGCAATGCTGAAATCAGGAGTAGAAACACTGATTCCTATAGGATGCATTTGCATATTGTTCAGGCAGAAAAATTGGTCATAGTGTATCCGTATTGTCAAAGTATATTAAAATTATGTCAACATAATTTTCCAACATAAAAGTGTAGACTTTTTTAGAAATCTGTTGGGCGGATCATCATAGTTGTGGCCTTTAGAGAATAGCCTGCTCCTTTCCAGTAGTACCATTTAATCCCTTTAAATTTGTTTGTGTTCTGTCGCAGTGGATAGTATAGACCATTTAGATTGGAGGGTCCGCATGCATCAAACCACCATCCTGTATAAAAATAAAATGAAACATGAAAGAGAAACAGATTCACATATTTATATTTTGTAAACTAGACATGCAACATTTTTAAAACAATTAATTAGAATATTCACACATAAATGACATATTTTCCATATTTCCATCTCATTTTCACCTTCCAAGTGCTAATTCAGAGCACCCTTCTGACAGTAACTGTTTTAAAGGGCTAAACACAAAAAGCCTCGTGAAAGAGGCAACTCTTAAAGCCAATGTTTGTATTATAGAAGCCATCTTGATCCTTGCTTATCACTTATGCCTCAAATGAGCTACATTATATGGTGATTGACTGTAAGCACTGAGCTGATTAAGCAGAGTGAATGTTTACAGGCCTCCAAAGTTGAACATTCTTTAAAACAGGGGTGTCAAACTCGAGGGCCGCATCAGGGTTGTGTTTTACCTCTGGGGGCAGGAGAGTGGGCATGGCCAGGTCAATGTCACTCGTGTCGGGGATGCTTGTGTTGGCCCGAGCGCTCTGCCAGAGAAAACGGGCTCCCAAGCTCCATTTTCGGCTTCGGCGGCCTCCTGCAACCCTCTGCCAGCGAAAACAGCTCAGGAGGATCTGTATGTGGCCCTCGCAAACTCCATTTTCTCTGGCAGAGGCACCGCGGGCCTGTCCTTCACTGTTTCCAGGGCAGCCCCACGGGTCAGATCTAAGCACCCCGGGTCTTGAGTTTGACACCCCTGCATTAAAACATAGTATGTCTATAATATTTCCTGGGGACTTCCAGGGAAGCAATGGCACACTAAAAACACTCTGTGAGAGTGAAGCCAATAACTGCAGTAGAGCGAAGAGCCAGTGAATGGATTGCTCCTTGAAATTCCCCTCTGGAGCAAGGAGAGGACCAGGATTGCCTACAAGCGATCCATACAATGACTCTTCATGAGGAAATTGTAAGGCAGCAATCTTTGATCAGTTTTAGAGCTTTAGGAGCTGAAGGAAAGTCATATGTGTCCAAAGCACAGTTCAGAGCCTTCAAAAGGACACTGGGTTTGCATATCTTCTTTCCTAATCATTTTTCAGAATTGCTTGTTAATGCATTGTTTTGATACTAAGAATCCTCAGAAAGGCAAGTTTCATTACACCAGGTGAGTTTTCTCCTAAAGTTGATGACAAGAGTTTTATGCAAGGACTTTTAAAAATTCTTATTTTTGAATAAACAGCTAAAGGGTGATTAAAACATTGATTTCGGAAAGTTCTAAACAAATTAAGGGGAAAGATTTTGAAACTAATTATAAGAAACCCCCCCCCCCCCATGAGAAATTGTTGCTTAGAGCCAGATTGGTCTACTGCAGTGGTTCTCAGCCTGTGGGTCGTGACCCCTTTGGGGGTCGAACGACCCTTTCACAGGGGTTCCCTGAGACCATTGGAAAACACATATTTCCAATGGTCTTAGGAACCGAGACACCGCTCCTCTCTCCGTCTCCAGGCGGGTCCACCCATATGCAAATAGACTACTGCAAAAAAAAAAAATCTGTACCATGGGAACTTCTGAGCAGAAGCTGAATTTCCGGCACTGCGCATGCGTCGCCATCTTGTTTTTGGCTTTTTTTTTTTTTTTTTTGCAATTTTTAAAAACAATTTTGGGCACACTGCGTGCATGCACGCGCAAAGCGCCCATGGGGCGCAGCCACGCAGCACAGGAGGAAGCGAACCAGCAGCGAGGTAAGTTAGAACCAACCCCTGAGTTTCCTAATAATTTTATTATTTTATGGTTGAGGGTTACCACAACATGAGGAACTGTATTAAAGGGTCAAGGCATTAGGAAGGTTGAGAACCTGGTCTACTGGTTAAGGCACCAGGCTAGAAACTAGGAGATTGAGTTCTTGTCCCACCTTAGTCTTGAAAGCCAGCTGGGTAACATTGGGCCAGTCACTCTCTCTCAGCCCAGCTCATTTCACAGGGTTATTGTTACGAGGAAAAGAGAAGAAGGAAGGAGTGTTATGTTCTGTATATTCACTGCCTTGAATTACTTATAAAGTAATGAAGGTAAGATAAAAATCTAATAAATAATAAATTAAGAAAAATATGATAAGAGGGATTTTGAAAGTTGGACACTAGAGGGAGCCAGAAAGAACTAAAACTATAATTAAAAGAAAAGTGACACATTAATATAGAATGGAGGAAAAAATATCTGATCTTAAAAGAATTCAAGGATATTTGGGAACAATGCACTCACAAATTATTATTAAAATTGTGTGCCATTATAAAAATGGATTCAGAAATAATATGGAAGAGGAACAGATTTTACTGGATAAAACAAACTACTTCAGCGTCAACCGCAACGATACACGAGCACACAATAGAAACAAACTTAATGTAAACCGCTCCAAACTTGACTGCAGAAAATACGACTTCAGCAACAGAGTGATCAATGCCTGGAATGCACTACCTGACTCTGTGGTTTCTTCCCCAAACCCCAAAAACTTTAACCTTAGACTGTCTACAGTCAACCTCTCCCCATTTCTAAGAGGTATGTAAGGGGTGAGCATAAGCGCACCACTGTGCTTACCGTCCCTGTCCTACTGTCTATTGTCCTCATTTATCTGTACTTACTTTGCTTATGTTATGTTTATACAAATACCTGCTATCTTGTACATGTTTGACAAACAAATAAATTAAATTTTTAAAAAAATCAATTATCCTAAAGCTGAGAGAAAGTAACTGGTCCACGGTCACTCAGCTGGCTTTGTGCCTAAGGCAGAACTAGAACTCATTGAGTTCCTAGTTTCTAGCCTAGTACCTTAATCACTATACCAAACTGGACAGTTGATTTTCATGTAATAGTACTAACATAATACAAAAAAATCTACATTAACAATTATCAAAAGAAAAAATGCTTTGTCATATTAGAATTACAGTCTGTTTATTATTGCTATCCATAATAGCACCCTCTCCAGTTTTATAAATATAGCTTAGTTCAGAGGTTCCCAATCTTGGCAACTTTAAGATGTGTGGACTTCAACTCCCAAATTTCACCAGCCAGCAGGGAAATTCTAAATGTTGAAGTCCATGCATCTTAAAGTTGCTAAGATTGTGAACCCATGGCTTAGTTCCTTGTAAAAAATATATAATGCAATCTTCTTGATTAGATCAAATGCCTGTTTAGCCCAGCATTCACTTCCCATTGCAATCACCCAAACTACTATGGAAAATACAGCAGCCTATTTCTTCTTTATTTTAGTTTTGACCAATTTATATGCTACCCACTTCCAAATTATTCTGTACGTTCACTGCATTAATGTGCAAACATTAAAAAAAATCATGTGTGTAACTTTTTAAAAGAAAAAAGAAAACACCCAAACTAAAAATTTGAATGCATAGATAGCTCTTCAGTATCCTTGTAAACTAATAATAAGGGGGCTTCCCTCATTTCCAGCAGAACCTGTTCCAAAAGAATTAACTGCATTGTCCAGCAACAATAATTCATAGATATGCTGGTACTAATCTTAAGATATTAGGTACCCATCAGTTAAATACATTTGGCTCTAACTCTTTAATAGAAATGCTGTGGAGTAAATATGAATAGAGAGCACTATAAAACGTATGTACTTTTCCCAGATTATATTGTTGCCCTCACTTTTTCCAAGCAAATTAGTTTAATTTTTCATTGCATTTCATTTAGTCACTGATGTTGATGTGAAACCTTTGTGGGGTTTCATAGATCTCATTAAAGACAGTCATGTGGAAGTTAACTCGGAGCCAGGACCAGTGTGCTAATTCTGAGATCTTCCAGATCTCATTAAATTCTCACCAATTTCCTGAGCCATTTCTCAGTATCTTAGATGGCATTCTCATGGTATCGTGCTGTGATTATAGCCTTGCATTGGTGCAAAAGAGTGAAAACAGCACTGATTGGACTATGCTTGCTTCCTCCTCTATCCTCCTCCTTTCAGATTCTCTCTACAGCTCCAGAGTAGATATTGAAAAACGACTTTTTCAGTTATAATGTTTTGAGCTGGTCTAAACATAAACTCTCCTTCTGGTGGAGCTCGACTCCTGGTATCTTCACAGCCATGTCTGTGTAGTTTTCTTTGCATAGTGCAGAAGATTTTTCAGTCTTTCAGCTTCCGAATCTAGCACTTCAGTTTCACTTCCGAAACTGAAGTGCTGGTTATATCCCATCCAAGTACTAACCAGGCCTGATCCTGCAACTTGCTAATATAGTATCCTGATAGATTTGCCTTAGTTTACTTACATAAGTCATTCTGATCTTTCCATTTTATTATAACAGCTGGCACGACCAAATGTATCTGCTTTTTACTTTATGGATAGATAAAGTGCCAACAGAAATAGAAAAGTGTGAGAATAGGAAGAGAAGAGAAAATGCCGCTCTTACCTCCTGTTAACATTTGTGAACATTTGCAGATGCATTTGTCGTTGTCTACATCCTTTGTGCTAAACCCATTTCCTGGTTGACTGACGCTGCTTATTTTGCCGGCTGTACCCGTAAGCCCTTTAAGGTTGATTCTGTAGACAAGCAAAATGGGAAACAAATTATTAGCAGGCTAAAGTGGTTGCGCTGGCTTTTCTGTAGAGAGGAAATATTTTCCAAGAAGTATCCTGTTCCCTTCTCTGGTTAATAATCTACAATTTGCCTTTTGGAGAGTATGCCAGGGACTTTTTGTCAACAGCATATGTTGTTGTGAAAAAAAGATTAATATATTTTCTCCTGGGTTGTTGAACTAGCTTTAAAATAGCAACAATAATAACTAGAGGTAGTAAATCTTAAATCAGTTGTTTATGGAAGTCTGTATTTAAAAGGTGGTATGTACTGTACAGGAAAACACTTTGAAATCTATACATAAGAAATTACTGATAAAGACTTTTATGATTGATTTTACTTTGTTCCTCTTATACATATTGTATCAATCCTTCATCATTTTTGAATTCATACAAAAGTGAGAGCATGGAAGAATGGATCGAATCATTGACCTATATTTCTTTGGTTATTTATTTATTTATTATTTATTTATTTATTAAATTTATTTGCCATCCACTTTGCCACAAATCAACATCCAGTTAGGACCACTAAGGTTCACTATATATGGGAGAAGGGGGAAGATTGTACATATGAACACAAGTGGAGTGAAGAGGTTAAGGTGGTGGATGAGGAGCAGGAAGATTTAGAATATGTAACCAAATATACAAATATATATTTGCATGTGCATGTGTAAAAATTATTGTTAATATTATAAAGGATTGGAACAGAGGTGGGTTCCTGCCGGAGCTGCCCTGTACACAGCTCCGGTAGGGAGCGGCGGATTTTGCAACCGCTCCGGAGCCCTCTCTGCCGGTCCACCTGGCGCCTCGCCATTTTTTTCTGGTGATTTTCTGTGATTTTCGGGCGATTTTGCTTCCGCGCATGCGCAGAAGCAAAATCATGCGAGGGGGCGCGCACGCATAGCGCGTGCGCATCCACCCGAAGTGTGGAGATGCACTTGCATGGCTCCGGCAGCGAGGTAAGTGAGCAACCCGCCCCTGGATTGGAATAATAAGCTCTTTTGCGAAGGTTGTCTTCGTGAACATAAGCTCTCTTATACAACTCAGCTATTTCCAGATGAGGAAAGAGTTAGGTTACAGTAAAAATGATTTTTAATTTTGCTTCTTAGTCATAAAGCTCATCTAGTGCTATCTGGTAGCTATATTCCTGTTTTCTCTCTTCCTAAGAGTATGTTATTTAATATGAAAATATACAAGAATTGCGGATATAAATATTTTGTGATAAGTGGGGTTTGTAGCATACTTACTAATATTATCATAATATTCTAAATCCCTTGTTGATACAAATGCAAAAGTAAGTTTTTAAAGCACTTTTCAAAATAGTGATTGCTGGTTGGTATTGTTTGGAAAATTCTGTACCAGTGATCAAAGACAGGTAAAATGACAACTGTCTCCTTCAACTCTTCTTAAAACAAATAATCATGCCAAGCTCTTGAGTAGAGGACTGGTATACGGGGATAGGTGTGTTTACACATTTTCCACAAAACAGATCACCTTCATTCCTACTTCTATGTATAACACAAGTATAGCATGTAAATGGCATTAATGCAATTACTACGTAATATCATAGAAGAGCAACTCTGCACTTGTTTGTGTTGACTTACCTGTATTTTAGTTCTTCACCTGCTAAGGAAAAATGCTCATACAAAGAATATGCATCATTTCCTTCCCAGTCTTTCAACTGTATTCTCAGAACATACTGCTTCTGGCTGGTTAGCTGAGAAACCAATTCATTTCCTAGCCAGTATTCTCCAGAAGGGTTTCCAAATCCCTGTAATCCAAATTAGATATTTAAATATATTGTTTTGTTTCATTTTGAGGTCAGCACTTCACACCTTTAAAAAAAATAAGTCATCTAAATTGGGTCAAACCCTCTGAATTTCTTCATTTGGGAAAGTGAAGTTGTTCAAACACAGATTTAGAGATGGGAGAACCAAGTAGAATCATTAATTGTTTAGCTCTTGAGAAAATTGCCATAAAAAAAGATCATACATATTTGTAAAAACACAATTGTAAATTAAACAATACTGCAGATGAAATCTATGTTTCATTTTATAGCAGAATTGCCTCATATATTTTCCTCCATAGACAGGAAATAGTATTCACGTTTTAGTGACATAAAATAGTAAGTAGGAAGGAGATGGTTGAGATGATTCTTGGAATTCTTCAGATTTTGTTACTGCAAAGTTTTAAGCTATGTCATCAGATGGCATTGCTTGAGACAATACGTCTTGACAAAAGATTATTGGTAGCTGGTAACAATCAGGTGGTAGTACTCGAGTCCAGTAACAAAGAAAACACAGGGCATGGGTAGATACAATTCAGCTATGTTTATCCAAGTAGGTAGAAGCAAGAGGGGAAATTAGGCCTTTATTCAAGTTTTTTTTTAAATAAAAGCAGTTCAATGGAGACAGCAGTGGAAGAGAGAGAAGAAATACTGAAGATATCAGTGTATGAATTTTTTAGCATGGATGGATCCTCTACAAATCTGAAAGGGGAGCACTATCTGTTGTGCATTGTTACTGACGTCCTTTATTTACATATTTTTAAAACACCTACACATACACATATTTGTAAATAAATGAAGATACTGTAAAAGGCTGCTAGCTTTCCTGTGACCGCATTCAAGAAAACCCATCCCAAGGTAAATGCTAGAATTTTGAGATGCCCAGTCCAGAATATTTGAATATAATATTTATCTGCATGGCCTAACAAGCAAAAGGCTATAGGTTTAACTTTCTGGCTTCTTCAGTAAAAAAGTTATTGGATGTTAATGCTGGGGGGAAAAATTAAAATTACAACTTGATCAGAGCGAGACTATGTTATTTAGAGCACCAAGGAGATATATATTCAGAGTCTAATCAAAAGCTTATCACATTGTTCTGCTTACCGTTTTATATTCCGCCCAGGTTCGGTCAAAATCTACATTGCCATCTAAGCGTCGCTGAATAATTGTCCAGCCTCCTCCTGCCGTCTCCATTTCACAATATGTCTGTCAGGACACACAGATATAGAAATTGTTACTCGCTTAATCGGTTTTTATTCAAGTTAAAGAGTTAACAAAACTATGCCTATTTATGGGAGGCAAAATTTGCTTGCTCATATATATTTTTATTTTCCATGTGATATAAAAATACAATTTTCCATAATCATGTTATACCTGAGTATTATGTCTTGTACAGAGAAACAGAACTGACAGTAGAAGTATGGCAATGTACTCCACAGTGATTGCTTGCTTGCTTGCTTGCTTGCTTGCATGCAAACAAGCAATCAGCTTTCTCTGTGTGTTCAGTTTGAACAGTACTAGGAAACTTTGTGTCAGGGCCTGTAGTATTATGTCTGTTTATAAGAGCACATATAATGAAAACATGTTCCTGAAGTGATGTGAATGCTGTCTAGCTCTCCATCAAGCAGATCCTGTATTTTTCTGCCAGTTTTTGATTTTCCAAACACTTCTGTTTTGAAATAATAGAAAAAACATTTCTGTTTTTGTTTTTGAAACCTTTTGCTGTTCTTCCTTTGGGGGAATATCTACCAGGCGTAATCTGTAGAATTAAGGTTTCTATTAGTAATATAATGGCATATAAAGCATGCTATCTTTAGAAATCAATTTCTCACTTCTGGGTTTTGTGTTCGAGGTGAAAAAAACAAAACTTTGATTTGGGATTTGTTGATGTGATAAGTTTGTTGTCAGAGAAATGGCTAGTATATATTATTATGTAAAAATAGAAAAAACTTAGAGGTTGTATGTTATTACTTATTGTGCTATGCCAAAGAGTCGGAAGTCAATGTTATTCTTTTTCTTTTCCCCTATACTTTTTCCTCTTCCCTTTTTCCTCCTTTGTTTTCTATTTTCATTTTTCTTTGTATTCTTGTATATTATATTTTGATAAACTAATAAAAATTTGTGACCCCCCCCCCAAAAAAATACATGACTAGTTCTAACAAGATATTTAAGGAATTACATTTAATAAGGCTTTTTGGTTAGGGTTGAATTGTTATATTATTAAAAGGCCTGATTAACAGTTGAAAAATGCAAGAGGGTCTCCTGTTTTTACACATCCTTCACAACTATACCAAGCTTTGCAGGTGTGCAAAGCTTGTCACGTCACACCCCAAAAGACTCGAGGCTGTAATTGTTGACAAAGATGCTTCAACAAAGTACTGAGTGAAGGGTCTGAATATTTATGCCATTGTGATATTTTATTTTATTTTTATTTTTAATAAATTTACAGACATTTCTAAAATTCTCTTTTCATTTTGTCATTATGGGGCACTGAGTGTAGACTGAGAAAAAAATGAGTTTCAACAACTTTAGAATCAGTCTGTAGCATAATAAAATTTACAAAAGTGAAGGTCTGAATATTTTCTGAATGCCCTGTAAATGTGGTCAATTATAACAGAATGGGGGGGGATGTCCAATTAGATTTTGAGTTGCACCTTTCAACAGTAATCCTCCACCCCACAGAGCTAACAGTTTCTGCAACTTGAGGTATTTATGAAAGGCATGCAGGCCAACCATTTCAAAACAAACTCATGTTGCACCATTTATACGTCTTCCTGAGTTTCATACAAAAAGACAAGGGATTTAGCCATTATTTTGTAATGCAAGAAATAGGGAAAGCAAGATGATGTTAACAATATCACAGTAGTATAACTTCAACAAGAAAGCACGCATGTCAGCTTTGCATTGCGCTTCCTAATGAAAGCTTGCAGGGGAAAAAAACAAGATTAGCAACGTACATTGTGTTGTGGTGTTTATAAGTCCCTCGAGAGGCCAGAGTGTGCATTGACAGGAAAAGATCAAAACATAAACAGCTGAAGTCTGGCAAATAAAAGGCAATTTTGTTTCTCTGCCCAAAATAAAATGTAAAGCAACATTAATAGCACCATAAATCCCAGTCTTACAAAAAGACCATCAATATTTTCCCTAAAAAGATAATGACAGTAATTCTGGTGTTATCATGGGCAGAATGAAATCCACTAGGACTGTTTCTGCAGAACTTCAGTTTTCCAGTAGTATGTGGGACTCCAGGCAAGTTGCATCAAATTAATGAAGGCTAAGCGGTAATAGTGTTTGATGGATTACACTCCTAAGGCTGGGATAATCCATTAAACTGCTGCAAATAAAGAGGGTGATGGCAGTCTAAACACTGTAATCATTCTACTCCGTGTAGCAGGTCTGGGAATAAAAATTGTCCCATCAATCATCCTGCCTAATTGTTGGCCTAACATTGACCTCACTTTGGGACAGTTTTTTTAAAAGATCTATAGGAGCATAGTGCTAATATAAAAATCCAGTCATACTTTGAAATGCATATGGTTGACATATTCTACTATATGCTAAAGATAGCACCTCTGATCAGAACTGGACTTAAGATAATACTTTCAATATCTTCTGTTAACCTGAAAGTAAGATTCTCCTTTTTCTAACCTTGAAAACTGAGCAATTAAGCTTTTTAACTTATACAACTTATAACTTATACAAAAATATTTCTGATACTGAAAGAGTTTCCCACTTCTGATTAATGTAACCAAGAGAGTGTAGTACCTTTTTTTCTTCTCCTGTGTTAGATATAAGTAATGTGTAAATACCACTTGCTGTAAACCCCATTTTGAATGCTTCTGAGCAGTCTTTGAAACTGATCTGTTCTTTTCCAGGGACCAAGGCATTCTTGGATGCTAAAAAGCAAAATGCAAAAACATATTAAGAAAGCTATTATAAAAATCTCTTAAATTCAGTTGCAATGGAGACTGATTTATATACTATTTTCTCCACCTGCCCCGTCTCTACCATTTTTCCAGCCTTTTCAATCTGTTTACTGTTTAAGTAAGGTCTATAAATCTAGTTTCCTTACAATACAAGTTTGTTTCCAGTCATTTAATTGTTTTTCCACACTTCTTTGATAATTAGAACTTAGCCCTCTTGACACTGGCAAATGTTCAGGATATTTTTTCCACATCGTGCTAAAGCCAGTATGGTTTGTTTACTTGTTTGTGCGCTACTTAAGAGATAACATCAGCAAAAACATTAGCAGTTTCAGAAGTTCTCAAAGAAACTATTTTTAAACTGTAAGACTAATTGGACAGAATCAACTTCCTTAAACAAAACAAATATCTTATGAATTGATTGTGGAATGCTTATAAAGACCAGCCAGATCCTCAACAATGTGGTAACCGGTGGAAAGTTCTTGTTCAGATTGTCATTTAATCAGATCTACCTTCCTTCAGAATATTTTGTTATATTCTGCTCCCCTGTATCCCTGCTCCCCTGCACCAAATCATTTGACCACCATTCCTTGCCCACTGAGCAAAAGTATCCACAGGATGGAGTTTTTAAAAGTCAAGATGGTAGCTATGGCAATGCAACCAAAACTCTGTCTACTTGTTATGCATGTCACATGTGCATCACGTGAAAATCAGACCAACTTTGATCACATTTTTCTTTCTGTTTTTTTACTATATTTTTATTATATTTTGAGGATGCCCTGCCACTGATGAACTTGCTTAGTTCCAGCTGACTATTTTGGTTTTCATTTGTTAAGATTTCTGTAATGGATCAGACGTTACAGATGTCATACATCTGCTGATAATTCTCTCCTGTTGAATTCTGGATCCTCGTTCAATATCTGTATCTATTAGACTTAACTGTCTAGTAAAGTAATTTTGGCAAAAAAAAAATAGCATATCTCTCTGGTGAGGAAATAATTTTATTTTGAAGGGGTGCTGAAACAGCAAAACACTCACATAAAGCTAGAAAGAATCAGCTTTGACTCTTCAACCAATTGTTTTAATTCCGATACTGAAGAACAGAGAGAATTGTATTTGGCAGAATTCAGCCGTACGTGGTTACATTCTCACAGTGTTAGAGCTTGTTCTGTCCCTCTGAATGACCCACTGGTTTACTATTTTCCATATTAATATGGTATGAGGTTTAACACCCACACATAGAAGCGGACTCCCAAGATTTAACATTGGTGCCAAACTCAGGGTGGTTTGGCCACTCTTAATCCTTTCTTTATTCGCAATATGTGGCTAGGGAATAGGTAGGGAATAAAACTTTCCCAAATCAATACATATGTGATATAATTAGGCTTTATATTAAGAAACAAACTGAGGGTGCCTGTGGGAAGGGAGGATTTTGAAGCTGAGGGAAATTACAGGGAAAAGAAAATGCTAACCAAAAGCAATTAAGGAAAATATTTGTAGCTCAGAATTGAAACGAGGGGTTCTTGATGCTATCTGAGTTTGGTTGTTTTCTTGCAGATGTTTCATTACCCAAATCAGTCCATTGATGATGTTACCTAGTTTGGATAATGAAATGTCTTCAATTGTCTAGCATACCAAGAATGGAGTCTGTGTATTCTACATCATCAGGATAACAGTGACTCTGTCTTCTTTTTTACTTACGTTGTGGCGTAGAAATCATAGCAAACAAGTTTTGCACCGTTTCCCTCAGGTCATGTTGCTGCTTTTGCAGGAATGAGTTATTAGCAGTAGCGTTGACTAACTGTTTCTCTAATTCTTCTATTATGGAGTTCTGTCTAGAAACAAGTGACTGAAGCTTATCTTTCTCTTCTTTCATTGATTGTAGTTGGGATATGTGTTTGCTTTCCATTTCAAGGACCTTTTTTTCCAAAAGGCTAGCAAAAAGAAAAATCAGCTTTGATTATTGCAATATTTTATGCAAATTAAATCAAATAAATAAATGGATCTGAGCTAGTGAAAGTGCCCATGGTGGTCAAATATAGAGTCTGGTCAAAACTTACAAAAATGACATCCTGCCCCTCCCCATACATAACATCTCTTTATTAGCAGAGGCAAAATAACCTCAGATCCTAGTTACTAAGATTATTTGATTATATAATTTCTTTGATTTCCGATTCTTCCCTCCTCCCACTAGATGAGGAGAGATATAACAACAGTGTGATCCCAAGTGCTTTGTGTGTTTTATTCTGGAGAAAAATAAAATGCTATGTCCAAACTTTATAACCTATGTAAAATAAAGACAATATATATTATTTTATTTAATATGCAGTAAATCTACAACAATTCTTGTTTTGCATAATTTATGCTGATCTTGATAGATGTGAAAAAAGAGTTGGAATATATATTGATGCAAAATTCCTGTCTCTAAAGACTGCTTCATTGGCTACTTTAGAAAATGAGTAGTAAAGTTTTCAGGACACTGAATTCTGCATTCAGTTCCAAGTTCCTCCAAGATATTATTCCTCCAAGACACATAAGCTTGTTTAAGTGAGAATGCTTTAGAGCAGTGATTCTCAACCTGTGGTCCATGGACTCCTGGGGAGGGAGGGGGGTGCAATGTTGTCACGGGGTACACGAAGGCTTGAAGAAATTTTATGATTTAAGGTAATTAAAGGAGATCCGTGGTGAAGGAAATAGCAATAGCATTTAGACTTATATACCGCTTCACAGTGCTTCACAGCACTCTCAAGAAAGGTTGAGAACCACTGTTTTAGAGTACTGATTGTACAAGTCTATTGAATATAGGACTGCGATCAGTGGCCAAAATGATCTCTTTAAGTTCTGCAACTTTAGAACTGCTATATGTACATACCTCTGTACAGTATATGCCACTTCCAGATAACTATAGTTGAGCTTGGGTCAATATTGATAGCTATTAAGAATCTTTTCAATGACCTCTCACCTCTGTTTTAGCATTATGGGTACCTCTAAAATAGTCGCAGGAGACCACGTGCCATACCAATCTCTCTCTCTCTCTCTCTCTCTCTCTCTCTCTCTCTCTCTCTCTCTCTCTCTCTCTCTCTCTCTCTCTCTCTCTCTCTCTCTCTCTCTCTCTCTCTCTCTCTCTCCAATTTACAGAACACTTTGAATCACATGATTCAGATCGTTGTTTTTTGAAGATGCTAGATTGAACACAATCCAACAGAATTTAAAACCTTCCACCACCATCCAATAGCTGCACCATGCTAAAATCCAAGCCATGCCCAGTTATATGATATAAGCCTTCACTGCCCTACCTACTCTAGCCTTGGTTGCCAAAAATATGCCTACCCAAAAGGTTCTGTCTACAGGTGCCAAATAGTTATCCCTATCTACCTAGAACACTACCTACACAATTGCTCTCATAATACCCAACTGCTATGGTCTTCAAACCTTTTAGTCTCAGTGAAAAATGCACAAGTTCATGCCACCTTTGAAATTATTCAAGTTCTTAGTTAGCTATCTAGATATTATTTTGCTCTTGCCCCAGTAAGTGTGGAAACAGATTTTATAGTGTCTGTTCCAAAATATTTTTGTTTTACAAATATTTTTGACATTAATAGGTAGTAAATGACATTTGTTGTGATCCAAATCTATTCCTTCCCTTATCCCATTAAATGACATATGAATAATGAACCCATGTTGATTTTGCTCCTCCAGGAGCAAATCTTGTTTGCCTAAAATAAGCTTAGCAGGAGCATACACAAATATAGCAAGAGAGTGAAGACAAATGTGAAAACATGCCCTTTCCCCTCAGCGTTAATGTTTACCAGAAATGAGAAGTTCTTTACGTATCTGAATTCCTACCGAATAATAGTTGGGCTCATTGTAAGTTCAAGCCTACCTTATGCTATTCTTAAGTATAAGCCTCTATTGTTTTTAATTTTGGAAAGCAGCTTGTTGATCTCCATTATCTCTCCACCAAGATGTCAACAACTCACTATAAAGGCAAGAACTATGCAGCTGAATGAATGTGCTTGCTGTCGAATTTAACAAACAGTAAGGTTGGCTTCTCAACACATGGATCTAGCCAACTGCATAACCAGCCAACAGCAGGTCACACACAAGGTCCATGGAATAAGTGAAGGTCACAATTTCCTGAACTTCTCCAGCTGGTCTAATGTGACCCCAGTTCAGCAAGAAATGTTAATAGTTCTGTTGACTAGCTGCCATTCAAATATTTTGAGTAAATAACAACAGATTCAAAATTCTTTGATGTTGTACACCAAATATTGATACAGGCAAAAATCAATATGTCTCATTTATACTGGATTTAAAAAGAAGCATTCCCCAAGATTTTTATTATTATTTTTATAACGAGTGGTTTAAAAATTGTTATGAATCTGGAAGGTTACATATTAAGATGGATGACTTGCTATATCTGGAAGAAAGATAAATGGGAGGAAGGATTTCAAATCCCTAGTTGGTTAAACTCCATCGAATTTGGATAAGAGTTCATAATGTAGCTGATTGATTGTTTTTAGGGCGTTAAAGTCAGTACTAACCCCTGGTGACTGCCTGGAGTACTCCCTGCAGTTTTCTTGGCAAGTGTGGTAGAATCTCCAGCTAGGCTGCAGGGAGGTGTTAAGAGGGGCCCAAGTTTGGAGTCATTGCACTGCAGGAAGTGGCACAGGCCTGACCTTGCTCAGAATCCCTGAAGCCTTATCTTGCTGTTTGCAATGGAATGCAGTCAGTCTAGCGAGATTCTTGTAACATACTGGACCATGTCCACTATGGACATAAAACTCCTGTTGAGACTCTCCATGAGTGGTTCTATTTGCTTTTGCCAGGTTGCCTGCTTCCTAGAGCTCAAAGAGAATGACTCGCTCAAAGTCACCCAGCTGGCTTTGGGCCAAAGGCAGGACTAGACCTCATGGCCACCTGGTTTCTAGCTTGATGCTTTCACCACTATACCAGATGGCTCTCTAAAAGGCTGTAGTGGAAAACATTCAACCTTGAATTCTTAATTACATTTAGACTAAACTCTCATTATTGCTGCCCTCTGGTTTTGTGGTTGAGAATCTGGTATTGTTGTTCAAAATCAAGGGATCTAAAATCAGGAAAGGCAACTGTAAAGGAATGCATGAAAAAGAGATGAAGCTATTTGGTCTCAAGAAGCAACTCCTTTGCAATTATGACTTTCACTATTCACTATTATGACTTTCACTACTCACTATTCACAAAGTATATACCGTATTTTTCGGAGTATAAGACGCATCTTTTTCCTCCCTAAAAGTGGCTGAAAATGTGGGTGCGTCTTATACTTCGAATGTAGCTTTTTTTTTTTTCCCAGCCCTAACTAGGTGCTAACAGATCTTCCTAGCTCTTACCTTGCAGGCTTTTTCATTCTTACTCTCTCTAAAGAATGTTTTTCAGCCCTAAGTCTTTGCAGGGTTTTTTCATTGCTCTACTTGCTCCGAATAAGTTTTTTTCTAGCCGTAACCAGGTGCTATCTATCTTCCCAGCTCTTACTGGCTTGCAGGCTTTTTCATTGTTACTCTCTCCGAAGAATGTTTTTCCATCCCTAAGTCTTTGCAGGGGTTTTTTCATTGCTCTACTTGCTCCGAATAAGTTTTTTTCTAGCCGTAACCAGGTGCTATCTATCTTCCCAGTTCTTACTGGCTTGCAGGCTCTTTCATTGTTACTCTCTCCGAAGAAGGTTTTTTTAAGTCCTAACCAGGGGGTAAAATAATGTGCTGAAGCTGACCAGACTAAGGACGCTATCCAGATGAATACCTGGTAGGCAAATTCCCCCCCCCCCTATTTTCCTCCCCAAAAACTAAGGTGTGTCTTATACTCTGGTGCGTCTTATACTCCGAAAAATATGGTAATAAATCTTGCACCTCCAAAAATATTATTATTGTTGTTGTTGTTGTTGCTGCTGTTATGATGGTGGTGGTGGTGATGATGATGATGATGATGATGATGATGGTTGGACACATAGTCAACTATATATTTAGACTGGATTTGGTCTTTTTGTCCACCTATCAAGTCCTTCCCAAGGACCTGGAATAAAAGCAGGTTTGATGGTGTGATGCTGTATTCAGTAAGCCATATGGTGTACTAACTTCATTACATCGTCTTCACTGTCCTTCAGATATTCTTCCAATGCCCCTTTTTCTTTTTTAACTGTCCAGTGTACTTGTAACATTCCACAATCACCTATGGTCCTTGGTAAATTGACTGTATGGATGAAGGGCATGATTCATTATCATTATTTTTCTGATCTTTCTATTCAGGACTTCTACTTTAGCTTGAGTCCATGCCACCATTCTAATGACTGGAATTGCCAGATGTTTATTGCTTTTATGGTATTTTCACCACTCACTCTGGTCTTTAAGATCATCTTCACTCTCTTGATATATTCAGTACAAATCTTATTGACTTAGTTGTGCTTGATGTTGTTAGGCTGAAGGATGTCCAGGTATTAATGATCTTCTTCATCCAGACTCTTGATGTTATTTCTACAGGTCATCATGATAACTTCAATTTCTGATTCAGCTAAAATAGTATACAACTCAACTGCCTATAGTATACAACTCAAACTTCATATCAGCTAATATTTGCTGCTTGTTATTTGCTGCTTTATTACTTCTAGGCTTTCCTTAATCTTCTTTGTTTCTGGGTGATATTTCTTGATCAGATATTTTTTGGTTTTGTTCTTCAGCTTCTTTTCTTTCATCTATTCTAGCTTGCTTGCATCTGATCATCACATGCTGATTTTATTTTCCAGCCTGACCTTCCATTTTAGTGATGCATTGTTTGCCTTGTTGTTGTTGTTGTTGTTGTTGTTGTTGTTGTTGTTGTTCTTTGTTGGTTTGCATCCCAGGTATTCAGTTATAACTGCAACCATGCTGTACATTAGTTGGTTTGTTGCTTGCAGTGAGCTGGTTCTTATGTTTGATATTACAGTATTGGCATTTTGTGCTAGCTGTTTCTTTGGAACAAGCTTCAATGTAACAGGCAACTTTATTCTGTTGTATTTGTGCTCTTTTAGATGCTCAGTTAGTCTTTGTTTCAATGTTTTTTTGTGTGAGAGAGCTTTGTTCTTTCTGAGAAGGCAGAGGTAAGGGTGCCTAGTTTGGAAATAAAAACTATTCAATAGCTATGTATGCTGGCTTCCTCTACTGCTAACTCCCCCTGGTTTGTCTGTACAGTCTGAACTACTTTTGGCAAGGCTTCGTTTTATTTGCCCTGGGTAGACCTTTGCAGTTCTTCCAATTCTGCTTTTGTGAATATTTTGTTTTATAAATTGACTTTGATCTGCTAGCCTCTGTCCTGTTATTTCTGACTCTGGATGTTGTTCTTTCCAGAACTGGTGCATATTTTTTTTCAGATATCCTTTTCTTGTTGATTTGTAACAACAGATCAGGGTTTTTTGTTTTCAATCTTTGTATATTTGCGATAGGTAAGCACCTTTTCTTCCATAGCCTGCAGCTGCTGGCCCTGGTTGCTCAGTCCTCAGTCCTGTAGCCCTTTTTTCACCAGATGTCCAGGAATTCCAACACTTAGGGGGGTTCTGGTTAACCCGGGCAATGGCCAATCTGTTATAGGTTTCTGTAAATTACGTCTTACCATCTTGTTTATGGGAGAGACATTCTTCATTCGGCTTCTTTGAAGAGATCTATCCAATAGGAATGAATGTCTGACATAGTTCTTCAATTCCTCAGAGCACACATGCCCCACAACCATGTTAAGGTAGTATCTCACTGAAAGAGGTTTTACTATTATTGTTTTCTAAGCTAACAATGAAATCACTCTACTAATTTCACAGAACTGGGGAAAAAAATTTCCCTAGTACAGGTAGTCTTCAACTTACGACCACAACTGATACCAAAATTTCAGTTGATAACAAGGCACTTGTTAAGTGAGTTTTGCCCCATTTTACTTTTTTTTTTGCCACAGTTGTTAAGTAAACCACTGCAGTTGTTAAGTGAATCGTGCAATCATTAAGTGAATCTGACTCCCCCCCCCCCATTGACTTTGCTTGTCACAAGCCTGCTGGGAAGGTTACAAATGGTGATCACATGACCCTGGCACAGTGCCCAAATTTTGATCATGTGACCATGGGGATGCTCACACTTATGTGAAAAACAGTAAGTCACTTTTTTCAGTGTCATTGTTACGCTGGGTTCTAAATGAATGGTTGTAAAGTCAAGGATTAGCTGTAACTGAAACTATGTTGTAAAATAAATTGAAATCCGTTTATCCTTACTGTTACACTGTTTAAGCAAGCATGAAAAATCCTAGGGACGTGTGAATTGTTTTCCATAGAATAGTTTGCTTGGTAATAAAGAAAAAGTCCCTCAGGTTTTGGTATTGATGCAAATTCAGTGAATACAAATAATATTTTTTTTAATTATCAATTTTAGTTTTTGCCTATTTTTATCCATTGAGCTAAAGACATTTTTGTTTTTATTTCTTTTTCTTTTTGAAAGTAATGTTAGAGGGTATTATAACCATACATTTTCTATAGGAAAATGATAATTAATTTCTATATTTATGAGTCAATAAAAAAACTGTTACCTGTTTTTTTCTTGCAGTTTACCAATCTCACTGGTCTGATCTGAAATCTGCATTTCTAGTTTGTTAGTTGAGATAGAATGGGCCAGCAGTTGAAGCTCCAGTCGTGTTGTCTGATTTAACACCTACATTTGGAGGAGGGAAAAATGAAGCATATCTGATCATTTGAAATACATGATTATCAATATTGTAAAAATAATTACCATATAATCCCAATGTACCTAAATCAGTAGAAAATAAACACTTTCTGAAATGTTTGTTACTATATAGTCATAAAGCTACATGAACTTTATGCAGTCAACCTATGTTCCACCTGTAATAACTTTTGTTTTAGGAAGAGTCTCATACACAACCAAAAGCATCTGTAGAAGTGACAATAAGATAATTCTGATATGAATTAATTTAGGTCACTGAGTCTGTACATATGTATGCTTACACTGGGCCTTGAATTACCTTCAAAGTCAAACAACTTAATGTGTTTTAGATATTTTTTCACTATTTCTGCATGTCCACAAGTGCCAGTCGGCATCACCCATGATCAGTGATTTTGGCAGTAGCAGTCTCAAACATCTAGAAGGCATCAAGTTGCCTTTTCATAGTACAGAGGAGGTCAAATCCCCATTCAATTAGACAGCACACTGAGTGATTTGGGGATTTAATTTTTCTTTTCAGGCTACCTCACTGGTGACAAAATGAATGGAAACCCTTCCATGCAGGGGTGAAATGCTCCCGGTTCGCTCTTGCCTGTCGGTCGTCGAAGAGCTGATCGCGAAGGCAGTGCGACGCTCCGCCCACCCGCCAGGACACCGCCATTTGAATTCTTTTACCCTCTGCGCATGCACAGAACGCTTTGTGCATGCGCAGAGGGTAAAAGAACTCAAATGGCTCTCCGACGACCGACAGGCAAGAGCAAACCAGGAGCATTTCACCACTGCTTCCATGTAATATCTTACATTGAAAGGTGAAAAACAGTGGGATATAAAAACAACAAACAGAACCAGCTATTGCTATGATTGTGTTGCAGAAATAATACCGTTTCTGAGTTGATTGTGAAATAGTAGACTAGAATAGAATGCTTTTGTGGTTTCTTTTCAGTTGTTTCTGTGATTGATTAAGATGAATTCCAAATTATAGATTGAGATAAAGCACTTGACCAAATGTAGCTGAACTCAGCTGTGTTTGCAATGTTCTGTCAATAAAAGATCAGTTCTATCCTGATGATAATGTTAAACCTCTCTCCTCTGCAGAGTAATTCTTATTTTAAATGCTTTAAATGAGATAAATGTTTTAAATGAGAGTTTTTTAAAAGGGAATGTTGGGAATCAGCAGTTGAAATTCAACCTGTCTACTTCATCAAGTATTTCATGGTTCAAGTCATTCCTCTTTATTATTTAAAAACAATATTGGGAATGTCTTTTTTCATGTAATCACAGAGAAGTTTTATGGGCATATGTAGTGATGATCCATGTTCCTTTTTGCAAAAACGACACCATGGTTTCGGTTTTAATATGCTACTTTAATGACTGCTTCTTACCTCTTTTTTAAATCTCAAGAATGACATCTGTTTTTAAGAATGAGGAAACAGAACTGTCATGTGGAGCTTTGTTTTCCGTTCTATTCTGCTACATGTTCTGCAGGTCCTTATTGTGTTTCTCACTGTGTATTTTTTTAAAAGTTTTAATTCATCAAGATTTGGCTTCACTTGGCAGGATGAATTTATTACTCACATCCTTCATGTTGAACAATCATTCAGGACATGATTTCACACTTAAGTGTATTTCCAAATTGTTGGCAAAGATTTACTTATTTATTTATTTTAATGATTCTTAGGATTGCCTGTTTTGGTATCAGTTTTCGAGTGTTATATGGCATAAGACAAATGTAAGGAAAAAAATAGGCTAAACTTTTAATGTAAAGCTACTAGTAGTTTTACCTTAGTAAATCATGTAATGCACTTAATTGATAGATAGTATAGTATCCGGCAGTCATCTCTGGCGAGGGCATTTCACAAACATGTGAAACTCTCTCTCCAATGAGAGAAGGGGCGTTGGTCTTATCTGATACACTCCTTCTCATAGGGTTGAGATAGCATCCAGGAATGGGTTCACTCGTGTCTTCAGCTTATTGGACTGAGTCTGTCAGAGCTGAAATCCCCACCTCTGTTGCTGGGGCTTCCAGCTTTCAACGAATAACGAAGTACAGACTCAACGGGCCAGTCTCCAGTGTCGCCCCGGAACAAAAATTGGACCAGACAAGTCTAGGGCAGGAGTGGATGCTATCTCAACCCTATGAGAAGGAGCGTATCAGGTAAGACCAATGCCCCTTCTCCATAGTGGGTTGAGATAGCAAGCAGGAATTGGACATACCAAAGCTGGCTGTTCACCGGGCGGGCTTAGATCTGGTCCTGTGACATGCCCCCCAAATGCACTCCTTGAAGTACTCGGTGACCAAAAGAAGCCTCCGCCGAGGCAAAGGTGTCCAACTTGTAATGCCAGATAAAGGCTGTCGGGGTGGCCGCCCTGCACACCTCCTCCAGTGACGCTTGCATCACCCAGGCCACAGACTCGCCGCGTTGCGGGTGGAGTGAGCCATCACTCTGCCAGGTCTTGGAAGTGAGTGTAGGTCATAAGCCGCAGAAATGACGGCCCGCAGCCAGCGACCCACCGTTGAAAACGAGACCTTGAGGTCCAAAGTTCCTGGTTGAAAAGAAACAAAGAGCACCTCCATTTTTTGCAGCTCAGCGGTACATTTAAGTATGGAGGGCTCTGCGGACATACAGCGTATACCACCGCTTTTCCAAGGGATGGACCGGCCGGGGGCAGAAATTTGGCAATATGAGCTCCTGCACTCTATGAAACCAGGAATTGGTTTTGGGAATGAATGCAGGGTCCAGGCAAAGCACCACCCTGTCTGGGTGAAAGATGCAAAGATCAGGCCGGACTGACAGGGCCGCCAGTTCAGATATTCACCTAGCAGAAGTGATCACCACAAGGAACACAACTTTGTATGTCAGATGGCGCAGGCTAGCCGACCCCAAAGGCTCATATGGGCTACCAGTCAAAGAGTTGAGTACTTTGGAGAGGTCCCAGGTGGGATACCGATGAACCACAGGGGGACGCAGGTTGGCTGCTCCTCTGATGAAGCACCGGATGTTGGGATGTTGCGCCAAGGACTCCAGTGACCCACAGGCAAGAACAGAGGACAGGGTCGCCACCTGCCTCCTGATACTGTTGGGCTAGACTCCTGAACACGGAGGAGCGCGAGACTCCTCTCTCTATCTGCCAACTTGGAGCGCAAAGCCTCCTGACACTGGGCAGTGGTGGAACACTCGGAGAGATGACAAGTGGAGCGCGAGACTCCTGACCTGCCGGCCCGAAACAGCCCTTAATTGGAGCGCTAGACTCCTGTCTACTCTCTCGAATCGGGCATTCACAGATAGATAAAACAACGGAGCACAAGTCTCCTGACTGAGGCAGGCACCCTTGAGCATATCTGAGCGGCAGGCAATCAGAGCCGAAGTTCTCAAGCGGCAAGGAAAAACTTTTTAAAAGCGTGCGACTTGTAAAATGGCCGCCGATGACAGCCCGCTTCACTCACTGTCCTGGTTGCAACCCTGCTCTCGCTACACAGCTTAGGATAGATGTGGAATTGGTTGGACTCCTGGTCGATGGAAAGGACTCGGAGTACTCAGGGAGAGGAGAGGGAGTCCCAGCCACCGAAGTGGCTGGTGCCAAGACCAGAGCCAAAGCCCCGAGTCTAATCAGACCAGTGACTCAGCGATGGAAAATTGAGTCAGCTGGCTTAACTCACAGTTATAATGAATAAAGTTCAATGAAGAAATTCAGGTTGAAATAGTCTTCAGGAATGGAGAACACTTTCGCTGAGGACTGAGTCGAAAGCTGGAAGCCCTAGCAACAGAGGCGGGGATTTCAGCTCTGACAGACTCAGTCCAATCAGCTGAAGGCACGAGTTAACCCATTCCTGGATGCTATCTCAGCCCACTATGGAGAAAGAGCATCTTCTTTGCAAAAACTCCACTAAGAGATCTTAAAGGATGAGGAGATTGATATGGAGGTTCTTTTTTTTTTTAGATCTTATACCAATGGCCAAGATACTGGAGGAAGTAATTTTTCAAGTATTTGTGGCCCAGGCCATTTTAGCAAGAATCAATAGCCTACGTTGTCCTTAGAAGGAAACAGACAACTAATGAAACACTTTAAAAAGTGGTCTTTATTTATTGAAGTTTCTGGACTATCTTTCAAGTTGGTCATGTCAGAAGGATATTGAAGTAACTTATAAAATCACTCCAATGCAGTTAATTTTTTATCACTAGAGTTTTGCCTTTTGAACTGAGATTCTGGGAATTTTATTTTTTTAACAAACAGGTTTGAAGACTCCTGGTTAGTTAACCAGCTTACTATGTTTATTAAATCATGTTCAAAATTGATTTCGTTAATGGGAATCTTCTGTTTTCATGGAGAAATTGGTCTGTAGAAGAACCTATAAACGTTTGAAAAAACCCATCTGTAATTTAATTTTCATTTCCTTTTGTATCATGTTTAGAATGCTTGTGTTCTATGCTTTGTAAATTATACAAAAATTTCCAAAGCATTCAAAAGTTTTGCTGTTTTAAAACAGTCAGCAAAACAGTTTGGTTCACTGTTCAACATAAATGTTTCAGAAACAGTTGTAGCTGGATACAAATACTTTGCGAACATTTTTCATTTATTGTGAGGTATGTAAGAAGTTTCAAATGAATTTATTATTTCAAGAATTCTATATTGTTTGTTCTGTAAATGCAATCATTTGTGGTTATTCCATAATAACCACAGTTTTGGATGAAATTTGACTTGAGATCTCTAATGAAGGGATACAAAGAGAGAGAGAGAACGAGTTTGAGTATGGGAATTTTAAGGAACCACAATTGATTTGGGACTTGGACATCAACTTGAAAAAATGTGACCATTTATTTTTCCTTGGCACTTCCTGTTATCCCCTAACCTTTCTCCCACTCAGTTTACTCTTTTCATTTATCCTTCAGCTAAGTCATAACAGTTGAAATACTAATGCTTATCCAATTTCCTCACATTCTGTGTCTTACATAAAGTAACATAATTTGCGCCCCTTTACGATCTGCTTCTGCATTGTTTGATGGGCTGTAGCAGATTAAAAAAAATTCTGGATTTGGATCTGGGTTCCAGTCAATGTCTCTCTGGTTTCGGTTTCGGTTCCTTTCTATGTTAAGAAAAATGAGAATCAAACCTAAAGAAACATTTTCAAAAGTGCTCTATAAATAGAGACACATTTTCCAGGGCTAAAATCTCAAAAATTGCACTGGTGTTAAGAATAGAATACAGTCATCTTTTCCAATAATGTATAATTCCTTTATTAGACATTGCTCGACATAAAGTCCAATCCTTCTTTCTCACTTCCAGGTTTCTTTGCTCATAATCCAGCCACTGCTAATGCTGCAGCTATCAAAGACAATCCTTAATTTTCTAATGCCCATACACTGCCCAAGTCTTTCTCACATAAGATTCTTTTCTCTGTCCAACTCAATTGCAAATAGATCAAGGCAAGAGATTTCAGCATATGCTCATATGAACCCAGTTGAGACTGTTCTCTCATAACAAGGGAATGAGTGATTTTAGAAAGAAGAACATTTGTACTGAGTTTAGTAATATAGTATTAGTATAGTATTACATGCATTCTATATGTATATAAAATTATATGGAAAGAAAAAGACATGGTTTATCCATGCATCACTGAGCAGATGCTCAGTCTAATATTTCCAATGCTGTTATGTATACAGAACAAGAAGAGAGGCGGTCATTTTCCTCACTCATGTATTTTGAAAGATTATTTAATTACAGTCTTCTCAAATACATTAGTTTTATTTTTCCAAGGTTGAGCATTTTCCTTTGTATTAGCCAAATGTTTCTTGTGAAACTGCATATTAAATGCTTTTTCAGGGCAAAAATATTACTGTAGCCGGCAAAACATAGTGCTCTTGTTACTTACATGTGCTTCGACGTCTGTTAATTTGCGGGTCTGTTCTGCTGTTTGATTTAATAGGTTTGTGCCTAATTCAATCATCACTGCTGTCTGATTCTGAACCGCATTCTGCTGAATCTCAACCATTTCTTTTTTCATATTATCTTGGATATAATTCTCAATCTGCATACAGAAGAAAGAGAAGATTTGTTACTTTACAGTCCAGACACAGTTTTGACTTTTGTTTTTGCTTTTGTTTAAAAAGGTAAAACCAAATGGGGAAGTCTGTTGTTAGCCACACAGACTGACTTACATCCTTAGTCTTCCTGAGCCAAATCTAGTACATCTTGTTTTCCAGTAGCCAATATAAAAAAGAGAAGACATAAAATAAAAATAAAATACAGTTGGCTCTAATGTAATATAGACTATTGAACCAGGGGAGGGTTCCAGTTACCTTTGCTACCAGTGCGCATTGTGACGTTTTGCACAGGCGCGATTTCACTTCTACACATGCTCAGAAGGACGTTTCAGCCCAAAACACAGCTGAGGAGCTGCCCAGCTGTGCTTTGGATGAAGAAATAAAGGTCAGTATTAACCCAGGGGTGGACGGGAGGACTTTTTTTTTCAAAGCAGGACGAGGAGAAGCCATTCAAACCCGAAAAAATCGCCGAAAATTCCGATAAAAATTACGTCACCAGCGGGCCGCTACCGGTGCACACATAGTGGTCTGCACCGGCAGGAACCCACCCCTGTATTAAACATTAATTATTATTTTTGGTCTTCTTTTAAGGAAACTCTTTATCATCATTTCTTGCTTAAGAAAAATGCAGACAGATTGCCTAAAGGAATTAAAGTAGATAATGAAGAGAGTTTAGATATGAAGTATGATGTGACTCAAAATTGTAATACATATGTGTTCCTTTTTTGTCCATGTAATGTTGGAGCGTATATGATTCTAGGTCTCTCTGGATATGTTATTGCACATAAGAACCTTGAATGGTTATTCAAGTTGAGTGGTTATTCAAACTTGTCTACACGGATGCTTCCCACTATTGTCACCTCTGGTGGCATTGCATCATTGCACATTTTGTTTAAGATGAGAGTAGTTTAGACAAAGGCTCAACAGTTTAGTCATCTTCCTGAATCAGAAGTTCAAATATGTAAGAATATCTCAAACCTATGTTGCTGAGATTAGACAAGAAGTCTGGTATGTTATTTGTACATTGTTACTCAACTTTCAAACAAACAAAACATAAAAAGAGTGTGAAACAATATATTTCTTCAAGGAATGCAAAAATAACAACGGTTTCAAAATTATCTTGGGTCACGTTCTCATAAATGTTTCAGCATGTGTGGCCAACATCATATTCCAAGATTTAATGTTTTTTTTAAAGACACTGTTTATATTAAAAATTGCTTGGTGGGATGTTTTCTAATAGATCCCGAATTCTTTGAAAATTAATTTTCTCACAGTCCCTTTTTCTTATTTTTAATACAGGACTTAAAACTTTATTGTCCTCAGTCAGCATATATAGCCATACCCTTAGTGGGAATTGAACCTGGGCAGTCTGCTTGTAAGGCAGCAGTTTTAACCTCTAGGCCACAAGGTTCTCTTCCCTATCAGCTCTTCACCAGAAGCTGATATATATACACACACGCATACACACACACACATATATCTGTGTGTGTGTGTGTGTGTGTATACATACACACACACACACACACACACACACACACACACACATATACATACCGTATAAGAATTCTGTGGGTTGGGTTGGCATGTGAAAGAATATTGATAGGCCCAAATCTATACTGTGATCTTCAGTATCTGAGTCTGAATTTTCCTAATCCTAGCCCAAAACCTAGTGGCTTTAAGGGGCTGGGAATTTTCTTGCATTGTTGAAACTAAGGCCCTTACTAATTAATGTTATCTAGAATCTGCTTGAAAAAAATTAGCATTAATTCCATTGTTTGCTATGACTTACTTTCATCACCATTGAAGATTCATCAATTCTTCCTTTGGACTTTGCCTGACAGATTAAACTCAAATTGTCTGAACTGATTGATTCTCTTTGGAAGAATGTTAGTGAGACATTTATTCTCAATTTAAGGACTGAACAATATGTAGTCTGTGGCCTAGGCCCACAACAATCATATCAATGACACTTAATGACATGACAAAAATGCAATGCATTTTGTTTAATTTAAAAGGTGTCCACTAAGCTTAAAACATCTGTTTTATGTTAACCACCAACACCAACCTGCTTCTCCCAAGCTTAATATCTTATCCTCTACCGGATCCTCTTACAATAGCATCCCCCTGCCACCTCATTTTTAAAGATTTTATGTATGTGTGTGTGTGTGTGTGTGTGTCTATATGTATGTATGTTTGTTAAATATAGCTCTGACTCAGGAAAGTGTTTTTTGCCTAAGCTTTAAATGTTGTAGGAAAAGAACGCATATAATTAATAAATATATAAAAATAAAGTTTTTACTTAAATACAATGCCATTTCTTGAGCACCAGTCTCAATGACATTCATCCATCATTTGAAAAGGAAGGATCTGCCAGTTCCTCTTTAAAATAAGACTGTTCCTGAATCTTGTGTACATCTATTTCACAGAAAAAATCAAATTGGCTGTGCTTTCCCAGATATTTTTACTTATTCTTCATCTATGTGATTTATAATTCCACTTAAGTGCAAAATAACTAAACCTTCTCCTTAACAAGACTTAGTGTTCCTTTTATTAATGTCGCCAGGCACTTTTGTTCTTGGCAGTAATAACGATATATGGAACTCTCCATTTTTGCCTGCTAAATGCTACCCTTTATGAAGAACATATGTAAATGTTACAATACATGATGCAAATCATTTTGTGGAAGAAATATCTAGCCAGAACACTAATATATAGTAACACCGAAAACAGGTTGTGGCCTGAAGGCAATGAACTAGAGAAAATCCAAAGAGTTTGAAATTGGAAAGCTTGCGTTTTCTTTGAACAGTAGATCTCCTGCTGTCATATGGCTTTTCAAAGTCATGTTTGAAATTTCACTCCTTCACATGGAATCAGTTGTTCAATCTCCAACCCGGGGCCAAGACTAAGAAATCTACTTTGAAGAATTAGGGTTCTTGTTTGTCTTGGATAGAAAATTTGGAAAGGTAATGTACATGTATTCAAACAACATGTGTGTGCTTTTCCATAGAGACTATATGGAGATTGAATGAATGTAGAAAGAAGAAGCCTGAATATATGACAAGAAATGGGGAGATAATGCTAAAAGGAAAAGAAACACAGAAACATTGAAAATTGATGGCAGAAAAAGACCTAGTGGTCCATCAAGTCTGCCCTTTGAGTTTTTGTTTGCTTTTGTTGTTGTTGTTGTTGTTGTTGTTATTTCTTAATTTTTGTTGAATGATAAACATGTGTCTATCCCAAGCATGTTTGAACTCGGCATTTGCTAATTGCCGATGTACTTAACTAAAGTTTCTTTTGGATTAGTAATACTACAGAGTTGTGTAAATTTAAATTTCATCAAATGTAAACTTGTCCAGGTGAAAAATAAATATAGATAGTCCCCACTTAACAACACTAATTGGGACCGCTAAATGAAGTGGTCTTTAAGTGAAACATCACATGACAATGGGACTTATAACAGCAGTTCTGGTTGTGATCATTAAGCGAATCACCATGGGTATTGAGCAAAATGTCACGTGACTGTGACTTGCGACCTCCTATAGCTTCTCCATTGTCTTTGCTTGTCAGAAGCCAACTGAGAAAGTGGCAAATGGCAATCTCATGACTATGGGATGCTGCTATCATCATAAATGCATGATAGCTACTAAGCAATCATGATCATGGGACCACAGAGGGACCACAATGGTCATAAGTGGGAGGACCCATCATAAGTCACTTTTTTCAGAACTGTCATAACTTCAAACAATTACTAAATGAATGGTTGTTAAAGCAAGGACTACCTGTAAATGCAGGCTCCAGGTGCAATGAAATTTTTCACTTTGAATGGCCACTGCTGATAGTGACAGCATGATCAGGTCTATTGGTGGATTTGTTGCTGGATTTGTGTGAATCAATATATAATTTTTAGGCCTGGGCATATGTTACAAACTAATATCATTATTATATTGTGTTTTGTCAATTTTAGTCATAATATGGGCAACTATATAAATTCTTTAACTAAATAAATAGACTTGCTTCAGAAGTCTAAGAATTTTAAAATATCTTCTACTGTATATGTCAGAAAAGGCTGTGGTGGTCACAGCAGAATTAGAAGGGTGTTTCTTTGGATGAAGACTATATTTATCAGAAATACTTAACAATCAGAGCAGTTTTCATGACAAGAACTTTGGAGTGCCCCTAGTACCTTGCTAATCAGGTTTATCTAAGAAGTTTAAAAAGCTTTTTTAAAAGAACTAGATCTCTCCTTGGATAGACTTTTAGAGCACTTGAACAAAGGTTATAGCAAAAATATGAATGTTAACACTGTTCTATATATTATTATGATGAGTTGTATATTGTGAGAGTGTGCTACAGCAATAGATTTGATACAGTAAGCTGAGCATGGATTTACTGGATATAAACAAGTTGCCTGCCTTATAAAATCTTGATTTAGAAAATAAGAATATGAAAAAATGTTCTGTCACTGATTTACAATCCTTTGAGGTTTTGGTCTGCTTTCATTTTTGTTAAAAAAAAAAAGCATAATACTAATATAAGCTCAAAGCATTCTCTGCTGCCTTCTTTTTTTCTCATGCAAAGCTGGGTGTTAGGTGCCCAATAGTTAACAAATGTTAACTACCAAAAGTTAAAAATCTCACATCGGGAATTACATTTCTAAACAAGATTGTGCATCTATAGCAGCAGTTCTTCACCTTTTTAGTGGTCCGCACCCCCTTGAATCTGAAAATAAGCTCTTGCACCCCCTTAAAAAATGTGTGTATATTTTTTATTTAAGAAAAAACATTTATTGCATAAACAAATGCTGTGTTTATTTACAATATATATATTACTATATAACATAAAAACATGCCCGCCTCGTTTGTATTTTTTTTTTAATTTTTGAAATTTCTCTCGCACCCCTGCAAATGCTCTCTCACACCCTCAGGGGTGCACGCACCCCAGGTTAAGAACCACTGATCTATAGTATCATAGCAAGACTTATTTCAGAGTAAGAATGGCTATGAATAGTTAGCCTGCTAAAATGGCGTATGTTTCTCAGAAATAATCCTTTTAAAAGGAATTGTACCATTTTTCCAGATGATTCTCTTCAACTAGAACTGTCTAGCCCCAAGCTGATGGATGCTCACAATTTTGCTCTTCTGTTAACATGTCATAATCTCCCATGCATCTATATTTGGTTGTCCTTCCCCTCTTTTTTTAGCTTTCATTTGCCAAATTATTTGTTGGTCATGGTGTGCCTAGCAAAGCCAGCTAACTATTTGGAACTTGTTCTGACATTGGGATGTTTGGCTATTTGTAGTGATAGCCTATAATTAATGCGCTTTAAATAAGGACACTTGTATAATTCAGTAGTTTTATGATGCTGCTCCCTATAGTCTCACAAAAACCATATGTGATTGCGGTACAAAAGAGAACAAAAGATCTTTCATATTCAGGTTATGATTTTCATAAATAGCCGATAAGAAATGGAGGCCCTTGGCATCTGTCGCCCTCCTCTAACAAATAGAGGCTTCCTACTCCCCAAGAAATGTTTTTATTGGACTCAGCTATCCCACAAATGAGGAAAACCTGAGAGTTCCCACATTTCCAGCCTGGTGTCAATCACATCTTCAATTCAGAATATACAAACCCTTAGCAGTATTATATTATCATGGCAAAGTCAGTAAGCAGTCATTAATATTTGCAATCCCTTCTAGCTAGAATTTGAAACTTGTTGGTCGTCTTTCAATGTTTGCTTTTATTTTTATTTTTATTTTTTAAAATGCAAATCCCAGAGAGAGAAGCTGTAAATGTAAACATATGTAACAGAATCGGAAGTCAAAATTAGGAAAGTTTACAGAATGGAGAGCTTTTACCATCCTTTTCCCATTTTCCCTGATCTGTCCCTACTCATACCCTCTCCCATGCTTTTTGATTTGTGAGCCTGTTCCTTGGTCTCACTCCAGAAGTAGCATGATTGTTTTCCACATGCCTTCTTGTCCAGTTAAGAACTGGAACAGTCATCTTACAACTGACAAATGAAGTGCAACATTCCCAATGTCCCATCGGGTAGAGCAATTAATGTGTTGGATTAGGAATAGGAAAATCTACATTCAAGTTACCTGCAAAGTCTCTGGGTGACCTGATCTCTCAGCCTAATTTACCTTCTAAGATTCTTACAGAGCAGTAGCAGATTCTTAGTTTGCATATGACATTTTGTTCTTTTATACTGCTGTTAACCTTCCAAAGGAAAATCTATCAACTGGACTCCTTTTGTAAGTTTCTAATATTAAATACATTGTGGGAATTAGCAGTAATGGCCCTGGAAATGTATTGTGAGAGATTGACAAATAAAGGAGAAGATGGGGAAAACTGTGTCAGATGCCCATAGATTTAGATCCTGGCTATTTCTGTCTTTCTCACTTGTTCTATGGCACTAATTCTAGCATGTCTGCACTACTCTGACAGAAGTAATATATCAACCACTTTATTTCAACCTATTCTTAGGCTGTCAAAAGTTCTTGCTTCGGTATTTTTGAGTTACCTGCTTTAAATGGAAACGCCACATTTTAGAAATAACTTTTCTAACTGCGGTCGCAGCAAACAAAAATTCGCTATGAAAAAAGAGGTTCAGGTGGCACCACAATAATAATTATCCTCAATATATTTTCTTGACATCTTTCTTCAATATATCCTCTTGATTATTTTCTAATCATTGAAGATCAATGTGTATTTCTAAATTATGAAAGGTCCGCATTTGATTCCAGTCATAAGGAAAAGTTTGTGATAGTCCCCTTAGCTATACTGTTTCAGAAGAACAGGACACATCACTGAGTTAAAATTAATTTAAGCCAGGGTGCAGAATTTGTGAACGTCATTGTGCCTTACATTATTTTTTTTCTAGTAATTGAACACTGGATTTAAAAAAATCAATGTAACATACAACAATTACAAAATTCAACAGTATTCATGCAGATTCTCTTCTGTATAAAACTAACTTTCAAAGGATTATAAATTCAAACCACTTTGATTGGGAAAGCTAATATTATTTTCCCACTTTTGTTTTATGCTCTTTGACTGTTAGAATTTATTCCCCGTCTACAACTTCTTTTAAAACATGATTCCAGTAAAAAGGATTTAAATATTTTGAATATGCAGGAAAATGAAAAGGCATTATACCAAGTACATAATTAGAGTCTGGAAAAGAGTCAAAAGTGGTTTGCAGCCTTTTATATTTCAGGCAGGAAGTCCCCTTAGATTTCTGTTGTTTGTCAAGAAAAAACAATCCCCTTGAGAATGCAGATGGGAATGCTTGGGAAGCCTACAGTATTAGTTTTATATACGGCCTGCTGTGAGCAGCTCTGTCAGTCCAGACCTCCAGCTAAGCTTGCTTCTCTTATCTCTTTTTCCTGTCAACAATTTTTTTTTTTAAGGTGAAAGTGGTTAAATGAAGCCCAGCTAAATTGAGAGAGATTAGAGAATGGTCAGAACAAGAAGCCTACCACATTAAACCCTCCAGAAAGTAGAGGTGGGAACCAATATTGCAGGATAAGAAATCACATTTAATGAAAACCATTTGTGTGCGCAATGAAAAGGAATGTTACTGACTTTGAAGTCAAACATAGCAACTTATTTCTCACTGGCTTTTTAAAAATTAGCCTGTGTTTCCTGATTCTAGATAATTGGTACAACTCCATCCTGGGCCTTATGGATAAGGATACTGGATGAATCCAAAACTATTAGGTTTTGTAATGCCACTAGAGATATTTGCCTGAATCAGAAAATGGTGGTTGCACTCAAAACAATTATCCTCAATGTAGATCAAAAGCTACCATGAAAGTTTCTTAAGCTTTTATACTTAGAGATATGTCTGTCTGTTCTGTTTATACTTGTCTTTCAACACAGTCACTTTCAACAATGCCACTGGACAGTTTACAATCAAAATGCAATAAATGTCAGAATACAAAACTGTTTAAAGGTCTTAAAGATCTTTAAAAATATGTGTATTCCCTAAAAGATGCTAGACAACTAAATAAGAATAGGGATGGATTAAATGGGTTTTTGTTTTGATCCAGTATGAATCTTCTTCCCAGCTGCTGTGGCCTAGAGGTGGAGCTCTTGCCTCACAATCAGGAGGTTGTGAGTTCAATCCTAGGTAGAGGCAGATGTAAGGGTCTCCTGCTTGGGCAGGGGGTTGGACTAGATGACCTGCAAGGTCCCTTCCAACTCTGTTAATCTGATCTGATAAATGTAACTTCTGTCCATTTTTCATACTTTAGCCCTGCTATGCTGAGAAAGTGTATATGCACTGCTATTATTGCACTGCTGGGTTTTTTTTTTCAAGAAATAAGAACAGTGTCATTGCTTTCACTGGTTAAGTTTGGAATTATGATCATTCTCTAATTTTCTTGATTATCAGGATCATAATCTCCAGCAAGTGTTAAAAAATGAGAAGTTGCGATAAACTAAGCACTAATCTCAGCCTTTCCAAAACTGAGAAAGTAACTGAACCAAGCTATTTTCCAACAAATTTAATAAACCACTTGTATTTTACTGAACTCCCCATCAGTTGTACATTTCTTCGGAATAAACAGATATATCTTCCTAGAGGTGAACGCTGAAATCAAAAGAATGTTCACAAAGAAAGGGCAATAACATCAATCTGAATCAGTATTTGAAATAAAAGGAAATAAATAAAAAGATGAGCAGAGTAAAAGCAAAAATTACCTTGAGCATCAAGCCAAAATAATTTCAATAGCCCATGGGAAATAGTTTAATAATGTAGCCTCCATAGATTTTAATAGAAAGCAATTTTATACAGGAATGCTCCGTTATGGTTCAGAATCCAGTATTGCACAAGTGCTAACACGATTCCCATTTTTTCCCCTGCAGCAGGCAGTGGCTTCCCAATCCATTTTCTGCCTGGAGAATTAACCAGCACTCCAGAACAGATTTTCCACAACCCCCAGGAAAGAAAAAGGACCCCCCCCCCTTCCCAATTCAATTCTGCTGACAGCTTTTACTCACTCATATTGTGTCAGGCAGAAAGAACTGGAAAGAAAATGCCTTCTAACGCAGGACCCATAGGATAAATCATGATCTTACACTGTTTTCACAGCATTCCACACATTTAGAATGTTTCGTTTATATTCTCCTTTCAACAAAATACTGTGAGATTCAAGCAGTTCCTTTAAAAAAATCATTTCTTTTTTCCATAAATTGTTGAAATTCCTTTTCTTTCAGTACCTCTTGGTTTAACGTCCATCTCGTTTTTTTCCTTTGCCCTTTCCAAGTAATTACAATCGGGTTATGATCTGCCCACATACTTGTTTCAATATTTATATTTTGTATGCTTGCTAGTAAATCTATTGACATCCACATCATATCTATTCTTGATCAGGACATTTGTCTGGTAGAATAAAATGTATATTGCTTCTTTGTTGGGAACTTTCCCCTCCAAGCATCTAATATATTTAGTTCATCTGTCATAGTAAAAAAAGATTTTGGAAGTGTTTTTCTTAGTTTCTTATTCTTTTTTGTCGTTTTATAGTCCAAGTCTACCTCTACAATAGCATTAAAATCTCCCATTATACAGATATTTTCATATTCCAATTCCACTATTTTTCTATGTAATTTCGAGTAAAACTTATCTTGACATTCATTTGGTGCATAAATTGCCACTAATAGTGTTTTTTTACCATTCATTATTATTTCAACCATCAAAGTCCTACCTTCTTCATCCGAATATATACATTTTGCACTCATTTTTTTCTGTATATATAATACAACTCCTCTCTTACTTTGATCTGCTATTGCAGATAATAATCCCAATCTTGCACATTCTAGTAATTTCTTATGTTGTCGCCTAATATGAACTTCTTGTAGACATATTATATCCATTTTTAATTGCCCCAATTTATTAAGTGTTATTTTCCTTTTTATGGCCGAATTCAATCCATTTATATTTATCAAAAATCATCTTAATCTCATCTTCCATGATCATTTATTTATTGCCTTGGCTGATCTCGTCAGCCGTATATCTCTTTGTTCATTTACGTCTTTCACCTTTGCTCCTTCCAGTTCTTTTTCCTCCTGACAGACACTATGTCATCTTCACTGCATTTTATTTTATTACATGCCATGTATTGAAAGCTAAATGACCTTTCCTTAAATGAGAATTGGATTTCATTAGCAAATGTTTGTACAATTATGCTATCTCCAGTATTACAAATCATTAGCCGCACAGCTTTCTCTATACAACATGTAACAATGATTCCTGGATTTGGTAGTAGGCATGTTGTATATTTTTGGCAGAATGCATTTTTTAACAGGGAAAGCCAATTCTGTGGTGATCCCTATCATACAAAGATCCTTCCTCCCTGCTTCACATAAAGAGTTATTGGGCTACAATCTTTCTCTTTGAAGTATTAGTTAGTTATTTCATTAAATTTTACACACACACACATACACACACACAATATACACGCCTGTTCAATGGTGGCATATTTCACTGTAAGTGACCCATGACTTGTGATTTTACTGCCAGCTTCTCTATTGACTCTGCTTGTCAGAAGCTGACTGAAGCACACAATGTTGATCACATGACTCCAGGGACATTGCAATAGTCATAAGTGCGAGGATTGGTCTAAGAGTACTTTTTCAGTTCCATTGTAACTTTGAACAATCGCTTAACAGGCAGTCGATAAGCAAGGACTGTGTACTGCATTAGTATGCAGAATATATACAACTAAACATACTGAATATTTAATCAAATAGATAATGGTTGTTGTTTTTCTCAAGTAAAATGAATGAGCTAATTCAATAACAATAAAGGACTGGCTTAAGTGTTGCTTAGATTCAAGACAGATTTCAGTGTCCATAAAACTGCTCTTTTTATTTGTACTAGTCCCCTGCACAGTTCCAATATTTAAAAGGATTTAAGCCTGCTTCATATTTAGTCATCCAAAGATGCTTTACAAATAAAAAATAAAATATTACCAAGAAAAATGGCAAGATTTGATGATTTAAAAAGAAAAAAGAAAGCCCATGCTCCATAGCATTCTCAGGGGAAAGCCTAGGCAAACTGAGACAATTAAAATATGCAGCAATTAAATATAAAGGTGGTATATGGATATTTTATTTATATTTATGTTCTGCTCTTCAAGGAGGCAAGTGGCCCTGCCAGGCTGTGCAGGCTTTTGGGAGAAGCCTCACCTGACCTCCTCCCTCTCTCTTCAGTGGTCTCTTCCAGTGAAGTGCAAGTGCTAGAAATGCCCCCTCTGTACAATGGAGGGAGTCCAGTTGATCATTCCTTCCTTCCTCAACTCTCCCTACCCCAAGTCATTCTGTTATTCTTTTCTTGCTGCCTCCCATGATCTCCTCCTCCTCTTCTTCTCTATCCTACAGGTTGCCCTGCACTTTCCCTTGTTTTCCCGTACACCATCCTTCACTTATTTCAGTTTTCCCATGCCTCTTCACTGATCTTTTTCTCTTGATCTCTTGCTTGCCTATTTTCCATTATACCTTTTGCTTTCTCTTCATTAACACTACCAAGTTGTCATGGCGGGGTAGAGTTCAGAATAAAGAGCAATGTGTTCTTTATTATATTTGTTGTCCCATCAGCTTTAATTCTACATTCAGTCAGAGCCCAGTCTGCCTGATAGCTCACACCTTCTGACCTCGTTTACTTCTGTTTGATTGAGAGGAAACAAATCAAAGACTGTTTCTAGTTTGTTTGTTTAATCATAAGACTTATTTGCACATTGCTAAGTAGACTGAGGAAGCTTATGGGACAGACTGTGTTTGTAGCACCTGGTCCCTGTCTTCACAGAGAATCATGACTTTTACAGACCTTCTTTAGTCTTTTAATTTAATGGAAGTTTCTCTCTTTTGTCTCAGCATTTTGTTTTTGGTTTAATTTAAAAAAAGCCAAAAAAAGAGAATTCAATACAAATAATAATTGTATGGAACTGCAAAAAAAAAAAAAAGAATCCCAATTCAAGCATTTTAGAAATCTGCAATAAATTTATCTCAGTACATTCTATCATGAAAACTGTGTTATAGTAATTCAATATAAGTCCTCTTAATTCCTTTTAAATATAGCTTGGCATTTTATTATTGCATTTTTGAATTGGCAGTTTGTTCCCTTGGATTGTTGCAGAATATTATATTATTTACAATAGTATAATATTCCAACATATAATCTGTGGGATACATTTTCTAGGCAATTCCCTATCTCTGGAGTAGCTTTGTTGGAATACAGGTGGTTGCAGCTCAGTAGAAACTGACCAAAAATCTTACAATCATGTGTCCCCAGAGAAGCTTTTAGCTCATGCTTAGAAGCTTTGTATACAAGCTCTAATATCTTGGAAGCACTAGCCCTCATATATGTAGGTATTTGGGGTTATATGTTGCCATCAGAGAACATTTATATCCTTCAGGTCTCAACTAATGACCCTAACATTCTAGTGTTGAAAGCAACTGAATTGTTTCTTCATTTCTACATAGCAATTAAAACTAGTATTTTTTATTTTGAAAGCTCACTGCTTGTGTTATAATTTCCAAAGAGTAGCCCTTCTGCTACTTGCCGTAGCCAGCAAAAATAAAATAGTACTTTGAAGAAAATTGATTTCAGAAATAATGTATTTTGAAAGAATATCCAGCTTGCAGCCCATGAAAACACATCAGAAGCTGCTAAGCTCCTGTTTCAAACGGTTCAAAACTATTCATAATAGCATGACAGAGTTCCACATGAGCTAATGAGAAATATCTCTATGTACATTGGTTTCTGCTAAGGATAGACATCTGTTTTCAAATATGAAGGAGGCTTTTATGCTAGAGAAATTTGGAGCAACTTGCTCGCACTAAGTGTATCTGTCCTTTTTGGTTTGTGTCTTGAATTTAGTCCATCAACTATTTGAACAGGCTAAGAAAAGAATCATTAGAATAATTTGGTTTACTTCAGAATATAAATACCACATCCAGATTTAGCAGGAGACAAATAATGCTTTGAATAAAGCTGCTTGTTCATTGTTGTAAAGACAGAGGCTGATGGATTGAAATATGCAGGACTATATTTACTGCCCAAAGAATTAAGATTGAAAACTAGATAAATCTTCATTCATGCCTATCATGCAATTTATTTATTTATTTATTTATTTATTTATTTATTTATTTATTTATTTATTTATTTATTTATTTATTTATTTATTTATTTATTTATTTATTTATTTATTTATTTAGGAATTCTTCTATGCCGCCCACTCCCTAAGGACTCAATATTTAGTTATAAGCTACTTATGCATACAGTAAATAGCAGGGTTAGCATATCATGTTTCATTAATATGAAATGCATAGGTAAATATATCTGATCATCCCACTCTTAAGAGAGTGCTAAATATTTGCTATTGGTTTTGTATTGGCTAATCTACATCTTCAAAAGATTATTTTGATGCTTTATTTTATTAGCCAAAGAGGAAAATATATTGCTATCAAGGCAAGACATATTAATATCATGAGAACTAAATTTTACCATAGATCAGTAGTGAGAAAAGAATCAAACAGGGCCTCCCTACATCCACTTCTATTTAGACTAACTCCACGGTTGCTTCATCATTCAGATACACCAATTCCAATCCACTCCTGGCTAATATCTTCCATTCCCAGTGTTTCCCTTATCTCTTCTTGTAATTTCATCAGGTAATGATACGTTTGAATAAAATAAGTCAGACTGGGTTGCTTTCAGTTTCAGCATAGAGCTCCATACAAAAAGGTCTACAGTTTCTGTTAAGCATTACAATAACAGCTCTAATAACCATCATATGTATGATACATATTAATTACAATATTAAAGGATTTGAAAGGCTCGGGTTTTTTTCCTTTGCTTGATTTACATCAATTTACAAACCACAGGAAAAAAAAAAAGCATATTCCAAAATAACTTTTGGTAATGGGCCAGTGTTTTAAATAAAAAATAAATACTCTGTCTATACCTTTTCTATTTAATAAAAAAACCCACATACTGTACACTTTATTTAACATTTCTGTCTATTCCATTAAATTAAATTTAACAAATCCTACTGCAAGGCAAAATGTTTATTAATGGTACTGTTTCGTTTACTTCTGACTCTACTGATTACTATTGCTCTTTAATACCAATGAGAGAGATTCATTCATTCATTCATTCATTTACCACTTCAGTCCTAATGGGCTCTGAGCAATTTTACAGATATTAAAATAACTATAAAATATATTAGTTAAATCACCAAAGCTAAAATAGCTTTATTCTATATAAATTTTATATTTTTACATAAATTTATAGCAAATTTATAGATACCTTTGTTTCCGCAGTCAGCCCTTAAAGTCCTTTGGGAAAAGCTAGAGTTTCCTTAGCCTCTAAAAGACAATTAGAAATATTATGTTCTACTTTTCTAGGCAAGTAGGCAGAATCCATGGAGTTGCTGGCATAGCACATATGCTTTTAGAGTGCCAGAAGAATGGCCTTTTTGCTGCAACGGGCAAACATAGCTATCCCTCTGGAATTCCGATAAAATCATTTTGTTTATTTATTAGAAGAGAAACCCATCATTCCTAATTATTTATTCATATTTTTTGAAAGGAAAGCAACATTTAAACCTTCTCATCTTGTAGAAAAAAGGTATGCCATTCTGAAACCAGATGAATGTACTGGGTGAGGCAGACCAATGATTCATTAAGCCCAGTAATGCCTGCTTTCATTTGCAGTGGCTTTCCAGGTTCTTGCCTACTTCCTAGCTCCTTTAGAAGGGAAGCTGAGGTTTAAAATGCAGCGAAGTGTGGATGAGGCATGTCTTCTACCTCTATGCTGAATTCCTCTCAACTTATTACTTAATACTTGCCTATTACCTGTCCTTGGCAAAATATTTTCTGACACTATGTGTAATAAGGATGCTAAGGTTTGATGTCTTCCGACACCTGTTCTAGGAGTAGAGTCTTCTATACTCCAAAGTCACATAACTCTCCTGATTTAAGAGTAGTCATTGATAAAGTATGAACAGAGTTTATTTCTACCATCTATCCAGTAAAATAATATGGCAGAGCTTCCAAATGGCCATTCATGACCACTGAATCAAAGGGGCCAATAAGATAGTATTTGTTTAACTGTTCTACTGGCAGGAAGGAATGGCCAAGACAAACATTTGCTGCTCTTAGGAGAAAACCCTTTCACGCTTATCTCTGCCTTCTAAAGAAATGCAGCAGCATATTGAAAATTCTATATTCCAAAGGTGATAAGAAGCTCCTTTTAAAAAGGGGCTATGTTTATTCGAGCTGCAGCCAATAAGGAAATGGAGGCAATGCCAAATGACTCCCCCACTTGGAGGACAAATGAACAGATGACTTTGTAGCACCATCCTCCATGAACATAATGCCAAAAGAAAATAATTCTTCATAGACCAGAATGAGAGGATAGCCAAGAGCTAACAAAGATACTGATCCAACATAGTATCTCTAGTAATCAGGATAGCAACAAGTGCTTCGGTTGTGGGAAAAAGCTTCAATGATACAGATACAGTACCTGCCTTCCAGTGAAAAAAGGCCAGGCACATAAGAGAAGGGCTAAAAAAAACCCCACTAGTGAGTCAGCTCATGGCTGTCTCATTCATGGGCATCATTTACCGTATTTATTTGCTTGTTAAATTTATTTGCTGCCTATCTCGCCGTTGGGCTACTCTAGTTTACAATAATAAAAAGGAAGAAAAATGAAAAGAGTGTATACAAGACAGAAGTAAAATAATAGAACAATAAAATAAACAATGACAAAGGAACACAGTGAGAATAATATGTCAATATGATAACCCAAAAAATGGATGAGTGGAGAGCAGAGCCTAAAGGGGGCGGGGAGGTGGAGTCTGCCATCAATCTAGCAATCTTTATATATCATCCAATTCTCATGGCGTCTGGCATGGCTGTCTGTCAGGAATTGTGGCACAAACAAAAAGAAGTAGACCACAAGTCCAAAGCTAATTTTCTATCGAAACCCTTCCTGGGAGCGGGGGAGGGGGGCTAACTATTCAGTGAGGTACCAGATCCAGTGCTAATAGAGAACAACAAAAAGAAGCCCTTGCTTATGGCATATAAGAAAGATGAGTTCAGGACCACAAACCCTTGACCTCTTTTTGGAGCTGAAACAGGATACTTTCCCCTTTTGGTTTGTGGGTCAGACGCTATAGATATCACTGGGCCAAACCAGCCTTCAAGACTACCACTCTCAAACTAAATAGAGGGAGAAAAAGACAAGGGTGGCATTCGTTGGCATGGCATTACAACTATTCAATTAGATGGCTGGAAAGCCCATTCCTCATACAGACAGGTAATTGAGATTTGCATATGTCTGGAATTTCCAAAAGAAAGCAGAGGACAGTTTTTTCCCCTCACCATTCTCTAAGAATTAAACATCAAAGAATTAAGCAATCATTCATTAATCATAGACTGCATACTTACTAGGCAGCTTTTCTCAGGAGTGTTCTCCATTTTTTAATCATTCCCACAAAGAGCTGGAACCAAAAAGTAATTCTGAATATCCAGCATATTATCAAAAAGAGAATTTTCAGAATGAGACTAAGAGCAACAGTAGACCAATTTTGTGGCACTGGTAGACCATGTCGGAAACATACCTCCATATTTCTTTAATTTTCTGCAGTATCATTTATAATAGCAATCAATTTCAGTTCAGACCCTTTCACATTGTTCTGTTATTAATCTCTAGAGTGTTTACCAAAGTGATGGCTACATTCATAAATAATCTGAGGATCATGATATGCACATATGTGCATGCCTTAATCTATCAAATCTAGCACCTAGATCAGAGTTGCTTAGAAAATCACAGCTTTATACTGAATACTTCATAGACGTCCTAATAAACACACACAAGAAAAAACTGATATATCTTTTTTTGCAGAACATGCAGAAAAAAATCAGGTGGTCATAAAACTGTCCTTCAGTTCATTTGTGTTCAACAGTTATAAAGATAGCATGCTTGTAGAAAATGATAGCTTGCATAGATTAAATTCATGGGGATGAATCTATTCCCAAAGCTGACGGTGTGTCTTGCTGCTTTCCTAGATTCAAATTGCCACCAGAGCATATCTCTTGTCTTCCCATTGGTGGTTGAGTCCAGTATCAGTTCCAGCCTGTTGATCTGAGCAGTTCACCTAGAGAATTATTTCAGAGCTGGTGGTCAAATCACCTTTTCCCATCAATTGGTTGGTGCTCCAAACAGTATGCTTGCATATGGACTGCTCGAGAGCCAAGAAGTTATTGTACAGTGGCAAGCAACTTGGCTTGAAACCTCAGCAGAAATCTCCCAACAATAGTTGCAGAATACATAAAGGGGTCCACAAGTGTCATAGTCAACTAGTAAGCCAACAGAAATTGTTTTGGGGACAGCAGAAACTACATCCAAATGTATTCCAGCAGATTGCAGAGAAGTGAAGAACACCAGTGATTAACTTGTTTGTAGACACACAGCCCAGGCAAATGCAGGAGAACGTATCAATGGAAGCCCCATCATCACATTTCCTCCAGTTCTGACATCAGTCGAAATGACATGCAAGGATCAGTAGGTGAGGAATTAATTCATCCTTGTCATCATACTATTGACCTCTGGTTTTTGAATGAAGTCAGCAAGGCAGATACCTGCAAATTTGTCAACCCCCATCTGCCTTCTAAAGCCAACATAATTCAATTTAATTCTCATCTCTAAATACCCAACCATGTCAAAGTTGTATGAGATGATCAAATAGAACTTCTAAGGATATTGGAAGGAAATGCACCAAGCACAAAACACCAGGCGTTCCATTCTCTTGGATCAGGGGGTCCCCAAGGCAACTTTAAGACTTGTGGACTTCAACTCCCAGAATTCTCCAGCCAGCATAGCTGGCTGGAGAATTCTGGAAGTTGAAGTCCACAAGTCTTAAAGTTGCCAAGTTTGAAGACCTCTGTCTTAGATGATACTGTGGTATTCATTTAGAAATGTCCAAATAAGTTGGATAAGTTGTTTTAGTTGTATTACGTATTTTCTAAGCAGTAACAATGAAAATAACACACAAATCTTGCAGCTGAAGGGGAGGTTACCTAAAGGACAGGAAGGAAATTCTGCTTTGGCCCTACCTTCTGTCCTGGCAGGTTCATTGTCTAGTGACCCGAAGGCCACTTTGCCGTAAATCCCCAACTACCATTTAACTAAACACACTTCTAAATCAGTACAATATTTTAGGATTTGGGAGTCCACAAGGGAAAAAAAACATATACTATGAAACTATTGACAGACATCTAGACAATATTGCCAATTAACCCTAGCAAGAATATTGCATGTACGGCTCCATACAGTTGCATCCTAACAATATGACTGAGGCAACAAGCTAGCAGTTGTTCAGCCTGTTTTCTGAAGTATGTGTTGATCTCCCAGAATGCTAATCTTGGTAATCAAATAAACGCCACATGCCTGTTATTTTTCCTATACAAACTATGAGTGAAAGTTAATGCAGGTCTCACGGTCTCTGTCGCGTACGTTTCCTTAGATGTTTTTGCTCTCTGAGAAAGATCTTTAGAACATTCTTGCAAATACTTTAGAGCAATTGGCAGAATAATCATAAATAAAAACTGGTATAGCTCACAAGTTGCTAGGATTACTGCCAGGTCAATTATGGAGATAAAGTGAACTTTAAAAGCAACTAGAATCTACTACAAATCAGCAGAATTCTGTTAATTCACTAATATATTAATGCTCTGAGCTGAATCTATGCTTAAATGCTAGCTAAACTGAATCCCCGATATCATAGCTGCTGCTAGTCCTATCTACCAATATCCATACATTCAGTATAGACATTTACAGTGTAGAAAACTAGGTATTTGAAGTACCTGTGTGAAAACCTGTGGGTGATCCAGAACCCTGCATGATCAAGTGGCTGGTTCACTGATTATACAGACATCAGAGATAAGGCACGTGTGAACTCAGCAGTAGAAATAAGTGGTTTGAAAAGTTTCCATATACTTTGTTACTATTTCACTCTAATGAGTGGGTTAAATATCTGACTAACATACGCAGTTAACCAATTAAACCATTTATTCAATAAATAAAATGCTAGCCAGTTCAATCAGGATAGGTAGAACATAGAATCTGTAGGTTTCATCTATGTGAGAGATCTTCAAATGTTGTTCCACCTCCCTGTAACTATAGAAGAATAAAATATAAAATGGTTCTTATGCAGGTTCATTGCTTCTGCATCATCAGCAGATAGAAGATGATTAAATAGATAGCAATAGCACTTAGACTTATATACCGCTTCATAGTGCTTTACAGCCCTCTCTAAGCGGTTTACAGAGTTCAGCATATTGCCTCCAACAATCTGGGTCCTCATTTTACCGACCTCGGAAGGATGGAAGGCTGAGTCAACCTTGAGCCGCTGAGATTTGATCAGCTGAACTGCTGAACTGCAGTGCTGCACTTTAACCACTGTGCCACCTCGACTCAGATAGATAGATAGATAGATTAGATAGATAGATAGATAGATAGATAGATAGATAGATAGATAGATAGATAGATAGATAGATAGATAGATAGATAGATAGATAGATAGATAGATAGATAGATAGATAGATGACTGACTCTTATGCCTGGGCATAATCTTGGTTTTTTTCATGATTCTTGGAAGTATAACTATTTCCATTGATGATCTCAAAATCCTACCATGGAACACTTTTGCTACAAAGTCATTGGAGCTATCTACTCTCCCATCTAATAGGTTAAACTGTTTCTGCAAAATTGGATCTGGTCCTTGCTTGCAGTGTGATAGAATATTTATTAAATATAAAAGATTCCCTAGTTTTCTATTTCTAGTACCTAATATAGCTTGCCCGGGTGATGGTAGATAACAGGAAGGCCTGGAAGAACATTGTCCATGTGGTCACGATGGGTCGGACACAATTTTGCAACTAACAACAACAACAATATAGCTTGCAACTGAGTTCAGAAATGGAATTATATTATCTGGTTAACTGTTTTAGAAATTCATTAATCAGTTGTTATTATTTAGCCTACACCAGAGATTCTCAAACTTTGCAGTACCATGGCCCCTAAAATGAACAATGAATTTTGAGTGACGACTCCTCTCTTTAAATAAAACTGATGGTTTAATTGGGGTTAGGATTGGGAAACAAGTAAATACTGTATACCATTTAATTTTAAAATTAAATTTTAACCTAGATACAGTTAAGTATAAAACATTAATTAATATTCTTTGGCAAAATTGGTGAGGCTAATACAGAAATTCCAGGATTTGTGCTTAAAAAGAAACAGTATGGTACAGAGGATTAGAAGCCCCATATATTTTATCTTTCTCCCAAAATGAGATTTGTTGAATTTGTTGAAATATATTGCTGTATATTGTGAGCTACTTTTTAGTTTTAATAAGATATCAGAAATATTAGTACTTTGGGGCAAGATCTTAAAAGAAGTTACACACATTTATACTAATAATAGTAATCTCATTTTAACTGTAAGAACATGAGTGCCCAATTGTAGTTTTCCAGGAACTTGTGAAATGTTAATTTTCTGTTAGTATCCAGGATGTAGCTTTGACATTGTCCAGCTTTCTATTGTAATGCAAGCATAGTGAATTCAGTCTCTTCCATTCAGACAGTTCACTGTCCATTCAGAAACATAACACTTCCTTTTGATGATTGATTCAAGATGGGAAATACAATAACGGTTGATGATGCAGGCAACATTAGGAGCAAAACTATTATAGATAATTGATGTTAGAAAGAATTCAATGTAGACAGTAGTAAAAAGTGTTTGTTCTTCCAACGCAAAACTAATATTTATAAAAGCAGGAAGAAATCTACATTAATCAGATTTTCTGGAATAGAAGTGTTGATTTTAAATGTATGTACTAGAGATAGAAGGTTGCAAAAGGCTAAGTTAAACAAATATGAGCTAAAAAATTGTGAGAACCGAATGTCAGAAATGGAAAGGTGGCTCTCCAAATGTGGGACTGTAGTTCTCATGGCTTTGCTAAGTTTACTGGCCATAAATAATTTCAGAGAGATTTACAAGCAAAAAGTAAAGATAATGGAAGCTAAATCCAAATAGTTTTAATCCAGTTTTTGTTTTTTGTTCAACTGACAAATGCACTGTGAGAATGTTGAATATAACACAGAATTTCCTTGGGTTTTGGGTTTTTTTTAAGATTTATGTTGTTAGACCACATTTTCTTTTTGAAATTAACATTAGCATTTAAAAATGATGCATAAAAATAATGTAAATTAGCCTGCTTTCTTAAACAAACAGTGCTGATCTCTGCCATTTCCACTGAATGCCTACAGTTTATGGTACAATCAAAATGCTCAGTTGCTTAGGAATATATCTCATTCATTTCAATGGGATTCCTCCTGAGTAAACATATATAGAATGAGACTATTAAATAAACAACCCACAACACCTTAATGCTTAATTATTACACAGCATTTAATATCAGTGTTGCCATTCAGTTATATTTTCAAATCACACAGTAGCCAGCTGATTTGACAAGACATGAAGAATCCAGCTCCTGTATGCATGTTGACTACAGCAGCTATCAATTGCCATTCACAGTGCAGGAACAGTTCAAACAGACACCGTTAGACATTAAATTAAATGATGTGTGATGCTTTTACAGTATTGTATGGTGTAGCTACAGATTTCTATATAACATATAAAGAAACATACTGTAATAAAACAGCAGATTAGAATTCTTATTAAACTTTCTGCGGAATGAGTGTCCCCTACCTGACTGGGGTCTAGTTTTGAAAAAAACTGACCTTTTTTTTTTAATTAAAGCACATGGGATATTTATTTATTTATTTATTTATTTATATTTCTATGCCGCCCAACTCCCTAGGCACTCTGGGCGGATATCATGTGACCACACATTTTTATTTAGGTTGACATCAGTGCCTACCTGGAAGTAAAGCTCACTGTAAAACATAGACATCTTCAGTATTAATCATGTAATTATTAGGTTTCTTTTGTGCAGGAACCTTGTTCTTACATTAATTATGCATACTTCACATTTCCCTGCATTCAACCAGATGAGTTACTGGCATAAAAACATAGTCTGAGAAAATGTAATTTCTCACTATGCAATGTTATTTTACCAAGAAGAATATAGTTCAGTGTTCAAATAGACCTTCTTTTGCTCTAGACTTAAGTTACTTGTCAATCATAGACAATAATTAAAACATTGCTGTCAGATTATGTAGTTCATAGATTTGTTATTCCACAACATGGTCAATGATATTCATGTTTTTGGGATTATGACCCAAATGCTTTTGAACCTCAGAGAGGGAAGTTACATGTCTTGCTTTTTAGCCAGTTGGTTTTCATTCCTTACAACTGGTGCACAGGTAGAAGTACTGTGCTTTCAGTTCACATCGCTTGCAGAGTAGGGGAATTGCCTGCTGATTTTTCACTGCATGAGATAGCTTTTAATAGGTTTTCCATTTGTAACCTGCATATAATCCAAATCTCATTTAACTGGGACTACATTCTGATGGAACTGAATACCTGAAAATGCGATTCCAGATATAACTCAGGACCATGGAGGTATGCAGACACCCACACGTGCAGCATGGCTCCTAGCAGAGCTTTTTTTTCAAAAAGCAAAAGTATAACATTTTAAAATATATTATGCGATGAATGACTCTGCGCAGGAAATAAGCTTCCTCACTCTGCATTCTTTTTTCTTACGTCTGTGTCAACATGCAATGTTATTAACTGTTGGCAAAGTTGCTCACTAAGAATATCCGAATACTTTGCCCTGAAATATAACCTACTCAAAAGAAAAGCACATTAGTGCTATTCAACATGAGCTTCTATACAGGGCAGAAAAGAGACTCTTGGTTACCTTCATTAGCCACTGAGTGTTGTTTTCCAGCATATTTTCCAGCAGCTGAAGCCTCTGTATGGAATCGTCGTACTCTAACGGGGCATCTCTTTGCACAGCATTAGAGACATAGGAGGTAGTGGAGGAAGACCGGCAATTGTCCATCTCAGGCAGAAGGAAAGTATAGCTGCACAATCCATGCTGGACTTGGTACTGCTTCTTGCCTAGAGTCTCGAGGCTTCTCCGAAAGGAATTGTAGCCTGCTATTAGAACAAGATTGCAGCTCAAGAGAAAACAAAGAGGCACTTTCATCTTCTCCTTGGTTTAAAAAAAAAATCAGCCGGCTGAACTTTGTCAAAGATTCAGATGGATCCTGAGAGTCTCTTTGAACAGTCAGTCAGCACCCCGGTGACATGTGCAAAGATAAACGAAGGACTTTCTTCCTGCGTCCCCCGAGAGCGTGGCTGAAAGCAAACTGTCACAGGCAGATTTTTTATTTCTTTTCCCCTCAGCTGCTGCTTGATCTGTGCTCCATTTTCAGGTGTTGTGTTTTCATTTTTTCCCCAGGCAGAGATATAGATGACAGAGATACTGTAGATACACCAGCAGTCCACTGTTCTCGTCTTCAGAAGTGCTCCTCAGACAGCTCAGGAGGCATGTGCAGCTAAAAACACTCCTCTCTCTGCGGGTCTCTGTTATCTTTCTGGTGAGGACTGCTTTGCAAGGCAGCATGACGGTTCAGAGCATGCTGTTTTATTCCTGTCCTGAGTGGCAGGAAATCTGTCTAGGGGGAACAGGGGATCAGCTGCGAGGGCAGTGTAAACTTCCTCAGTCAAGGGTCTGCGACATCTTTCATAGTCCCTGAGACATAATGCATCCCTTCTCTTTGCAGCAAGAAGGCAACCGTACTTTGCAATACTTAAGAAACAGTCACATAACATTCCTTTCTATCTTGTTGGGAAGATGAGAGAGAGAAATCCCCTTGAGTTTCCTCCTGTGGACATTGTGGGATTTCCTTAACATTTTGTGTAAATGGAATCTTTCTTTCCAACAAAAGCAGACTTCCCTTTAGCTGTGGAAGAGGATTCAATGAGTATTTGACCTAACATATTCAGAAACCATTTACTGCTTTTAAGAGGTCAGTAGATAGAACGCTGAGAGTTAATTTTAGGAGAAAGAAACCATATGCTGAAGATGCACTTTTAAAATCTCCCTAGTTTCCTCCAATTTCCCCCCCACTCCCCATCTCTTATAAAGGCAACTCATGAAGGCCTATTTATGTAGAGACCCTACACTTCCAATATTTATTTATGTATTCATTTGTTCATTCAATCAATCAATCAGTTTCTTCAGCCATCCATCTCAATCAAAGTCTCTGGGCAGCTTACAGTTCAAACAATAGATTACAATTAAAAGACAAAAAAGCATTTTAAAACAGTAAAAACACTAAAAACATCGAGGTTAAATATACATAGCAGCCAAGATACTTGACCAATTAGCTATATAACCAGGAAATGGGGCCCTTAGCACATTCAGCAATCCAGGCATGGGAACATAGCCAGGTTTTTAGCGCCTTACAAAAGGATTGGGACCAGGGGCGGGTTGCTTACTTACCGGTGCTGGTGCGCTGCACACGCATCTCCACATTTTGGGTGCACACATGCTCGCTACACGCGCGTGCCCCCTTGCGCGATTTTACTTCTGCGCATGTGCGGAAGCAAAATCTCGCCGAAATCTCATGAGGGGACACGCGCGCGAGAGAGATTTTGGTGAGATTTTGCTTATGCGCAGAAGCAAAATCGCCCAAACAATCACCGAAAAAGATGGCGCCGCGCGGGACAGACCGGCGGAGGGGGCTCTGGAGCGGTCGCGTGCAAATTGCGCAATCAGCTGCTCCCTACCGGAGTTACGTATTGGACAGCTCCGGCAGGAACCCACCTCTGATTGGGACCATTCTAATCTCCGAAGGCAAGATGTGCCATAGAGCAGGGGTTGCTGCCAAAAAGCCTGTCTTCTCATCCCCACTAGCCAACACTCTTTGGTTGATGGGATCTGCAACATGCCCAATCTATTAGATCAAGTTGGACGGGTAGAGACCCTTAAAAAAGGTGATTCCCCAAGTACCCTGGTCACAAACCATGTGGGCATCCCAGATAGTAACATACGCTTTAGGATTGCTTTCCTCAGCACTCCTCCAAATCCTCTGTGCCCCTTTCCTCTCTCTCCTTTCTATGCCCTAAATAAAACAAGTGAAAAGTTACCATATGGTTACAAATTACATTATTTATAACTTTCCATATGCTTCTGTCTCTGTGTGACAGCATGCACAAACACAGGGATTTTTTTTTCCTTCTAAACCTTTCCCTAAAATTAATACGATGCAGAAGCTGTTAGACTTGATTGTCTTCCTCCGCACCCATTCTTGAAAATTTTAGTAAAAAAATGTTTTGGAAGAAATCTAGAAAAAAGTCAGACTTTCTTTTCTTTACCATCTTGCGATTTTGATATCCCCCATAGTCTTTGGGGCTATAATTTCCAGAATTCTTAGTCAGCATTCGCCTAGCCAGATGTATCACCTTCAATAACCTCTGATTCTTAGGGCAAGCTTTCCAAATCTCAATCACTCTTCAGATGTATAGGCTTTAACTTCCAGAACTCCTCTGTCTGCATGATCATTGCTAAAAATTCTGGTAATTTAAATCAATATATTTGGAAAATACCAAGGTCAGGGAAGGCTTCTCAGAGTATTTTGGAATCCCACCTCAGACATCAATATATCTTGACTTCATACGTCATATTACTTAGGATAAGGTTTGAGCTGTAAAACATATACAAAAATTACAAAAGACTTTTCTAAGACTCTTTTTCATCCTTAACAAAAATAACAAAAATCTGGACCGGGAAGAGGGAATGACTTATATGGCCCCTTGACATACTTTCAGAAATATTCAAAAGTTCCTAGTTTGTCAAGCCTGCTCCCAGAATCCTTGTGTGTGATGCCTCCATTCCTGCATTGCAGAATTTCTGATGAGAGTTGGAAGATCCTAAGTATGTTCAGTTGAATTCATTTCAATTTCTTCAGATCTTCCCATTGAGCCCTAGAGGCATGCTGGAAGGGAGGGAAGGGAAGGAGATAAGCAGTATGCCCATGCCTTTGAACCTGAAGAGATGTAGACCTCTCCTCTGCATATGTTTATCCAAATCCTTTTTCAGTGATGCCCATTGCTGAGCATATTCCTGGGCAAGCTTGTAAATAAGTAATTCCTATCTTTGTGAGCAACCTAAGAAAATTGCACAATTTGATAAAGAATGGTTGGAAGCTATCTTCTCTTTTAGCCAATAGTTGGGTTGTAGTGGAAGATTACAGGGAGGTGTATTTTATTACAAACATTGTTTGATTAGTCATCAATTTAACTGTATTAATTGTTCAGTTATTCAATCGCTTCTATTTTTCATGACATGACAGATACCATGATCCGTGGTGGCACAGTGGTTAGAATGCAGTACTGCAGGCTACTTCTGCTGACTGCTGGCTGCCTGCAGTTTGGCAGTTTGAGTCTCACCGGCTCATGGTTGACTCAGCCTTCCATCCTTCCAAGGTCGTTAAAATGAGGACCCAGATTGTTAGGGGCAATAGGCTGACTCTGTAAACTGATTAGAGAGGGCTGTAAAGCACTATGAAGTGGTATATAAGTCTAAGTGCCATCACTATTGCTATTTGCAATCTGTAATTGCTGCTTTGCAAGCCTGCGAACTCAAGCTTGTGACATTTGTGATAGTCTCTAGATGCCTGCTTCTATTGCCTTTGATTTTTCTAGGCACCAGGCTCTTCTGCACTGAATCTTGTGCATTGTGTCATATTTCTCCAGTAAATTGATTCTCCCTCACTTTCCCCCAGACAACTTCCCCTGCAGTCCCGTCTAAAGACTAGAAGTCTTGTTTACCCTCTCACAATCCAACCCAAGGGCAGCCCTAACAAGAGCAACCTCAATGTTTCATCCTCAATCAACCTGATGACCTTAACATCTCCTTAACAAGGGACTTCCCCAGTTCTTTGCCTAACAATAGAAATAACTCCAGATATAACTATGAGGACCTGCCTAGCTTCCCCAAAATTGGCCAACAAATAGGATTGCCAAGAAGCATACAATTAAGTTGATTGCAGGGGGTACTTCTGAAGTGTGTGGTAAAACAAGAGAGGATTGGTAATGAAGGAATTCTGGATGAATGTGGGTTGAATTCAAAATTTGATGAGTAGTAGGAAAAAAATATGTTGGGGTGGTGTGTCATATAGGGAGAATTAATGAGGGCTGAATCACAAAGCAAATATATGAGAGGATGAGAAAAGACATGGTTGAAGGAATTGATGAGATCGCTATTAGGAGAAAGGTGAAAAGTTTAAAGAACAAAGAGGCAACACATGAAGCAGAATATGAATGTGATAGAAGCAAGAGTGGTTTGCAAGGTAGAAAAGTATGGTGAGGTATACTGAATATGGTGCTCACCTGAGCTAGGTTTGACTATATTTCTTTTTTTCCTATTTAATTGTTCAGTTGAATATTCTGGACACTTTTTCTGTACTTTGCATATTCTCTCTGTCTCTCTCTCTCAGGAGCAAGCAAAAAATGTTCCAAAAAAGAATAATGCTACTGTAGTTTAGACAACATACTACATTAAGCATACTTTGGTTGGCCAACTATATTGACTTTTCTGCTAATAACTATACTTTCTAAATTTGTTACATTAATTGGATCTTGGCCTCCAGAATAGTTGCTTTCTCACTGATGTCATTGTTGAATGATTGAAGGAAGGAGAATAGTTGAAATCTCCCACATAACCCTAGAATACAGTTTAACCACAGGAGCTGATGTGGTGAAACTGGTATGGATGGTCAGAAGATAAATTCTTTGCCATAGTCTCCATGATCTAAAATGTACTTCTTCGCCCACACTGCTACCGTAGGAAGTCTCATATGACTCCATCTCCCCAATTATTATGAGTCAATAGGCCACTGATAAACCCACATAATGATCCTTGTATCATGGAAGTACGTTTAAGTTTAATTTCTGCAGTGTTTGCATAATCGCTAAATAATTGACTCTGGTGTTTTGCTTGGCATCCAAAATAAGCTTGATTACTTATTATTACAGTAAAAGTACAAATAGTCCTTGTTATCCATGGGTTCACACGCTCGTGGTTGCTATAAAGAGACTGCTCCGAAAAATATAAAATGATGTTTTTTGCCATTTATTGTAGTTTTTAACATTGGCTTTTGTTTTTTTAACTGTGGACAAAATGGAGGAAGGGTTTCTGTCCATAAAGTAGTTTTTTTTTAATATCATTATGCATAGTTTCATTGTTAAACACCTTTCCCCCTGGGGTCTGGCAGTTCCCTGCTCTCTTAGCTTTTTGAAAAGCAATGAAAACCTGGTTTTTCCCTACAAGTGAAATATGCCTGAAGCCTAGGAAAATTGTTGGATATGAGGGGATGTGTTACTTTGGGTGATAGGAGTTTTTATGCTGTCTTTTATACTTTTTAATTGCTTTAGCGTTGAAAAAGCCATCTAGGGTTATGATATCTCAGATGGATGGATATGTTATGTTAAGTTCCATTATTTTATTATTTAATTAAAAATATTATTTAGAATTGTGAGGCAGGATTGGAACCCACATAAACAGCCCCCGCTCTTATTTCTCTGTGAAGAAACCTCATCAACAGAAATCGTCATCCAAGAAATTATCATTATGTACATTAATGAATTAAATAAAATAATATTTATTTGTATGGAAGCTTTCTTACTCATCTACAGAAATATTATACTGTATGCATACATAACTATCACTTGCTCCTTTTTAAAATATATATTATCTCTGAAAGCTCATATAGTAAATGAGTAGCTGTTTTCAGGAATGCTGGTGGTATCTTCCAGCATTTTGAATTTATCTTTATAAAAATACTAGGGCATTGCACATTTTTCAAAGAATTTGAAAAGAAGTGACTTAGACCTCACACAAGCACAGCACAGCAGGTCTCCACACTTTATTAAAATAATATGACATTTTAGAGCTGAAGTTGCTGCTATTTGAAGGAGTCAACTCATTAAAGTTAATGCAACTTTTAAGGAATAGGAGAGAATTACTATAGCACTTCATCTAAATCGTTTTTGGAGCAGGCCTAGCCTAATAAAGAGGTTACCAGTTTTCTTGTTTCCCTCAGTTCATGAGACTGAGAGGTATGAATGGCTAATATTTTGGAGATTCTGTTTGTAGAATATCTGCAGTGGATACGGGGTTCTGTTTTTTCTTATGATTGTACTCAGATCCTATGAGTTGGGATGGAGATGGAGAAATGCAAGAAGAACATTTAGCTATGAATGCTTATAGAAGAATACTGCACATTTAATGACCATATATGCATAGAAACTGATTAGAAGAGAATATTTGTTGCCCAGGGTTGAACTGTGGAGTCCTTGGTGCTCTCTGATTTTGAAATGTCTGCAAGAAAACTTAGTTGTTTTCTTGCAGACATTTCATTACCCAATTAGATAGCATCTTCAGTGCTACTTAGCTACAATGCCAGCACTGAAGATGTTACTTAGTTGAATAACGAAACATCTGCAAGAAAACAACTAAGTTCAGAGAGCACCAAGTACTCCCCAAACTGATTAGAGCCTGGATGTGATTTCTTATGCCACCATCCATTTAATTACCAAGTGGTAATTAAAATATTCATGCAGAGGCAATGGAGCGGATTCCCAAATAGATGCTTTCTGATGAGGTTTAATTAAAGATATCCTTATTTAAAAGATAATCTGATCCCCAGAAATAAGAGCAATGACAAGTCACACAGACATTCTGAATTTAAACCCACTGCATGGAAAGAATCTTCTGAAAGGCCACTGATTGTAAGGTGTTGAAAAAAAATAGGTTTTTTTTCCCTCTAAAGTCTGGAACTTCATTGCTAATTTTAAAATTGGCTAGCACATAACATCAGTAGCAGCAGGAGTAACATCTTACATCAGAGGACTAGTCTGTCCACATCATTTCCCTGTTATTTTAGCCAGACACCCCTGCCACAGGAAAGAGCCAGGACCCACAGACAGTCTATTCTGTGTGCTAAAAGATGGAATCTTCTCCCCAGGGACCAATTTAAGATAGTCCATTTTGTATTTAAAGTACAGATTAGAATTTATTCCTTTTTCGGAAAAAGAAAAGAAAGTATTTATTCAACATGCCTGTCTTACAAAATTCGGAAAAGTCTTGAAAAACTGGCTCCCCCCTCCTCCCCCCCCCAGGCCAACCTGGTACGTGATCTGGTTTTACTGGGTAGGATATGAGTTCTTGCACAGTGTGTGTTACTGATTTGTCTTATAGTTTGAAGCCTATATTAGCATCTGCAGTGATAGTCACTAGCTTTAAGAGGCAAGTGTAATCAAGTAAGCAAATTCCTATTCTTTTTTAAGTGTGTGCCCCTGTCATTTTGAAGCCAGTCACCATCACTGTAGAGGCCCTCAGTCAAATGCCAGGAGGTCCATGGTGAGTGGGGAGCCATATCAACTGAATAAGGAAATAAGATGAAAAGTACAATAATACATAAGATGTATTGCAAGCAATTAATTTTCTTTCCTCGGAGTATTGATAATGTTATCCATTCAGTCGTGTATGACTCTTGGTGATTTTGTGGCCAGGTCTTTCCACATCTTCCGATCTTGCACTACTTCTTTGAGTTGTTCTATGCTCTGGCTAGTGTTAGCTTGGCTGGTGTCCAGTCACTGTGTTCTTCAATGGCTTGGTTTCCTTTTACCACTAACTCTTCCAAATATAATTGCTTTCTCTAGTGCCCTGATGGCGAACGCAGCGCCCTCTCTGTGGGCATGTGAGCCCAGTTCAGCTCTGCTGCACATACGTGCACGCCTCCCACCAGCCAGCTGGTCTTCGGATCTCTGCTGTGCATGTGGGGGGGTGCGTGAGGGGGCTGTGCGCGCATGCAGGGAGGCATGGCATGTGCGGGGGGTATGTGTGCATATGGGGGGCTTTGTGCGCATGCAAGAGGTGGAGCGCATGTGGGGGTTGCGTGCAGATGCACAGGGGGTGGGGCACATGCACAAGGGCCGCACACGCATTGCATTTGGGGGGTTCGGGCATGCGCGCTCTTTGGGCACTCGGTTCAGAAAAGGTTAGCCATCACTGTTCCCTTCATGACTTAAGCAAAATAAGTAAGATACAGTTTTGTGATAGTCTTTTGATTACACACCCCATTCAGACAATCTGTTAAAACATAGGGAAAAGGAATATGAAAAGATCATAGGCCTAACTAGAACATCATGGTGAAATACTGAATGAAATATCTGAAGTTCTTCCTTCAGATATCGTACAACAATAACCATACAATGAAAGTAAAGTGGGAGAAAAAGTCATTATTTAGGTAGCTAGGCTTAAGATAATGTTAAACAATAAAATAAAAGCTTTGCAGTCTATTAGCACTTATAATTTCCTGCTCTTTAGTCTATTTGATGGGCAGATAGAAAAACATTTTTGCAAAAATTTATGACTTCAGAGGAGGAAGCACAAGCCTAGTGAAAAAATATAGAACAATATGGCATGATTAGTTGTCAGGGTTTCCTGAAATTAAGGTCCAAAATATTTCACAATCCTGGGTTGACGCTTATGAGAATCCTACAGCATAGGTTTTTGCAGCTGGTATGCAGAGCAATTTCTTCTCCAAGAGTTGTTGTTTGTTGTTGCTTTCTGTTTCCATTCACTCAGTGATAAGCCTGAATGAAAGTTTTTAACAATACCTGAATTAATGCTTATGCTCCACTTCTTTGGTCATTTGCTTATAACTGCCTGTAGAACAACAGTGTTTTCTGATTGTGGAATATTACAATCTGATTTTTAAACCACTAAAAAAAAGTAGACCACTCTCCTATGCACAGAGGGATTTATTTCCAAGTAAAGATGCAAAAGAAGTAAAGATGCAAAAGAAAAGAGAAATAGAAAAGCAACAGTTGTAACCTCGGCTCACTCTTTATTTTTAGTTGCTTCCTTTTCCCATCTTCTCTCAACAGCATCGCATTCCTTTGCCATAGCAAAGCAATTGCTTATTTCCCTTTCATGTCTCTTTATTAGTGGTCTTTGAACCAGGATTTTGACAGTTAAAATATAAGCCTGAGGTCTGCCAGTCAAGGTTCATTTATTTTGCAAATTGTTCAGACGGACTAAATTAGACCTTTCGCTCTGATCGCCTTAGAAATCTTCTTCTTCAAAAAAAAAATTATTTGCTAAGAAATCCTTGCAAGCTTTATAGCAATCAGTTTTCCTGCTATATATTGATTTGAGATATTTGGAATTTAATTTAAAATTTAAGCTCTTTGTCTCATACAGGAATCTCAGGATAGCTTGCTGTACATTCCAAATACAATATTTTACCCCATTTTTTTTGTTGTTGTCTAGGTTTTTCTTGCTCTTTTCATTCTCTTTCCTTACCTCTACATCTTCCAGATTAATGGACTCGGGGTTAATTATTTTTTACTAACGACATATTTATATTTTCACTCAATCAGTCTTAATGGGTTCAGATGTTAAAAAAGAAATTATAACATTAGCAAATAGATTAGTAAGGAGATATATCTATTTCAGTCTTTAGGTTAAGTCAAAACATATGAAACCAAAACAGAAAATCTCAAGCAACTTTTTTGAACTTCCTCCTACGACCTTTTCGTCCTGCTAGATCAGCATTGGGATTTTATTGCTAAGTTAAAGAAAAGATAATTTAAGACCATGAATAGCACAGGGGAAAAAAAACACTAAAAGCTCCGTTTTTAGGACATACTTGATATTTAAAACAAGACCAAGGAATGTGCTTGTACATTTCCGTGCTCATAATATCTATTCCAATATTAAATCTGACAGTTATCCATCCAACATTGTGTTCTTTTTGGGGATCCCATTAGTTTCACAGGAAATCAAACCTTGTCCAGTTGAAAGCCATGAGGTTAATAAAGTAGAAAGAGTACAATGAAAGTGGGTATTTCCTTGTATTAAAATAGTTTTTATAGTTTTTGAAATACTATTTGCTTGAAACAGTTTTCCTATCTTTAAGTAACTTTTATTTTTGATAATGGGAAATCCTCAGCTATATTCAATTAATATAACAGTTGACTTCAACATATTACACTTTTACTTTTTGCTATTGAGGTCAAATTAGGGCTATTAGATCCTGCCTGGCAAAAATCTAGATGATCGTTGGATGGCCGGAAAGAGTTATAATTTCTACTGAGATTTAGGAAGTATTATTATATTATGAAATTATTTACTTTACTCTAGTAAGTGCACAAATCTTTGCAGGCCAGAGCTAATATCCTAATTAAGGCCATGTCACAGTTTGGGAATATTTTTAATATTTTTATGTTACATATTAAGGACTTGTCATGTATAATAATTTTAAATTGTCAAGACAATGATTACTGCTACTCATATTACTATTGTAATAATTGGGCCTAATGTGCATCTTACAGAGACATTTTAGTCATGTTAATATGATTTAATCTACAGTTATTATATACCATGTTTTCTCTAGTAACATTTATGTTGATTTATAAAGGAAAAAGTAAGCATTATTTTTCACAGACATATATAGTATGTTTTTTTTTAAAAAAAAACCTCTTAAGTCTTTACTCTTACTTTTGACTTTGAAGTCTCCCTCTCTCCCACACATACATACTTCATACATAAGAGCTCTCCACCTGTTTTAAGCTGATATTCATTCATCAGTGGATATAAATACACGTTACCTCAACTTTGGAGTCATGCAGCTCATTAAAAAGTGATGTCACAAAAAAATGAACAAAAAGGAAGTGAGAACTTGCATGAAAGGAATAAACAACCGTTCTAGAGCAAAAGGATGCTTATGGCAAGAGTAAAGTAATTAGTTCCTGACATCTGTTTCCCTCACACAAAAAAAGGGCAGTCATACGTTAACCCCTTTTTAAATGAAAGCCGAATGTTTGCAGGGAATGTTGATGTAGATTATGATGTCTATTAGTGTATTGTTCACAATGAATGCATTTCCTATAACCTAGATCCATCATCCCAGCTGGTTGGCCAAATTGAATTGTTGAATGACTACAAACCTGTTGCATTGAATAGCACTGAATGGGAAGATGATTACAAAGGGATATCTTAGAATCTCATTAGTAATGATGGTGGGGATTTTTCCCACAATCGGTTGTGGCTAAAAGGAATATCTGGATCTAGAATCACATAAGAGAGGAGATTCCAGAGAGGTAGTGTACCTCACCCCAACTGCATGGAAGTCTTTTTTTTTTTAAGTATATATTTATTCATCAAATTTACATCTCACTGTTCTGAGTGGGCAGCTCACAATTAACATTAAAGCAGAAATACAAAAACATTAAAAGTAACATTAAAAGTAATATTAACAACAATTAAATAGTTGATCCCTTTCCATCTCCAGATATTTATTTCTTCTTCAAAATTATATCTGACCTTTATTGAATAACTAGCCACAAACACTGATCAAAAGAATCGGCTAATTTGTAAATAACCTCTAAAATAATACCAGCAGTGCTCCTGTTTGTAAAACAGTAATTTTTAAAAATCTGATAAAATCAAATCCAGTAGCATTGAACTTGCTCTGAATAAAGAACTTGCAATTTAAAAAACCCTGACGCTTGAAATTCCTTAAATTAGATTGTAGATAAGCAGTTTTCTTATGTGAGTTTAAAAAATAAACTTTGATATTCAGGCAAAGACTATAAATATTAATTGAGTACTAAGGTGTTGAATACAGAGAACTGGCACACTATTTGTCTAATTAATTAGAGTAATAAACATGTGATTAACCATAACTATTCCATAACAGGAATATTGGCTTGTTGAAGAAATAAAAACATACATGTAATATATCAAATGTCTACTTATGCGCATGATTAAAAGTAGCTTTTATCATATGGCTTGTTACACTTTTATCACTAAAGTCCTGAGAGCCAGAGGAAGATATGCTGGGAATCTAACAGCAGGCTGTACATGGTATTGGTAGAGCAAGATAGTTGTAAGCAGTCCCACTTCTAACTTTTACTACAGGTAGTCCTCAATCTACAACCACAATTGAGCCCTAAATGTATGTTGCTAAGTGAGACATTGGTTGAGTGGGTTTTGCTCCATTTTAGAACCCTTTCTTGCCACAGTTGTTAAATGAATCATAGCAGTTGTTAACTTAGTGACACAGTTGTTAAGTGACTCTGGTTTCCCCATTGACTTTGCTTGTCAAAATGTTGCAAAAGGTGATCATATGATCCTGGGACATTGCAACCGTCATAAATGTGAGTAAGTTGCCTGAATTTTGATCAGGTGACCATGGAGATACTACAATGGTTGTACATGTGAAAAATGGTCATAAGTCACTTTTTTCAGTGATATTGTAACTTTGGATGGTCACTAAATGAACTGTTGTAAGACAAGGACTCCTTAGATCATCAGATCCTAAGTACCTGTTGGCCGCAATTGCTGCTATTGAACACCAGGCTGGTACATAATAAATCCATCTGTGTGAGGCTACTGGGTGAGGTCATCCATTAGTTTGGGATTGAGGATCATCAGTTTGATCCTGGGCTAACAAAATGTTGTTATCAATGTTTTGTTCCTGACTCAAGATCAACCCCAGCAGGATCAAGTGGTTGTGAATATTTGACTCACAAGATCCTGGAGAATTTTCATCTTTGGCCCGAAGTGACCATTTGTTCCTGCTATTTTCAGCCCATCACATACAATCAAGTAGAGTTGGCAAGAATCGGACCTTCTTGTTTGCATATCTGTCTCTGCAAGGGCATCTCCACAGAGACTATGGCTTGGACTTAGTTCTGGTTCAATCAAACCTTAAATACATGGCTTTGGCCTCTTAGGGATATGCATATTCAATTGTATGTTTTATTGCACTGTCCAGACATCATTGCTCTTCCCTCACTGTTTCACTGTTTGTGCTGTTTTGGTATTATGTGCCACGACGCTGTGGAATCCAGCAGCCTTATTAATGTGACAAATAAGCAATAGCATAAATAACCGAGCGTTCATTATATGAAAGCAGATCCACGCTTGTCTAGTATGCACATTATTTACAGATAAGTCATTATTTTCTAAGGTTAATATAAATGAGATGAAATTAAGTTAGCTACTAATGTTAACATGTTATATTTAAAATATTCTAAGTCAAAAGATATGAAGATTGGGCCTTTTAAAATTTTATATCAAATGCTGGTTTCTTTTTAGCATTAACAGAAAACACTGTTAATAGTGTTTTCCACACAATCTACTGTAGCTATGACAGAAACACTTAGAGAAACTAATCTGTAGAATGTACTATATATAGTTGTCCTGTATCATAGAAGAGAAAAATCATATTTTGTCAATGTTAGACCCTGGCGGCTTTTTAGGAATCTTTATTGGCTCCTGCTTATCACTTATTTGGCATGCTATTTTCAGCAATAAAAATTATAATATTTCAGCTTTTTGAAAAAAATAAGGATTTTGGAGATCTGAAACTAGCTGTCAGATTTAATCCTAAGAAGCCAAAATGGTAAGGGCTTAATTGATTTTATTTGCTCTGCTGAATCCAGTGAGGGCTGCAGCTGGCAAAGGCAGAAATAAAGGAGTCTGAGACCAAATAAACCAATATCCATACTTTGCAAGTGCTTTCAACATCTAAGGCCGAGAAATGGGTGGCAGAAAGTCTGTAATCACATAAGAGTAGGAAAAGAGATGTAGGATGAAACCCAAGGCCAACATAGTGTAAATATGGCCAGATTCCAGTGGTTACATTGATGTCTGTTATCCTAAGAGCTTCTTTTGCATCTGCAGGACAAGGAGCTGATCTGTCTGAAACCCACCCTTGAATCTTCCACCACTAAACTAGAGCCAGTCTAGTGGTTAAGGCAACAGGCTATAAAGCGGGACATTGTGAGTTCAAGTCCTTCCTTACCCATGAAAGCCAGCTGGGTGACTTTGGGCCAGTCACTGTCTCTCAGCCCAGCTGCCCAGAGTTCCTTGGGTAGATAGGTATATATATATATATATATATATACACATACATATACATTTGTTAAATAAATGAAACAAAATAATGAGGAAGTCTCTGCCAGCCAGCCAGCCAGCCAGCCAGCCAACCAAGGATTTCTACCATATTTTCCCAAAAATAAGACATCACCTGAAAATAAGCCCTAATGCGTCTTTTGGAGCAAAAATTAATATAAGACCCAGTCTTGTTTTCAGGGAAACACAGGTAGTTGCACAACAAGTAGTGGAACTTGATAATAAAATTAGGTAAAAATACATTAATGTCAGTCCTTTGAAGTGGGCCAGATCAGGAAATAGTGCAAGGAATATAGAAATGCTATATTCTTATGTATGGTATAACACAGGGGTGGGTTGCTTACTTACTGATACCGGTGCGCTGTGTGCGCATCTCCACGTTTTGTGTGCATGCTCGCTATGCGTGTGCGCGCCCTTGCACAATTTTGCTTCTGCGCATGCACGGAAGCGAAATCTCGCCGAAATCTCGCGAGGGGACACACGCGCGAGATTTCGGCGAGATTTTGTTTCCGCGCATGCGCAGAAGCGAAATCTCCCTGAAATCTCGCGCACGCATACGTCCCTCGCGACATTTCAGTGAGATTTCGCTTCCAAGCAGAAGCAGAAAAGCCCAAAAATTCTTAAAAAAAGATGGCGACACGCACGACGGACCAGTGAAGATGGCACCGGAGCAGTCGCGTGCAAATTAGGTAATCGGCGGGTCCCTACCGGAGCTGCGCACTGGACCGCACCGGTAGGAACCCACCCCTGGTATAACAGGAAAAAAATCTTGACAGCCTCTGCTCCATCTTAGAGAGTGGAGGTGGGGGGAGCCATATTGAAATATCTTGCTCAAGCTTCCACCTTTCCCACAACTGAGTTAAAGGGTTTGGGATTTTTGATTTTTTTTTTGCCTTAACTGTTTCTGCAAAGCTTCTTCGAGGTTATCTATGTGTTCTACTCTGATTGGCACTCACCAAGTGTTGAATCTAGCATTAATGCATCCTCTGCACATGTCTTTGAAAATCAACCTGTTCATTACCATGGAATTTGCTTCCAAATAAACATGCAGGATGAACACCCCAGTAATTATTTGTACAGCCACTTATCATTGGAGTTTGTTTTTCAGCTTTATCATTTTGATCCAGAAAGACCCTCCTACTTAAACTAACAGTGTGGTTCCTCAGTATAATAGATTGTTATAGTTTTCCACATTTCCAAACAAAGAAGATATTTGCCCGTGAATCCTGCTTTTATGTTTCCAGGTGCAGTTGTTCAAAAAGTTAAATAGGAAAAGGACTTGCTATTACATCTATACACTATTGGATGTTATAAACAGCGTGATAAAGTTTTTACTAAGACAAAAAACATATGCTCCCTAACTTCTCTAGCTTGTTATTACTAAAGAATGCCCAAAAAAAGAATTGTATTCTGCACAGGCTATACTACTGCAATTAAAGGTTAATGTCTGTTGCTTATTTACATTTTAATCCCAAAAAGAAATCCCTACAGATCTGGAGGAATGTTGAAACTTTTTTCTTTATATTTTCCTACATATTTTCTATTAGCATATTAAATATAATAATGTTAGCACTAACATTTGGTTAAAATTATTAGGAACATGCAAAACATTTTGCTCTTCAGATGCCTCAGCCTCAAAATGTCTATTTTGAGTTACAACATAGACCATAAAGCAAAGTGTATATTTTTCCTTTTGGGTACAATTAGCCCTCAACTTATGACCAATCTCTTAGCAACCATTCAAGTTACAACAGACCTTAAAAAAAGGATAAATAGCCTGCATTTATGGCCATTTGCAGCACCTCACAATCAGGTAATTGCAATGTTTTTTGCCAAAAACTAGCATTTACTTCTACTTTTTGGCAAAAATTGTAGACAATGGGTTCACTTAACGTCTGCTGTGTTAACTTACCATTCATGGTGATTCACTTTAAAATGCCATAAAATCAAGTTTGTGAAACATATTCTTGTTTTTGAATGGCATCATCTCTGTGTTAGGGCATGGCACCAAATTTGGGCTGTTGTTCCGTGACTTGAAGAGCTGAAGTGGTGCAGTGGTTAAATGCAGCCATTGCAGGCTGACTGCTAGTTCAACAGTTCAGCTGTTCAAATCTCACTAGGCTCAAGGTTGACTCAGCCTTCCATTCTTCCGAGGTCGGTAAAATGAGGACCCAGATTGTTGGGGGCAATATGCTGAACTCTGTAAACCGCTTAGAGAGTGCTGTAAAGCACTATGAAGCGGTATATAAGAAAAGTGCTATTACTTGCAATTGGGACTTTCCCACCCCCAAAACTTTTGCAGCCCCCTTAGTACTGTAGTAGGGTCCAGTTAGGTCCCTGCTCTGCTACTGGTTTAGATTAGATGAGGGGATGTTGTGGGAATGGAGTATTAAGGGAAAGGAAGCACATTCCTATAGAGAAAATGGCTTGCAGCTGTTTCATTTGTCAGCTAGTCAGTAAATTGCTGTATTTTGAAAAACCTCGCTATGACTTCATATAAATGGATGGGTAGGTGGATGCTGTTTTATAAATTCAAAAGAATGTCTGTGTGCTAGTTTGCATCACCTCCAGCTATGGTAAAAAATGACTGCTAGTGAAGTCTTGGAATGGTTGGCTGGAGTTTGAGGTGAATGTTCTTATGTCTTGTTGCAGTGTTAACATTATTCATGCAATGAAGAAATGTCAACAGTCTCTCTCCATTTTGACAGCCAGCAGCCACCTCATGTGCATGCAGAAATGTCTTGAAAGGAGGGGGGGGGGAGTGTTGCTTTTGCTGAGTTTGCACCTGGCAAGCAGACTGCAGAAAGAAAGAAAAACTCCCACAAATACCAAGCTGAAAATGCAAAACCGTAAGGAAATTTGTCAAGAGGAGAGATGTATGGAAAAGAATATTTTTTTTAAAAAAAACTACTTGCTTTCCTTTTCTGTAATGTCTTGGTTGGTGACTTAAAGAAACTGAAAAGACCTTTGTCTTTTCTGTTGTGGAGGGATTTTTGATAACAGATACTAACACAAACAGGTATCTGATTTAGTGTGAGTAGAGTTGTGTGTTTCCATAATTTTTTATGTGGAATTTTAAAAAATGCCCTTAGTCAAATGTATGCAATTTGGTTGGTAGGCATCCTTTAGTATGGGCTACAAATCGATTACTTTAGAAGTTAGTGTGTAATAAGGGCAATGCAACACCACAATGTAATATAAACAAAAGTGAACAGTGATCAATTACGGCAACCATTACCTATATTCGCATTCACCCACACTTTAAGCAATGTTATTTTTCTACTCTCATAAAGCTAATGAGAAAAAGAGTATTTCATGCTTTTTTTAAAAAAAAATCAGGGGTTCAAATTTCAGTTACAATTCTAAATAGAATGTATTCCAAAGGTGATAGAGGAAAAAAGCCAAACTTGAAGTGATCATTCTAACGTAAAAAAATTAACCAACCCTGATTACGCAGTCAAACCACATGGACAGAACATGAAACAGGATCGAATTATTCAGATTACTAGGTTTGCTTATACAAGGTATCCAGGAAATCAACACTCATACCGGTAGTTTAAAATTATATTCTCAAAGATCCAACCAGTTTAAAGATTGGAGAAGAAAAAACTTAGGGATCAATTGGAAGAGATCCTGAACGTAAACCCAGGAAACTCTTATCAGTAAGCTGCTGTAATAATCCAGGCAAGACAACACCAATCTATGATTAAAGTATGATTACACAAAGTAAGATCTGTATCACCAATTATGTTGTTGTGGCTATTATGCCACTTTTTATTATGACAGGAGCAGAATATACCTGGATAGTATTGCCATAATTAGGATAGTTAAACTGGGGGGGGGGTGTCATATAATCCAAAGGTAATTATTGAATAAATAGCAGTGAACCTAAAACTAAGCACTGAAGTACGCTCACAAATATTGGAAGGTAGGAGAACAAGAATCATGGCATGTAGCCGAAAAATGCAACAGGATAGATAGGGGAGAAACTAATGGGGGGGAAAACCAATCAGCAACAGCTAAAGAGTTTGACAAGGACTGTAGATTTTGGGGATTGGGGGTGTCCAAACCTAGAGCGAAGTCCAACAATGCCAATCCTGATGAGCAACTGTTAGCCTTAATGCTCAGCAAATCATGAGCGACTTCCAACCATTGCCCTTTCTGTTAAATGAACCATATTCAGCTTGACTCAAATGCCTTAAAAGTTTTGAGTTTTTTTTCTGATGGAATACCAAACACATAAGAGGTTTTGAATTTTGTTTTCACAGTACTCAGTCACCTTGAAAGTTCTTGACCTTTTCAAACAGTATTTTGTTCCAAGTTCAAAACAAAACACTTTTTTTGCTTTGTGTCCACTCCTAAAACTATTCAATATAGGTTGCTAGCGTTGGTCCCTTTTTGCCTTTTGCATCTCTCTCTCCCTTTGTTTATTATCTTCAACCACAAGACAAAATGAAAAGCCTTCTTAAAAAATAAATTGTATGGATCCCATTACATTTTTTAAAAAATGTTTCCCTCTAGGAAATAATATTCAGTCCCAGTGTCTCCTGAAACTGGTGGAAATCTGTTTGCTATTGGCATCACTTAAGTTTCATAACAAAACTGAATCAATCTGCATATTCAAGTAGTGAACTGCTGGGAACAATGATCCCATGTAGGAATGATCCTTAAGGAACTTGCACTTAACCAAGTACTTAAAGACCCTCTAAAAAAGAACCTCTGACTTTGGATTGAATTTCTATTTACTAGCCATCACCCAGTCTATTTCTGAGTCCATCTACCTTTTATGTTCAAAATGCTATTTCTCCACAAGCACACGATATAACCAAGATAGCAGGTTTTTTACTCTAACCGCACACAAAATATGGTTTTGGTCAAAAAAAAATTGCAGAAGACCCTGTTGAAAACTTTTGGGAGAAAGATACTGCCTACAAAATAGTGGAGATGGCATAATCTCTAGGGATTGCAACACAATAGAATAAAGAGCTTTGCCTCGTGACCCAATTCTTTTTGCCTTCTTCCCTCTCTCTATTATTTCCTATTCTAGAACCGAGGCCTATCAATGGCCTCTTATTCAGCTCTATAAATTAAGATAGTAGTGAAAAATTAATCACATTGCAAATAATTTGCTCTTGGGGCAAGCCTCTCCCTCTAGAGCAGACGCATAACTATAGTCTTGTCCTTCACTTGGTATCCAGTAAAAGAATCAGGCAGTGCAATGTTCTTCAGATGTTTGCTATGTCTGCGATGAATGATGCTTGTTTTTGTGAGCACTTTAATTAGAACGTTTTTACATTTGCCAAAGAAAATGTTGGACTCCAGACAAAACTGAAATGGTAGGAACAGGGCTTGATGTAATAGCTGCTTTGCAAAGGAAAGCCAACATGTTTGGTATTTTGCTGAAACAGGAAGTTCAGCAATCCATTAATAACAGTCACACAAAAAAATTCTCAGGTGCTAGTTGAGTCATACACTCTTGAATATAATCACATTCTCTCAATTTTTTTAAAAAAAGTTTTTAGCTTCATTTGGGGAGAAAAGAGGAGGAAATTATGCACCCCTTTACATTTTAAGTAGGAAGTAACCTGCTGCAGTCATTCAGCACTAAGCTTTGTCATGTGGAATTTAGGCACACTTTTATGTTCTAAAAGGATTCTACAGATTCTGAACGTCTGCAATGCATGCAAGGTTACCGTAGCTTAGAAACAAAATTCAAAATTCTTCTTTGAAGGTACTCTTATAGCCTTCAGTATCTTTAAAGCAATAGGATGCTTGATCATGAAGATTCTTCTCATCCGTCATAGAGCTTTAACAAGAACATCTTTATTTGGGGGAGAACCTGAACTTCTCCTTCTGTCTTAAGCCTTATCTATCTGAAATGTGAAGATAGATAAGTGTGGTGTACTTTATCTTAAATATGTAGAACAAAGCTGCAGAGTGTGAAAGAGAAGTCCAAAAAGTTATTGTAGAGCATTGGTGGGATTCAAAATGTTTTACTGCCGGTTCTGTGGGCGTGGCTTGGTGGGCGTGGTGTGGCATGACTTGGTGGGCATGGCTTGGGCGTAGCAGGGGAAGGATACTGTAAAATCTCCATTCCCTCCCCACTCCAGGGGAAGGTTACTGCAACATCCCCATATCCTCCCGATCAGCTGGGACTTGGGAGGCAGAGAATAGATGGAGGCGGGGCCAGTCAGAGGTGGTATTTACCGGTTCTCTGAACTACTCAAAATTTCCGCTACCGGTTCTCCAGAACTGGTCATAACCTGCTGAATACCATCTCTGTTGTAGAGCCTGTCAATTATTCTGGTAGCTGGAACACAAATGATGCTTGGCATATTTTGAGGTGCTGCTGGATATCTTAACAGCAACTCATCTAAACTTAAAAAATAAAGGATGTGCTCTGTGTTTTAGTAATTGTAGATTGTTTTAGATAGAACAGATCTAATGCACATTTTTGTTTAATAAAACAAAAAATGACTCTTAACATTATATTCCATTTATGATGAACTAGCAGCATTGTTTAGAAAAGAAATCTTTGGAGAATTTTTTTTTTTGCCAATATCTGTTTGATACTGTTAATGTACTGTTATTCCTGGACTAGAGATTATTTCAGTACGGTTGACTAGTAAACATGCAAATAATGTTCAGTATAGCAAAGACAAAGATTACATTAGACCCTGACCCAGAATATATATTACTGTGATCCAAAGAATTGTGAAACTAGTCCCATGAATCTGAGGGCGATTTGCCCCTTTTTTTCCTCGTCTAAAATAGGAACTCTGTCTGCCACGACCAACCTACCTATCTATAAAACAAAGGTGAAGGATTTTTACTTGAATGGGAAAGCATGTATTTTGTACACAGGCAATTTCTGAGAGCTGTTATCAATCAAAATATACAGTAGAGGTTATATGTAATAAGGCAGTGTCATGACGTCCGTCCAGCCGGTCATTTAGGATTTTTAAAAACTCTACATTTGGTAAACAGACAGTTTTGGTGGCCGCACATGAGGAAGGACATTGAAGAGTATGTGCGCAGCTGTACAGTGTGTAGCACCATGAAAGCTCGGCCGGGGAAACCTCCTGGTCTTTTACAATCAGTGGCAGAGCCGACCCAACCATGGCAACAAATAGCCATGGACTTCATTGTGGATTTGCCGGAGAGTCAGGGAAATACCGTCATATGGACAGTTATCGATCTATTCTCTAAGCAGGCACACTTTGTTGCCTGCCCCGGACTACCGTCAGCTAGAAAGTTAGCAAAGTTGTTCATTGTGCACATCTACTGCCTCCGGCTAGAAGTTTGGCTGTCAGCTCGGCTTCCTTAGGCAGCCCGCAAGAGTTTCTTCCCCCTCCTGCTTCACTCGAGAGCCAGAGGCGGGGGAGGGTCAGTGGACACAGCACTGAAGAATGTGACGGAGCTACAAATCCCAGGTAGGATGCGCGTCTCGCAGCTAACCCCACCCCGCCCGACCTGCTACCCCCAAATTGTGCCCCACCGCGAGACGCGCATCCTACCTGACACTTGTAGCTCCGCCGCGTTCCTCGGTGTTGTGTCCAGAGAAGCCCATTGTAAAAGAAAACTTCTCGCGAGTTTGAGAAGCTTGATTGAACTTGTGAGAAGTTTTCTTTTACAATGGGCTTCTCTGGACACAACGCCGAGGAATGTGACAGAGTTACAAGTGTCAGGTAGGATGCGCATCTCGCGGGCCAACACGTCCCACATGCCACAATGAGTCTCTGTGAGATTCGTCACACCACCGCCGCTGCCTTGTGGAGCAGGACTCTGCAAGGCTTGTGCCATTGCATGCACGAATGGCAGCAGGACCCCAGCTGTGCTGTATGATGAAGCTCACGGTAGTCTTGCAGTTCATGCATGCAATGGCACAACAAGCTTTGCAGAGTCCTGCTCCACGAGGTGGTGGTGGCGGGCCAGCCGCTCGGCTGGCGCCAAGAACAGGGAGGGGAGGCGGCGGTGATGGGACATCCAGTCCCACGCTCACCGCCTACTGCACCCCCAAAATAATAACACACACACACCCAATAATAAGGGGTTCAAAAAAATATAAGGCCCTGTCTTATTTTTGGGGAAACACGGTAAGAGAAAGGTGTGTCAGATATGTTTGCTGCTTTGAGTTATTTCTAAAAATAATAAAAGCAGGATACAAATAAATAAATTTTTTAAAATAGAAAAAAAATAAGTGCCTTGGGTACAATTGCAAAATATCTGGAGCACCACTTGAACACCATTGGCATTGATAAAATCATCATCAGTCAATTGCAGAAGCTTGCTTTACTTTAATGTGCTTTCATGCAGAAAACTTAGGACAACTTGATTTCAAGTGTAGGAATCCTTCCACCTTGAATTTCCTCAGATCTAGGTTTCATATGCATTTATATGGAAGTCATATTTCACGTACACATTCACGATGGTTCTACACACACTTTAGAAGCTGTTTTAAGTGGCACTTCTGGAATGAGCAGGGAAATCTCTGCAGGCATTAACAGCCCACTGCGTGCAAAGAATATAAATGTTGATATTGATAGAGATTCTTTAAAAAAACAGAAATGATATTTTAGGAAACATTTATTATTTGACAAGGGAAGAAAATGGGCATTTGGTATATTAAATAAGTGTAATGCTTTATGATCCATGGCACACTTACCTAACCCAGGGATCTCCAAATGTGGCAATTTCAAAACCAGTAGATTTCAACTCCCAGAATTCTCCAGCCAAGGGAATGGCTGGAGAATTCTGGGAGTAGAAGTCCACAAGTCTCAAAGTTGCCGCATTTGGAGACTCCTGACCTAGCCTTTACATGGTTAACAGAAATGCTATCAGAAATAGATTCTTGCTATCATTCAGGGCAAGAAAGGGGAAAAAAAACACTACTCCAATTGTAATTCAATTCAGCTATTTTAGAAAATGCCTCATGTCTTGCAAAACAACATTGCCTATCCCAGGTCCTTGGGAAGGCCTCGATAGGTGGACAAAGATGTCAAATCTAGTCTAAATACTGTATCTGGCTGACTATGCAACCAACCATTATAACCAAAACAACAACTTTCATCTTGGATAAAATAGCTAACTATTAATTGATAATTAATGCATTTTTGCTTCTTTAATATAAAGCTCATATCTGCTCTCTGTCTTAATCATGTTTTGAACAGAGGTGTACAGTGTTATTCCTGGTGGACACCATGTTTGCACTGCAGAAAAAAGTGGTTCTCAAGTATAAATTTGAACATCTGCCAGAAAACAGATTCATCTGCCAAACCTTTTCACAAAATTCCCACGGAACATTGCTTTTCAGACAATTGCAGAAATTAGCTTTTCTTATCAGTGTGTGAGAGAAGTAGGGTTTATCTGTAAAGCTGTGTTTACGTCACATTGTCAGCATTTTACTTTTTTCCCTCTCTGTTTTAGGGCATGGTACTTACATGCATTAGTATAACATAAAAAAGATTTTTAAAAGATACTTGTAGTAACCCACGACAAATTGGCTGAGCTATGACTCATAGAGTATTAACATTTGTTAGAGGCAATGGTGGTATATAAGCAGTGGTGAAATCCAAATTTTTTTACTACCGGTTCTGTGGGCGTGGCTTGGTGGGCGTGGCAGGGGAAGGATACTGCAAAATCTCCATTCCCACCCCACTCTGGGGCCAGCCAGAGGTGGTATTTGCCGGTTCTCCAAACTACTCAAAATTTCCGCTACCAGTTCTCCAAAACCTGTTAGAACCTGCTAGATTAGTCAGGATAATATACGCAGTCCTCGACTTACAACCACAATTGTGCTCAAAATTTCCATTGCTAAGCAAGACAGTTAAGTGAATTTTGTCCCATTTTACAACCTTTTTTTGACACAATTGTTAAGTGAATCACTGCAATTGTGAAGTTTGTAACACAGTATAAAGTGAATCTGGCTTCTCCGTTGACTTTGCTTGTCAGAAGGTTGCAAAAAGTGATGATATGACCCTGGGACTGCAACCGTCATAAATACATACCAGTTGATAAGCATCCGAATTTTAATCATGTGACATGGGGTTGCTAAAATGGTCGTAAGTATGGAAACCTATCATAAGTCACTTTCTTCAGTGCCATTGTAACATCAAACAATCACTAAATGTTGTAAGTTGAGGACTACCTATATAGTTGTCAAAGTATTAGATTAGGAGTGGGGAGACCAGGTTCAAGTCCATCCTCAGCCTTGGAAGTTTACTATGACTTTGGTCCATCTGTCTGCTCCAGTCCAACTTACACCACAAGGTGGTGATGAGGAAATTTGGAAGGAATGAAATGTTCTGTATGCCACTTGTACTCCTGAATGAAAAATGGAATAAAAATGTAACAAATAAATACAGTAGATAAATAATCCGTTTAGAGTAGTGTTTCTCAAATAGTGGGGCATCCTCCCTGGGGGGGGGGGGCACAGAGTGATGCCAGGGGGCGCGTGTGACCCCAGGGAACATGCTTTTTTTGCCGCTTTTTTTTTGCCTCTCTCTTTCGGGCTTTTCGCCAGCTGTTTCTCCCCCACCTTCCTTTTGGAAAGCTGGACTGACGGAGCAATGAGAGCAACCTGCGGTGGAGGCGTCCCTCCCCCTCTCCTGTCCCCCTGACCAGCTGTGGTGGGGCCAGGAGGGTGCGCATGAGAGGAGAAGGAGTGGGAGGAGGAGGTTGCACTCATTGCTCCGCCAGCCTGGCTTTCCAAACGGAAGAAAAGAAATCAGCTGGCTAAAAGCCCGAAAGAGAGCAGGCAGGGTGGCAGGACTTTCTGACAATGAGAAGAGGCAGGAAGTGAGAGAGAGCGAGACACAGAGAGAGAGAGACACACACAGTCTATCTCTCTCTCTGTATCTCTCTCTCCCCATCTCCTCCTCTCCCTCTGTGTGTATCACTGTGTGTGTCTCTTCTGTCTCTCTCTCCCCCTCTGTGTATCACTCTGTATGTGTTTCTCTATGTCTCTCTCTCTTTCCCCCCCCCCTCTGCCGCGGCTGGTCCAAGCAAATTTTTGGAGCAATTTGCTACGTCTTTTATTTCTTCTTTTTGGAAATCCGGGCTGGCAGAGGAATGATCGCCAGCAGCAGCTTCCCTTCGGCCGACCATTCTCCCCCCCCTTCTCTCGCAACCTAGAACCTTGCAACGCTTTTGCATCTAGAGAGGAGGCAGGAAAGGGGACTGGGAATCCAGCTTCCCTCCCGCTCCTCTTCCTGCTCTCCCTATGTCTGTTAAGCCAGGGCTGAGGAGATCCCCTTGCAGAGAGTTGGGGGGGCATAAAATGTTTACTTCTTCCTAGGGGGGGCATAACAGAAAATAATTGAGAAGCACTGGTTTAGAGAGAGAGAGAAATACATTAAGATAAGAGAAACCAGGCCATGAATAGATTGTAAAGGAGCAAAATTTTCTATGTGATCGCTAATGTCAAGCATGACTTGATGGCACATAATCATCAATCATATTCTATATATGTCTGCTAAAATGTAAATCCCAATGTGTCCACTAAGGCTTAATCTAAATTCTCTGAAATTAAACATTTGGCCTCTTTAAAATATGGCTCATAGAAAATGCCTACAAAGGGATGAAGCAAGGCACAAGATGACATGGGTTGGGATGCTAGTCATCAAACGCTGGAAGTGCCTCCATCTTCTTTATCTCTTTCATAAAAGAGGGGGGAAAGGAAACTTTAAAAAGAGCAGCCAACAAAGCTTAAATGAAGCTGGAAAGAAAGAGGATCCAAGGATCTGTCAGGTACTTGGTTTGCTGCCTTAAAGGTAGGGGCTGGGTGGGATTTTCAACTCCTTCCGTTATTGGGCAACAGGTAAGACAAGGAGCCTGTAGAAAACATCAAACGTTCTTCTGTATGTGGATGGAGCCTGTTGGGTTTCACTATACAATTGTACCGTTTAGTTCCAAAACACAAACTATATGTGCAAGAAAATATTGGTTCTCTATTTTGGATTGGATGTTGCAGTGCAATCAGCTCTGAGAGCTCTAGTTTCTTGTTCAAGCATACTTTTGACTCAGTGTGTATGTCTGAAATAATCCCAAATTATATGAACTTTTATGAAAAAAAAGTGGAGGGGGGGCTACGATGGCTCAGTGGTTAAAGACACTGAGCTTGTCAACTGGAAAGCTGACAGCTCGGGTTTAAGACCCGAGTACCGCATGATGGAGGGAGCTCCTGTTACTTGCCCCAGCTCCTGCCCACCTAGCAGTTCAAAAGCATGGAAATTGTGTAGATCAATAGATCCCACTTCAGTGGGAAGATAACAGCACTCCATGCACCTTGGCATATAGTTATGCTGGTCACATGACCATGGAAGTTCTTTGGACAACATTAGCACCCTGAGCTGGGAATAGAGATGAGTACCACCCCTAGAGTCGGACATGACTGGACAGGGGAAACCTTTATCTTTACCGTTTATGAAAAAGGACATACTAATAACATTGCGTACTATCTTCCATTATTTATATCAGGGATCCCCCAACCCCCGTTCCATGGATCGGCACTGGTCCACAGCACGGCAGAAACTGGGCCATGCAAACAAGTAAAGCCCCATCCGCGGGATGTAGGCAGCACATGAAACCACGGCCCCTCCGGTCCATGGAAAAACTTCTCTCCGTGGAACCAGTCCCTGGTGCCCAAAAGGTTGGGAGCCACTGACTTATTATCAAGGAATTTATACGGATATTTGTGAGCCTTATTTTTAAGTGCATTTGAATAGATGGTGGCAGTATCTCTGAGAAAACACTTCTGTGGATTTCAGAAACCTCTTTGGAGGTACAAAGTAAGCACAATGAAGGATATGGAAAGGACCGAAGATAGCTTCCTTTCCAGCTGCAGATTTTCATGAAAATGTAGAGTTCTCTACATATATTCCCAATGGAACAATTGCTGCTAATATAATAGCTGGTCCTAAATTCAAATATATTGTTCAGATCTCATCCCGCTGGTTTTACAGTATGATCTTTTGTAAAATCAAGTACATATTATATGCTTACATTTGAATGATTTCTGTACAAACTGAAAAAAATACAAAATCAGCCCTTATCTACACTGCATTTGGAAAGAAGTTCAAAAGCCCAAGCCTCAGATTTTCTATTCATAATCCAAATTTTATTTGTTATAATAAGATAAAATAACAGATTTAAAAGTATAACACGTAACTTGGCCTCCACAGTTTGAACTTTTCAATTTTGGCTGATTTTGATTGTTGTAAACCTCTAAAATAGCAGGCTTTTTTCCTATAGTTTTCTTGTCAATTTAGACTCATTTCTAATATAATAGGAACCACAGTGAGCATAGAATGGCTTTTCTTTATGGCCTCAGCAATTATAAGCTTTGAAGAACAATGCTGAACAAACAGGAATACAATAAATTCTTTAAATCATGTCTCTCAAAAATGTGTAAAACAGCAGGATTACAATCAAGTTAAAGCTTAACGTAGGCTCTTTCTAACAAACACAGACTCTGCTGGATCTGCACATAAACAGAGTTTGTCAGTTTTAATCAGCTTCAGATTAGAAACTATAGAGCTCCACACTATCAACCACAACAGGACAATTTTAGCACAAGGTCTTTTAAAATTGGGTTTGATTATTAATTTTAGATATGGTAAGGCTAGATTTATATCCCATGGAGATTGTTATTCTTCATTTGGACTTTACTTGTTAACCTAAATGGGTGGCATGAGAGATTAGTAAAAAAATAAAATAAAATAAATAAGCTATTTTGGGTTATATGAGAAGTTTGGCTCATATATATCCTGAGGTACTTCTAACATTAAAAAACAGTACATGTGAGCTAGAATATTTGGCTCAGCATGGGGAAGAAATAGCTTGTGGGCCTAATTGGCCACAGAAGTTTCTCTTTTGACATGCAAGACTTCTACAGAGGCCGGCCACCCTTTCCCAAGGCCCTAATTTTTTTCCAGACTCAGAGACTGTTCTTTTTCCCTTCCCCATCCACAGCTGTCTTACAGGGGAAGGAAACTCTGATGTCCAAACAACAGCTGCAAATTTAAATTGGCAATCTGTTCACTATACAGGTAGTCCTCGATTTATGACCACAGTTGAGGCCCAAATTGATGCTGCAACTGTCATAAGTGTGAAAAATGGTCATAAGCCATTTTTTTCAGTGCCATTTAACAGTCACTAAATTCCTCACCAAGCCAACAATCACTTTTTTTTAATGTTGCTTTTATATCTTGTTTCTTTCCCAAAAGCACAGATTAGTGCACTTGGCGAGAGGTTCTTTAGTTTATCTGAACAACCAACATTACAACCTTGTGTTGGTTTAAGAGACAGTGACAAAGCCAAAGTCATCCACTATTCAACAGTCAAATGTTGATGTGAACTCGCGTTTCTCCTCTGTCAGATACAGTACATTAACTGATAGGATGGATAAAATGCCAAGATAAAGCTATAAAGATTTATGAGTTGCCTGTTTGGAAAAGAAGTACAGCATATCTTATGATATTATTCACAGTTTATATCAAATTCCAAGTCATTTTACTTTGCTGCACAATAACTGAATGTAAACAAGTCTTGTGACTCCTGAAAAAGTTGACTCACTTCCTGTTTTGTGAATTGTGATGGCATTTTGCTGGTTCATATCCTGCCTTTATTCCATCCAAGAGCATAAGGCCATGTCACATAGGGCTCCCATATGTCACCCAACTAGAGGCCAGACCTGCTTAGCTTCTGGAAGGCTACTCCATCCTGGTCACCAGATCCCTTCAGTATTAGTGCCATTATCTTTTTCCCCCTGAAATATGAAGAGACAAATTTATGGGCCATGATCTAATCATTGATGCTATAAACTTGTATCTTTTTAGAGGGCTAGATTGGGAGTAGGACTCACATAATTCCAATTTCTGTCTGGAAATTCTTACACTAGGAAAATAGACATACCAGGGTGAACAGTTACATTTAATACACAGTTGCCTATATGGGGGGAATTTGTATCACAACTTTTTATTCAGTAATTGGGTGGAAACCAGTTACTATCCCCTCGTTAATCCTCTTGAAATCCATCCATTGATTAGTTCCCTTGATCTCAATTGATTTATTCTTAAATTTGCACTTGTCTTTGCCCAACCCTTGTATTAATCAGTGGATTTAATAAAGACCACTCTCTTGATATTAATGAGGGATGAGTAAGAGTAATGAGGGAAAGTAATCATGCATAATTAGCCATTTATAGTGGCATATAATCCTTTCTGGGAGGTATTATTGATCTCGCCATCCTATTCTTATACAGTCTCATTTTTGCTTAATTATCATGGGCATTCAATATGCTCTTTGTAATAAAAGCCTCCTTCATCTGGCCTATTAAGTCCAGACATCTGATGGCTTAAGCTTGCAAGTGCAAACATTCCTATCAAAATAAATTGCTTGATCTTAGCAATCATCAGATTTTTATTCCATTTCTTACATATCTATCTGCCACATTGCTCATTTATCTAGATATAACTTTACTGAATATAAGGGCCTTTCTTCTGAATAAATATAACAGAGGTTTTCTCTTTGAGATGGCTGCCCTTCTGGAATTCAACTGTTATTGTGCATTTCATTATTCTATGTTAAGAAATATATAATCCTGCTTTCAGCTTAAAAATTCCCAAAGATGCAAGAAACTGGCAGTAACTGGGTTCAAATTATTTCACAGCTAGAAGAAATCTAAGAAATGGCTGTAATTAGGCAACATGCTTAACTACCTATTTCAAGACTTAGTTATTGTGAAACTTGATTATTTTAAATCTTAATTATTTGTGGTTTAATACTCTGTGTGAACCCAACCTGCTTGGCTAGTTTATGATTCAATATATTTTTCAACCCCAGAAAATGGTTTGATGCAGTAAGGGTATCTTTTAGATTAAGGCTGTTGAGTCTGCAATATTTCATTATGCAACTAGATGTTTTCTTTCCATATAGTTGTGTGTATACAAAAAATAGAGGCATAACCATTTAAAAAATAAACTTAATTTAAACTCTTATGGAAATAATGGAAACCGTATCTGGCTTTATTATCAATATAATAGATAAATAATAAAACAAAAATAGAAGTAATAATTTCTGAATATCAAGAAGATTCTGATATTAGTTAACATTACAGAGTCTATATTATTGATCTTTTTTGGTGTCACGTTTGAGAGTTTATTATAACTGCACACTAAATTTTAAGCAGCAGGTATTCTAACAGAAAAATTGCATGCAAGCAAATTGTAAAATATAGCAATATGTTCCCAAAAGCAAATGCTTCATCCTGTGGTGAAATTATGTTTATTCACTTTCTTATTTATTTTCCCTTTTTCAAACAGATTTCCCGATTTCAGCACAATATTCTAAAAGAAAAAGTGTATCAAAAACTCTTTGCCAATCAACCTGTAATGTTCATATCTCGCACAAGTCAGCCGCCCTATCAGAAGCTCTGTGAGCTGGTACAGCTTTGTGGAGGAAAAGTATGTAAAACTCTCCGACACGCTAAAATTTGTATTGGACAGTGCAAAGTTGGAAAATATGTGGATATGAAATGTTTATCAGAAAAATGGATTATAGGTAAGAGATCACATTTTGACTTTCTAAAATATAACTTGTATGTGTTCTAAAATATAACTTTTATACCTTTACATTTTTTCTGAAAGGAAGACTGTTTTTCTTCAAAATAATTGATCTTTAAAATGGGTCACCTTAGGTTTCCTAAGATTAATGGCATACAGGAAAGGAGATTTTGGGGTGAAGGGTATGTTTGAGGGGTGGGAATTATCTTAATCTCAGGATTGGGTTTCCAAAAATCAATGTATTGGCCTCTACAGCATTAACCAACATTAACATTAGCATGTAGAATCTGTTGCCATTTTCTCCCATGCACCAGAAATTTCATGGCTTCCAATGTTGCAGAAGCAAATCTGTCATTGTGTAGTGTAGCTTCCCCTTCCCTTCTTCTTTTTTCTTGAACTTCACATTCCCTTTCCTTTACACCTTTTCCCACACATCCCTTCAGCAAATTTCAAGCCTGTATTGGCAGATAAAGAAGGGAAGTGTTGGGTGGACCCTACTGAGCATATGTCTGTGGCCAATTATCCTACTGTATGTGTGTACAATTAAGTCGTATGTAGCTATAGGTGATAAGTTTTTTTTTAATTACAACATTATTCTCTGCTCCCATAATCAGGCAAATTACAGTCTGTTTCCTTGTACAATTTAAACTTACTCTAGAATTTCCCACGTCACCCATAGATTTTAACAAGTAGGGTCGTTTCAGTCCCAGATGTTCCCATGCTTCAAATCTGACGCGTTGCCTTGACTTGGTCCACCTCAATGCCCTCAAATTGGTCCACCTCAATGCCCTGGAGCAAAGTGTCCAAGTGAAGCAAAGCTGGTTTGAGTGACCACTTCGCTGAGATAGAAAAGGACTTCTGTCTCAAGGTTGCGTTAGTGCAGGAGATTCCCAGGGAGATTCTCAGAGCAGGAATGTAGGGAATGTAAACATGTAACTGCCTTCAACTTATGGTTCAAGGAAGCATGAGAAACAGATGGCAAAAGCCTCTCTATGCAGGGAAAGAGAAAGAAAGAGAGTACAAAGGATCTGAAGCAGAAATAGATATAAGTTCTACGCCATCTCTTCCACTTGTCACTGACTGACAAGTGATTGCAATGGCTTCCCTCCCTGAGACAGTGAAGATTTGGTTTCTAGTCAGATTTGTCCAAGTCACCACGGAGTTACAATCCTAGGAATGTATGATGTTCTGCATGAGCACAGAAGTCCCTATTAGCATTCTAGCGGTATGGCTGCTGTGAAACCACTACTTGAAAAGAGAGTGTTGCTCCAGAGGGGCATTTTGATCAAACTTGTCAAAGTGAAATGCTCCACTTAAGTTCTGCACTGCCAAGAATGGCCAAGAAGAGCCTTGAGTTGCTTTTACAGGAAACCGATTACATGACCTAATTATTATTTGAATATGGGATCTCCTTTGACAACATGCAAGCCGAACTCATTAGCACGCAAGATGAACCAAACCCTAGTTTCAGTTAATCAATAGTCTTGTGTTTTGGTTTTAAACAGAGTCAAAAAGGCAGCGTCCACGCCAAATTTTGCCTGATCTACAAATGAAAGACAAAAGCATGTGGGAAGCAGTATTATTTACTAAGAATGTTCAGATCTTTGGGGGTGGGAAGGAGTGTCACTTCTGGCTTTTGCAAGTGCTAAAGAAGGTTAAGAGGAGTCTGTGAGTGAGCTGACATAAAATGCCTCAGTGGGGTAAATGTCTTGTCTCTTACCCTTAACAAGGTAAATTACAGCACCTTCTGAATGGAAAGATCTCCAGATAAAGCTGCTTTGGACTGCTGACATTCCTGTGTTAACAGTTTGGAGCATGATTTTTTTTCTCAACTTATTGCTAAAATTGAAACGTCTAGACATTTAAAATCTTAAACTGTTTGTTTCCTGTTCTGTTGAAAGCTCAACCAGCAGGTTTAACCGCAGGAAGACTTTAAAAGGCAATCCACCTTTTTCTGGATTGAATAAAGCAGAAATCAATGCTTCAAAGATGACGTTATTAAGCAGTAATACTTTAAATATTAGCGCAACTACCATCTTGTAAAAGTTGTGAATCTGTTGATTCAGTCCCCATTCTAAATCGCATTCTTCCTTGCTCTCTCCAGATTCAATCACCCAGTACAGGATCTGCCCTCTTGAAAACTACTTGTTTCAGAACACGGTTTAGTCTGCATGAAGGATCAATTAATGCCATAAAATGTGAGTTTCATCTAAGAAATGGAACAATTAGTACTGTTGTGTTTCAGGTTTTGTGAGTGTTGAACAGGTTGAAAGCTAAATGTACGTATTGTAAAAACAAACAAAAGAAACAAAAAAGGATAATATTGGAACAGGGAAGGAACAGCAGTTCTAAAATCTACACACAGTCCTACCCAGAACATGGTCTAGGCAAAAAATACCATGTCAACAGGCGCTAAGTAGCACATTTAATAAAAATCTGTCAGCTGAGCTAGAACTTGAGACAATTCCCATTCCTCCTGTGATCCCTTAACCTCCAGAGCAGAATAGAAACTGCTCATGTAATGTTTGATTTCATCCACTGTACTTAACCTAAAGAACTATTTTATCTCACTGGATGTTACACTAAGCTATTTACACTAAGTAAATAGATCCATCTGATATATATTAAGTCAAAGCCAATAAAATACGAAGACATAATAGATGAAGCAGACTATTTTTTAAAAAAAAATATTCTTTATAAACAGAAAATCTTGTCTGCTGCTCTTTATGAACTTTTCACCAAAATGCCAATTGAGGGTTACTTAACAAACAAGGGCCCAACCTTCATAGACAACAAACACATGAACCCCTTTATTAAGTAACTTGCTGCCAAAGCAGCAATATATCATGGTCTGAAATAGAAATATTTTAATAAAAAGTGACATGTGAAACAGCAAAATAGCATTTTTAAAACTTAAGTTTAACAGTTTTTCTATCATGTTTTAGCTCTCATAAATGCTTTACACACAAAAACCTGTCATCATTAATTTATGTAACCAAACATTCCAAAATAATTTTCTCATAAATTCTCTAGAAATGAAATTTTAAATTGTGTATAGGGGAATCTCTAGGGAAAGCTGTTCATTTTTATAAAGCACATATGTAACACATTTTACAGTTGGACGCCAATAAAGATATTTTCAACAAGGTATTTTGAAGGCTAATGTCTGTTCATTGTTGCTTTCAGCTGAGGAAACTTTTGCAAATTTAGGTTTTATGCATAAAACCGCCTCTGATTTTAGCTTCCAACAAGATCCTTTTCTCCAAGTGTTCATGACTGGTCAGAAGGTACTGACACTTGGAATACTGCATTCAGTTTTGGTCGCCACAATGTAAAAGGGACGTTGAGACTCTAGAAAGAGTGCAGAGAAGAGCAACAAAGATGATTAGGGGACTGGAGGCTAAAACATATTAAGAACGGTTGCAGGAACTGGGTATGTCTAGTTTAATGAAAAGAAGGACTAGGGGAGACATGATAGCAGTGTTCCGATATCCGAGGGGTTGCCACAAAGAAGAGGGAGTCAAACTATTCTCCAAAGCACCTGAGGGTAGAACAAGAAGCAATGGGTGGAAACTAAACAAGGAGAGAAGCAACTTAGAACTAAGGAGAAATTTCCTGACAGTTAGAACAATTAATCCGTGGAACAGCCTGCCTCCAGAAGTTGTGAATGCTCCAACACTGGAAGTTTTTAAGATGTTGGATAACCATTTGTCTGAAGTAGTGTAGGGTTTTCTGCCTAAACAGGGGGTTGGACTAGAAGACCTCCAAGTCCCCTTCCAACTCTGTTATTCTATTCTATTCTAAAGTGGATTTCTTTTGTATCTTTCTATAATAATAATTCATAAAAAAAGTCTCCATTCACAAAACAGGGAATTGTATTTGTACAAACTAGGGATGTACAGATAGCCCTGGACTTATGAACACAATTGAGCCCAAAATTTCCATTGCTAAGCAAGACAGTTGTTGTGTGACTCCCCCCCCATTTTACGACCTTTCTTGCCACCGTTGTTAAGTGAATCACTACAGTTGTTAAGTTAGTAACACAGCTATTGAGTGAATCTGGCTTCCCCCATTGACATTGCTTGAGAAGATCACAAAAGATAATCGTTAACAGCCAGATAACACCACAGCAGTGGTAGGCTCCTACCGGTGCGGTCGACTCTACTGCACTGGTAGCAGCCAGCAGATGGCGCTATTTGCGCTCAACAGCTCCAGTGCCGTCTTCACCAGTCTGTCGCGCGTTGCCATCTTTTTGGGGGGAATTTTCTGGGCTGATTTTGTTTCCTGCGCATGCGCGGAAACAAAATCTCACGAGGGGACACATGTGCGCATGAGATTTCAGCAATTTTTTGCTTCCGCACATGCGTGGAAGCAAAAAAGTGCCAAAATTACGTGCGCGCGTGCATCCCCTCGTGAGATTTTGCTTCCGTGCATGCACAGGAAGCAAAATCATGCGAGGGGGGCGTACGCGTAGCGAGCGCGTGAGCGCAGAAACATGGCAATGCACATGCAGCGCACCGGTAGCGCGAAGAACAAGCAACCCGCCCCTGCACCACAGCCATTATAAGGGGATGCTGCAATGGTCAATAGTGTGAAAAACGATCATAAACCACTTTTTTCAGTGTATCTTTGAATGGCCACTATGGTTGTAAATTAAGGATTACCTGTAATCCATTTGAATGTTGTAGATGTTAAACTGCTCCATACGAAAAGCCATAGAAACTGCTCCATCTCTACCATAGAGAAACATACGATGGCCCTGAGCCCTGACATTGCTCATCTGCAGCTCAAACATTTGGCTTCACTAGAAAGCAGTGGGATCTGACCGCAGGGTCAGTAGATCTCTGGAAAGGGATGCAGAGCTACTGGCCGAGAAAAAGGAAGCTCTCATGTCCTGGTGATTCCAAGCAGATTGTAGTTTTCCTAAGTGACTCCAGGCATGCTGTAATTTTCCTGACACCATACAAAAATGGTTTAATCCTGCCTTCTTTCAGGATACTTTGCTGAATTCCGAGAGCATCCACCAGTATTTCCTAAATGCCTCCAGTGCAAAAACTCCGTAGGCCTAATCCTATTTGCTTCCAAACCCAGAAACTGTTCACCTTGAGCTGCAAAACATTCTTGTTTTTCAGGTGCTGGCAAAATTTTCAGCCATTGGATCATTGTATTTAGTAGTGGGTTGGATATCCAGTAAGCAAAATTGGACAGAGCTTTGACATACAGGGAATATTTAATTAAATTAAAATTTAATTATAAATAGGAAAGGTTTAATTAAAAGGCAGTGTCCTTTACAAGCACTATAGCCTGATGGGCAAAAAGAAGTTAATTTTGGAAAATTTGAGAAAGAATGCGAAGGTACCAAGTCAATTCCTGTAGGTCTGTAGTAAAATAAACCTAATTCAGCTATAATTAGATTTTACCTCTTGGGCAGAGCCTTAGGTCTCACTTAAATTGAATGAAATTTCCTTGAAGAAAAGAGATTTTTAGAACATCTTTGGATCAATGTGTCCTGCGGGCCGCCAGGTTGACACCCCTGCCTTAAAGTATGGAGCCAGAACTGGGCACAATACTTAAAATGAAATGTGATAAGGATAGAAAGAACTACTGATGATTTGAAAATGATACCTTATTGATTCATCCTAAATTGCATTTACGTTTTTTTCGCCATCATATCACATTGCTGATTATCATTCACTTTGTATTCAGCTACTATGACAAGATCGTTTTTTACACATATTATTGCCAAGCCAGGCAATTCCTGATCTGTATCAAGCCAATAAGAAGCTTCCTATTGGAAGTCTATTAACATTTTTGCTTAAATAAAATAGAAATGTCCCCCAACCTTCTGGTTTTACATGAAGTATAGCATTATGACAGTAGTAAATATTTCAGTGCTTCCTAGTAATTTGCCACAACGAATAGTAAAAGTTGAAGGTTTTGCATTAACCTTCTGCTTCCAACTGTGGATTTTTTTAAAGTGGATCTGTTATTAGAAGACTGTATTAATATGTCAACTCCTCCATACACGTAACAGAGTTGTATTTGCACAAACGCGTGTGATCCATTTGAATTTTGTAGACTGCCCTGAAGTCTGTTTCATTGTAAAATGGGTCTTTAAAACCAACTAACTAACCACAGTGGCTACTAATAAAACTAATGAGCAGCCAGCTGATGGTTGTTGGTAAAATTAGTGATAAGAGGTATACAAACATTTATTTGTATTCATTTCCTTCGTTCATGTCCATGTTCATATTTATACCTGCTATCTTGTACATGTTTGACAAACTAATAAATAAATAAAACAAATAAATAAAACTCACATTCCATTTACTGTATTGTACATAGTTTTTCCATTACAGAGGCCTCCAGATGGATAACAAATTAGCAAACGCTGCTAGTGCCAATGCAGGCAGCGTCTGCAGTAGGTTTCCTAAAGCATAGGATTTTAGCCTCTCTTTTATTTTAGGGAAAAAATGTAAATTCTTATCTGAATGAATGCCAGCGGAAACTACCAAAATTACCTGAACCATTTAATGGTTTTGCCAGCAAGCCTGGGGATCCAGGGGACAGATGAACTAGTGAATTGGCTCCCTTGTTATTAATATTCCTCTGCCTGTTATTTTCTTTTTTGGTTAATTTTTGCTTTTGTGGGTTTTTTTTAATGCCTTCTAATTATTTAATGGTTTTAGATAATGTTTTGTAGTTTGACTGTTTTATTGGACTGTTGCACATTGCCCAGAGTTGCTTTTCGTGAAATGGGCGGCCATATAAATCTGATTTTTTTTTAACATTGTGTAGCATCATTTTAGATTCCCTAAACCAGGGGTCGGCAACCTTAAACACTCAAAGAGCCACAAAGGTCCTAACAGGAAGCCCCCCGTTCAATTCTGGAGCTGACCGGAAGTCCGGTTCCCCCACCATAGAGTCTCCTCCTAGCACGGCATCCTTTTTCCTCTATCTGTCCTAACCGAAAGCCCTATCAATTGTGGAGCTGACCGAAAACCCACCCCTTGCCATAGAGTCTCCTCCTGGCATGCCGTGCTTTTCCCCTCCCTAACCGGAAGCTCCTCTCAAAATCTAAGTGCCAACTGGCAAGAGGAAGCTGCAATAGAAGGATGAAAGAGCCACATGCGGCTCCAGAGCCGCGGGTTGCTGACCCCTGCCCAGTGGTGAAATCCAAAATTTTTAAATACCGGTTCTATGGGCGTGGCTTGGTAGGCGTGGTGTGGCTTGGTGGGCGTGGTGTGGCTTGGTGGGCGTGGTTTGGTGGGCATGACAGGGAAAGGATACTGCAAAATCTCAATTCCCTCCCCACTCTGGGGCCAGCCAGAGGTGGTATTTGCTGGTTCTCCAAATTACTCAAAATTTCCGCTACCGGTTCTCCGAACTACTCAAAATTTCCACTACCAGTTCTCCAGAACCTGTCAGAACCTGCTGGATTTCACCCCTGCCCCTGCCCTAAACCTTCTGATCAAATACAGATAGTCCTCAACTTACAACAGTTGACCATTTGAAGTTACAATGGCATTGAAAAAAAGTGACTAACGATCATTTATGACCGTTGCAGCATCCCTATGGTCACGTGATTTATATTTGGATGCTTGCCAACTGATTCACATTTATGACGGTTGCCGTGTCCTGGGGTCATGTGATCACTTTTTGCAATCTTCTGACAAGCAAAGTCAATGGGGAAGCCAGATTCACTTAACAATCACATTACTAATTTAACAACTCCAGTTATTCACTTAAACAAATGTGGCCAGAAAAGTCATAAAATGGGGCAAAATTCACTTAACAAATTTCTCACTTAGCAACAGAAAGTTTGGGCTGATATTATGGTCGTAAGTAGAAGACTACGCGTAACACTATTGGGAGAGGACTGGTAGTAGAAAATCACTGAATTTAACAGTCGTTTTTTCTGGAACTATAGAAGCATTGTTATGGAAAATTCAGAAGCCAATTTATTTGCATAGGTGGTTATATTATGATCCTTGCAACATATAGGTCTCTCTACAGAATAATCTGCATGTTGTTATATTAGCATTAGGCAGTTTATTTTGTCCACTGAAGCATTGTATAAGCAATATTTTCTGAGTGAGAGGCATACATTCATAAAATTCCACAGTGGGTGAGTCTGCTATAATCTCCCCATCTAGCCTATTTTCAATAATACTGTATTTTTTTCCAGTAAATCTCCATTGCCTTCAAGTTCCCCGTACCTGCCTGAAAACGTCAAAGGATGAGGAGGAATAGGATGTTTCAACCACATTCACGTGAACCACACCGGATGGAAGTTATTTGTCTTTATGATAGTTTTCAGTGCCAATTTAGCTTAAATTGACAATGAATCAGGAAATGCTTATCGGAATAAAGCCTGGAAATTTTAAACAGATGCGGTGCTTGACCCCTCTCATTTCAGCCACCCTGTTGCAAGTCTTCTGTTTTTACTGCCTTAGTTAGAAGTGGAAATCTAGACCAAGCACAAACTGATCAATGCCTGAACTGTGTAGAGAGTGTTAAGTTCATAAACTTTTAAAACGTTTTCAGGGGATAAACCAGTGATCCATACCTTTTAGCTGTGTCTTTATCAAGCTGATATTTGCCAGATATATTTGAACACTATTCCTATCATCCCCAGATAGCAGCAGGGATAGGCAAAATCAGCTAAGCACCAGGCTGGTGGAAGGTATTTGAAAATCGTAGTGAGTTTGTGCATTTTGAAATTCTGATGTTAGCAGAATCTTTGACATATCTCTAAGAAGGAAGTTCTCTCACCTTTGTCCAGGCTGCTTCCTCCAAATAAAGTACACTTGTTCATTTGATATTTAGACATAAATATCCTATGTCCTGTACTGTAGGGTAGACATGAGATCGTATTTGCAAAGTCTGTAAACACCGATCTTCCCTAAATTGCCCCAAAACAAGTGAGGTCATTGTGTTTCTATTTTCTGCATTATTTATTTCTGCACATTTTCTGCAGCCTGGATATTTGTTCTCCATCAGGTCACTGAGAAATATATGAATGGGAGAAAGATTGTGGTGCATTTAGTGATTTAGAGAAAGCAGATGTTAAGTCCTGGACTGGCTTCAGTGGCTGGGGAATTGGAAGCATTGTGGTACAGTCGCAGGGGTGAAATTCAGCAGGTTCTGACACATTCTGGGGAACCGGTAGCAGAAATTTTGAGTAGTTTGGAGAACCGGCAAACACCACCTCTGGCTGGCCTAGAGTGGGGTGGGAATGGAGATTTTGCAATATCCTTCCCCCAGGAGTGGGGAAGGAATGGAGATCTTGCAGTATCCTTCCCCTGCCACGCCCACCAAGCCATACCCACAGAACCGGTAGGGAAAAATTTTGAATTTCACCCCTGGTACAATGGTTCTCTTTCTTTCATGGCCAATTCCAGTCAGTCTTAGTAGGAGATGATACTTCATCTTTGATTCTGGATTTGAACAGGTACACAATTTGGGGGTCCTCTTAGACTCACAGCTTCTGCTTGGGGAGCAGATGGCAGCCATGGCTCGGAGGGCCTTTAAACAATATCTAGTGCATCAATTGCACCCTTTCTTAGACTAGAAGGCCTTGCTCATGGTCACTCATACCTTGGTCACCCATTCGGATTACTGCAATGCATTCTACATGGTTCTGTCCTTGAAGACTACCCAGAAAATTCAACTAGTTCCGAATGCATTAGTGTGCACAGTAATGGAGGCCCCTAGGTTTGCCCATGTAACTCCTCTGTTGCACAAGCTGCATTGGCTTCCAGTTTCTTTCTGGGTGCAATTCAAGATGCTCGCCATCCCCTTTAATGCCCTATATGGCATAAGGCAGGGTTATCTGTGGGTTCCCCTTTCCCTAAGGACATCTACCCATTCTACCAGGTAAGATAGGGTGGCCTTACAGAATGCTCTCCTCCTGAGGTTTGGCAGGTATCCACCCTCCTAGTCTTCTGTAAAACTTTGAAGACCAGGCTTTTCCCCAAAGTGTTGGGAGATTAGGTGACCGCACAACAGAAGTTTGACTCGGCGTGAAGTTTTTGTTACTTTTAATGTGTTTAATTTTATAGTTTTATGGTTTTTATGCTGTTTTAACTTTTGATTTTGAGCTGCCCAGAATTGGATATAAGATGGGCAGCTATTTATTTAAATGGTTTGTTTAAATAAATAAATACGAAACGTGTGTAGCAAACATAAGTTGAATGTCAGTTGCTGAATGCGCAGAATGAGTGATATATGATGGAAAGTGTGAGAATAAATAAAATGCTTAGAAATTTGTTCATCACTGAATAGGGAATAAGATAAGAATGCACGATGGATCCTTAGCTGCTTAATGTATTTGTGGAGAAATGTATAAGAAAAATTCAGTGTATTGTTCAAGGATGTAAATGTGTGTTATGTTATAATATACCATAATATTGATTGAAAACCTGAATAATTGGCAGCTAATGTTAGAGTAGTTGTATGATGCAATGAAGAATGTGGATCTAAAAGCTAATGTAAGATCAAAGCAGCTGTTTCACAGGGAAAAACTGAAGGAACAATTGCAAGGCATACATATATAGTTGAAAACCACAGCAAGGTGATGAAGCCTATCTTATACACAGGAGAGGTTAATTCATATTAGCACATATCAGAACTTCCAAGGAAGAAATGGCAAATTGAATGCAAAAAGTAGAACCAACAATCATGGCGGAATAAAAAGCCAGTGAATAGACCAGCTCTTTCTGATTCGTCTGCAGACAAGGAGAGGATTTGAGACTGCCCACAAGTCCTCCTTGCTCCATACAGATGCTCCTCACAAGGAGACTTCAAGACAATGGTTTCTGGCAGGTTTAGAGATTTGGCAGATAAGAGAAGAGTCATTTTTACTCACATCGCGGGCGTGTTTTTAAAGGGACAGTGGTTCACATACTTCCCTTTCTAATCACTGGGAAATGGCTTGTAATTGCTTTTCATCTATTAAGAACCTCGTTATCAACACATTTGATAACACCAGGTAAATTATTTTCAAGTCTTAGCAGGAGACGATTTAAATATAAGTTTAAGGACTTTTTTTATTAAAAAATTAGAACAAACAGCAAAAGGGTGATTAGAAGTTTGATTCTGGAAAGTTACAAACAGACTAAAGGTTCAGATGAATTTGAAATAAGAGTTTGGAATTAAAATTGTCTACCTTCCTGTGAAAAAAAATGTTTTTTGCTTTGAATTGTTTAAAAAAGGATAGGATGGGACTTTGAAGGTTGGTCACTAGAGGGAACCAGAGGAAACAATAATACAATTATAGAAGAACATCACTTAAACTTGACTTACTAATACAGAGTAGAGCAAAATAACATTGGGTGTATTGAAGGATATTTTTGAACAATGGACCCAGAATTAAAAGAGTGTCTGCTTCTATAGATAAACTGTGCTTGAAATATGTTATGGAAGAGGAACAAATTTTACTAGACAAGATTGAGACTGATCTGAAAATGGACTTTAAAATTACAGGGTACAAAAATGGTATGGAAAAAGATACTACACTGGATATATAAATGAAACTAGCCAATATATTTGTAATTAAAAGGGCTACACAAATTAAAAGGCTGATCTGGAAAACTTTCCTACATTGGATTTACAAAACAGGCTTGTTAAAGTTTTAAACAATTTTGTATTGAATTGATGCTAGAATAATTATTAAAAAATTTTGCTGCTGATGTGAACTGATATGCAATATATCAGTGGCTTACAGCGTAATTAAAAAGTAAAAAATACAAAACAATTAACAGGATTAAATAGAAATCTAAAAAAACCAAGAGGATGGGCAACAGATGGGCAACAGAGTCCTTTGGGAGTTGGGCGGCATATAAATATAATAAAATAAATAAACATGGGGGTTGGGATCTTCTCTCTCCCATCAGCCATCCATAATGTAGCACACCCTTATCAAGACCCCAGGCCAACCAGCAGAGCCAGGTTTTCAGGCACTTCTGGGAAGTCAGGAGAATGTGGGGGGGGAGAGACACCTCACCGGTAGCAGACTATTTCAGAAGGTGGGGACCACAGTAAAAAAAAAGCTCTTCTCCTGATCCCCGCCAGCCGAAATTCTTTGGCAGACGGGATACAAAGTAGACCTCTTCTGCTGAAGTGAACGGGGCGGACTAGTCCCATTAGGATGAGACTACAGATACTCAGATACTAAATGTGCAGGTAACACTGGATGTGTAGATGGTACCGTTTTCATGCATGGCTGGTAATGGAAGTGCTAATATTTACCATGATAACTCTGACATACTTTCTGGAATTTCAAATTAAAGGCTCAGTTCTACCTAATTTTTTTCCAGACACTAGTCAGAATTACCATGTCCTCCAACCTGGTACCTCCAGATATGATGTGCTTTTGTAAAGTTTAAACATTTTATTCTAATGTAAAACATTATACGTTATTTCAGTGCAAATTTCAACACAATAATCTTCATATAATATAGCTGAAAAGTATTATCATTCTAATATTTTAAAAGCTTGGAGTACTGCATTGAAAATAAAAAGAGAAAAGTAAAAATTTTATGTGTTGCCTTCACCCATATATATTTAGGATGTCATTGGCTTCACCCATATATATTTTATACCATGGATTTTATTTATTTAGTTGTTTTCTTGTCCACTTTCTAAGGTTAAATAAAAGCCTAGCAAGCAAATTGTTTAAAAGAAACAAAATAATAATACACTGCAAGAACATTCAATACATACTGTAAATACAAAGCAGTACAAAATAGGCAATGTTATTTTCAAGCAATATTATTTTTAAAGTAACCACATTGTTGTACTATTCATACAATTATTTATATTATGGGTATAAAACATTTTTGATGCCAGGGGTTTTATTTGGTCTTTGGATGCATTCCAAAAAAATAATGTAGAGTCTTGCCAAAAAAGCTGGAGGGGCCAGAATGAAAACTTCTAATTAAAACAACATTAAATGCATTTTATATGGTGATTCCATTTAATCATTTCTCTTTTCTCTCAGAGAGGCTGGGAACTTGGGAAGTACCCTCAGGATTTAGGGGACAATGTGCCCAGATGGTACATTTCTGACCAATAATAGTTTCCTGTGAAATCATTATAATGACTGTTGTTGTTCAGTCTCTAAGTTGTGTCCAACTCTTTGTGACCCCATAGGATGCAAAGCTCCACTGTCCATTGTCTCCCAATTTGTCCAAATCCATGTTCATTGTGTCGATGACACTATCTCATCCTCTGTCATCCCCTTTTCCTTTTCCTTCAGTCTTTCCCAACATCAGGATCTTTTCCAATGAGTCCTCTCCTCTCATTGGTGGTCAAAGTATTTGAGCCTCAGTTTCAAGTATCTGTCCTTCCCAAAAAAACAGTCAGGGTTGATTCCCTCTAGGATTAATTGATTTGTTCTCCTGACAGGCCAAGGGATTCTCAAGAGTCTTTTCCAATGTCACAATTCAAAAGCAAATGTTTAACCATGGACACTGGTTAATGCTTGGAATGAGAGATAGGGCAGTACAGCCAATCATGGTACTAACTCCACCGGTTTGCACCGGTTTACTATTTGCTTATTTATCCTTCTTCTAAGAAGTTCAAAATAGTATTCTTTCTATCCCATTTTATGCTCACAGCCACATCATGAGGTAAATTGCACTGTAAATATAGTAATGCCTGGGCAAGGTGAACTTTCTACTTACTTTTTATTTATTTATTTATTTATTTATTAGATTTTTATCCTGCTTTTATTATTTTTGTAAATAACACAAGGTGATGAGCATATCCGATGCTGCTTCCTCCTCTTCTACATACATATTAAGAGCCGAGGTGGCGCAGCGGTTAGAGTGTAGTACTGCAGGCCACTCTGATCCGCAGGTCAGCGGTTCAAATCTCACCAGGCTCAAGGTTGACTCAGCCTTCCATCCTTCCGAGGTAGGTAAAATGAGGACCCAGATTGTTGGGGGCAATATAAATATACATTGCTTACTGGTGTAAACCGCTTAGAGCAGTGGTTCCCAACCTGTGGTACGTGTACCACTAGTGGTACGCGAGGGCCTTCCAGGTGGTACGCGAACACTTTCGGGGTCATGAACGATTTTTAGTTAGTTATTTTTTACTTCACAAAAATGTTTACTGCCTAACACAACTGTTGCCACACGCCACCCACCTGGTCCCAGCGGCCCGAGAATCCAGTTGCTGGATGCGCGGGGCCAAAAAAGGAACGGTACAATTATGGAAATAAAGTGATATCTGATCGAATTTAGTTTCTCTGGAACGAGGTGGTACGCGGTGACTGTACGGGACCTCCAAGTGGTACTCGATCACAAAAAGGTTGGGAACCACTGGCTTAGAGAGTGCTTGCACTGTGAGGCGGTATATAAATCTCACAAATAAATAATAAATAAATAAATAGATAAATAAATAGATAAATAATAAATAAATAAATAAATAAATAATAAATAAATAAATGAATGAATGAATGAATAAATAAATAAATAAATAAATAAATAAATAAATAAATAAATAAATAAATAAATAAATAAATAAATAAATAAATAAATAAATAAATAAATAAATAAATAAATAAATAAATAAATAAATAAATACCCTGTGAGATGGATTGGACTGAGAGAGAGAGTGGCTGGTCCATTTACCCAGCTTGCATGTCTAAGGAGAAACTAGAATTCTCAGTCTCCTGGTTTCTCACCACTAGCCCAGACAAACTTCAGATGAGTTTCACTCTGTTCTCTTCTGGGATTATAATCTGTTCAGAAGTTACAGTTCTCTTCTGCTGAAATATTGAAATGACCCAGGCAACTATCCTTGTTTTCTTACCTTTCTATAGCTTGAATCCTAAAAAAGAGAGTTGCTCAAGGGAACTGCCATGAAATGAGAAATTGCAGCACCTGGGGAGAGATTGAAACACATTATGATGGCTGTAGTTTAAAGGTCACTTGATAAAAAGTTCATGCTGTTCCCATAATTCCTCCATTAGCAGGACTCTCTGGAATCAGGTACTGTATATAAATGAATATCCCCAAAATCAGATGATACATGGCTAGCATATCCATAGTGCCCTTCCCCGAGTCCGGAATCAGCAGACTTCCTACTTCTGAAATTGGGTCTTTTTACATGTGCGACATTGACACTTATTTGTATGAAATGATGTATATTACAAAATGTTATTCTTTCTTTCCATAGAGTTTACTATTCTTCAAACATAAAAGGTTATCGATTTTAAATGACTGATAAAAGTGCAGTACATCTGTGGCAACTTGTTTTCAACTGAAAAAAGATCACTATAAATAGGCAGATAATGTCTGGGATTTCCACAGCCTAAATGTTGCTATAAATAGTAGTTGAAATTTTCCCACTTCATGCTTTTAGAAAGAACATTCTCCACTTCCTTTCATATAATACTCTTGGGAGTTACATGAGAGCAATATTACTAAAATCTATGTTAGGCGAGTAACAAAAATGTATGGCTAAATTCATACAGAATCCATTGGATGAGATTTAGGGCATTCAGTCACATTCAAAGTCACAGCACATATTTACACTCTAACTCAATCACTTTGGTTATTTGGAATATAATTTCACTGTCTAACTTCTTACTCTTTATGAATTTTATAGATAGAAAAAAATGGAAATCTTTTTGAGGTTTACAAGCAGAAAACTAATTGAAATACTAAAAATAGCTCTCACAAAATACAAATTATAATCTTCCTAGGGAACTGATTGGAATTAAGCAAGAAATAAATTTCAGTTGCATCACTAAAATAACAATAGAATATTTATCCCTAACTTAATATATTTCTTTTATTTCCCCCCCCAATTTATTAAGGAAGCTTTCCTTGGTCTCATGTGCTCCAGATGTGGTGGGACTACAGTTCCCAGTAATTCCCAGGGCAGCACTTTTGCCATATTGGCTGAAGAATTCTGGGAATTGCAGACCTAATTGGAAACCTCTAGAGCAGGAGTCCTCAAACTTTTTACAGGGGGGCAATTCAGGGTCCCTCAGGCTGTTAGGGGGCTGGACCGGCTGGGTGGGTGTGGCTAGGTGGTCACGTGACTAGGTGGGTGTGGCCAATTTAAAAGTCCATTAAACAATGCACATAAATTAAACTTTCATTTGTTTTGCTCCTGGGGGTGTTTTATTTGCTTTTGTTTGCATGTTGCTCTTTTGGTTGGCTTCTTTTTACTAGATTGTTTTTTCAGTTGTTTAGGAGTCTAGTGGTCCACTTCAGGAAACTCAGTTTTGCAGCAATTCTTCTCAGCCCCAAGGAACTTGAGAACACTCTCTCTCTCTCTCTCTCTCTCTCTCTCTCTCTCTCTATCTATCTATCTATCTATCTTCTAGAGGCGGGGGAGGTGAAAAATGGGCCGTTTTTGCCCATTTTCTGGCCTCCTGGGGCATCTGTGTGCCCCATTTTACACCTCCCACACCTCCAGAAGCATTCTGCAGGCCAAAAATGGCCCAGTTTTTGGCCAAAAATGGGCTGTTTTTGCCAGTTTTTTGTCTGCCTGGGGCATCTGTGCACCCTGTTTTTCATCTCCCCCACCTCCAGAACGTCTCTGCAGGCCAAAATTGTTGGCCTAACCTTTCAGTTCCAGCCCATGGGGCTCGTGAAGATAAGTTCTGTGCTCGGCCGAAGGATAGGCGGGGCAATGTGAGCAGGGCAGCCTCGTGGTCCTGCGCGGGCCGGATTAATGGCTTCGACGGGCCACATGTGGCCCCCGGGCCTTAGTTTGAGGACCCATGCTCTAGAGCCTGAGCAAGGCTGCTTTAGCTAGAGTAATGTTTTATCCAAAATGCTTCATCCTTAACTTCCAAAGGTTTATTTGATGAGGGAAAATTACATATACCTGTAGGTCTAAGTAGACTTTTTAGCTATTTTTGGTGCAATTTTTGTCCCAGATGCCAATAAAGTTAAACAGTTAGTGTATCCTCCATTTCTCCTTTTGTCCTCCTTTCCAATTGTCCGTGACCTCTGTTCCCTGTTCAGATATCTGGTGACCCTACTTAAAGCATAAATCAAACTTTACGAGGAGTTGCTTCCGGTCAGAAATAGTGAATTTATATCCTGCAGAGAATGGGAGACATTGCGGCTGAAGAAATCTCTCTAGAGAAGGGATGGTCATTTCACAAGTCTAGCATAAAGTAAACAATATAGCACATCCGGACTGCAAAAATTCAGATTCTTCAGTAGAAAAGCATTGTAGACCTGTGGACTTCAACTCCCAGAATTCCTGGCTGGAATTCCACAGGTCGTAAAGGGCAATGGTTGCTCACCTCTGCATTACAGTATTTTGTATCGCTTTTCTGATAGCCATCAATATTTTTCTAGCTCTAATTGCATAAGGCTACATAAAGAAAGCCTATTTTCACACGACCACCAAATACCAATGTACAAATTATAGTGTGGAGAACAAGATTTACCCAGAATAGTACAGATATTTTAGAGATTGGTTTAATTAAAGGTTTGTTTGTTTGCTATTTGCCAAGTAGATTTATATCCTTTCATTCAGGTGCTAAGGGGGGTGTATGTAGGGCTTAAATATTAACATCATCACATCAAAACTTATTTGATAGTAGACTGGCAAGTATTGCAAATCCTTTAGAACAGGTGCAACATGTGTGTAGTAAGGTATCCCATTCAGTACTATACTATAAGTACCGTAGTCCTCTATGTACGATCATAATTGAATTCTGAATTACAGTCATAAAACTTTGCAGTTGTAAGTTAAGGAGTCACGTTTTTCGGCATTTTTTTGGCAGTCATTAAGCAAACGTCGTGGTAATTAATCAAAAACAGATTACATTGCAACTTGAATTATATGAATGGGATGGTGCTTGTTGGATACAAATCATTGTATCATATCCCTGTTCCTTGGTTCTCTTGCTTTCCATGTATTGGCAGTAAAAGGTATAAAATGTTCTCTACATCAATATGGTTTCAGCTGATGTAGAGCTTCACAATTACAATCTAAACTGCAGAGGGATACAATATTCTGAATAGATTCTCCATTTCATATTTTGTCCCTCCAAAAGTCAAAGCAATTGAGATTTTTACGGAGAGGCAAGAGGGAAGGCACCATTTTATTCACTGCATTAGTAGAGAATGGTTATATGGAGATTTAACTTTAATTGCTTTATAGCTACAAAGTAATTCCGTTTCCCCAAATCTAATGTTACATGTGTGTTCCCAGGTTCGGCTGATGGTCTCCTTGTATTCTAAAGAACTGTTTGTGCCTCAGTGTTCAGCTGGGCCTAGAGGTGGAGCTCTTGCCTCCCAATCAGGAGGTTGTGAGTTCGATCCTAGGTGGAGGCAGATGTAGGGTCTCCTGCTTGGGCAGGGGGTTGGACTAGATTTATTTATTTATTTATTTGGGAATTCTTCTATGCCGCCCTACTCCCTAAGGACTCAGGACGGCATACAGCATTTTAAGAACACCAAACAATAAAATCATTAAAAACAGTTTTAAAAAGTTAAAAGAAACATACAACACCATGCATACATGGGGGAGACCTCAGATGTAAAGTTGTCTCAAAATCACCCTGCCTGCAGGAAGAGCCATGTCTTAATGGCTTTTCGGAAGGCCAGCAAGGTGGGGATGATTCGGATCTCTGGGAGAAGTTGGTTCCAGAGAACACGGGCCCCTACAGAGAAGGCCCTCACCCTAGGCCCCACCAGTCGGCATTGTTTGGCTAGATGACCTGCAAGGTCCCTTCCAACTCTGTTAATCTGTTAAATCTGTTCAGTTGAAAGTGATTTGAGTGTCATTTTCAAATCATTTTCAACCGAACATTGGAGGCACAAACAGTTTTTCAGAATAAAAGGAGACCCAGTGAATTTAAAATAAAAGCAAACTTTACTGGTTACAATGTGTATCTTATTTGCTCTCTCACGTACGTGCACACACTCATCCACACTTACTGTTCAAAGACAACTTAGATGTGGTGGGCTTCACGACCCCTTGGTGAGACTTGGGAAGGGGCTTCTCATATGTTCAGGCCCAGCTTCTTTTATCTGATTCAGGTGAGTTTTTTTTTTCTTTGCTTCCTTAAAGATTTCATTCCTTCTTAACTACTTTCTCTGAGGGAGCTTTTCCAGTTTTTGTCCATCCTGCTTACGTGTTTGCTTCATGGCAGCTTAGGCCTATTAGATTAATCAGAATTTCAGTTGCAGATTCTGCATATTTTGGAGGATGAGAATTTACGTAAGACAGTTGCAGTAAGGCAATTAAAGCTACTTAAATTAAAGCTATTTCATTTCTTAAAAAGGAAATCAACATACTTTCAAATATATAGCTGTTGTGTCACTCATGGTCCACTTGGTTCTGGAAATTTCAGCTTGTATAGATGCCCCACTCTTTCTTATAGCTGAGGGGATCACTGTGGGGACTATCACAGCTTGAACAATTTATACAACTGGCTTTCAGCAGCATCGGAGCCAAAATGTTCAAGGGAAAAATGTAACTGGCATTTCCTGAGATTTTTCTTCCATGGATAGTTTATTATTCATCACATTTTTATATCCTGTCTTTCCTTTCCACGAAGGGCCATAAGCGATGTAGTTGACATTTTCTCAGCATTAGCCTCATAACCTTGTAACACGGATTAGATTGAAAGATACTAATCCTCAAAATATTAGTTCATCTAGCCTAGTTTTATTTATTTTTTTCCCCTCGATGCCAATGCCTCTCTTACTCTTTCTTTTTGCTGCACTTGAGCCATTGTTAACTCAGAATGCCAGGGCTAGGAATTTCCATTGCTAAGGAAGTTGGTTGTTAAGTGAGTCATGCCCAATTTTATGATGGTTTTTTGGCAAGGTTGTTAAGCGAATCACTGCAGCTGTTAAACGAACCACGCAGTCATTAAGTGAATTTGACTTTCCCCATTGACTGCTTGTCCCAAGCTGGCTGGGAAGGTTGCAAATGATAATCACTTACTGTATTTTTCAGAGTATAAGTCTTATACTTCGGTGCGTCTTATACTCCGAAAAATACGGTAACTCTGGGATGCAGCAACTCTCCTAAATAATGACAGCTGCCAAGCACCCGAATTTTAATCATATGACTGTGGGGATGCTATGACGGTCATCAGTGCGAGGAACAATTGTTGTCATTTGTATACCCAATTTTTCTACTAGTTCTAGCTCTTGTAGTTTAGTCATATTTTTAACAATCATTTTTGTTTTTTCTTTATTAATTTTTAAACCAGCCAATTCTCCATATTCCACCAGTACTTCCATCAGCCTGCTTCCTGATTCTAATGGTTCTTCGATAATAAATACTAGATCATCCAGCGAAGGCTTGTATTTTAAAATTTTCTTTCTTAATTTCCAGTCCTTTAATCTGATTTTCTGTCCTGATTATCCTTGTTAGTACTTCCAATGGCAATATAAATAGCAATGAAGATAGAGGGCAGCCCTGCCTTGTGCCTTTTCTAATTTGAAAACTCTCTGTTAACAATTGTTAAGTCACTTTTTTCTGCAACTTTGTAACTTGGAACAGTCACTAAACGAAGAAGTTGAGGACAGCCTGTATATCATAGTGAAACCCCTCTAACTGTTGTTCTTCAGCCTTTTACCAATGCAGTCCCTCCTTCTGCTTTACTCCAAAAGTCCACTTTACTCTCTCCTTTGACCTAACTTTAGTGGCTACTCCGTGAGCCACGACCAAGTCCGAGTCGCCTAACTCCGGACTTGGCGCTCAGCCTCCCGCCTGTCGGAGATCGAGGAGCAGCGCCGCCACCCATCCAGCAGCCGCCGCTCCGTCCCGGCCCCACCAACTATTCGCGCCTTTCCAAAACGACAAGCCCTCCCCACGGGAGATGAGTAAAGACAAGGGCGGAGAAAGCGGCTTCTAGGCCGGCCGACCCCTTGAAGTCTCCTCTGCGGCTCCCGACGACCGAAGCGGAGCTGGGTTTGTAGCCGACGCCGGGCGGGAGAAAAGGTGAGGGCCTCAGGCAAGGGGGGCGGTGGCGCGACGGTTGCCTGAGGGGCCGCCTCCCCACCCACCCCGTGCCCACCCATGCTGCTTTCACTTAGGCTGGGGAGGGCCGTGCCCTCTTCCTCCTCCTCTCCCTCGGCGGCAGCCGGAGACCACGGTCGTGAGAAGGAGCGGAGGCGCTTGGGCGCAGCGGCGACCGGCGAGGGGAGCAGAAGAGCCAAGAGCCCCGGGCGAAGGAGAGAAGATGCTGCTGTCGGTGCTGCTGCACACTTACTCCATGCGCTACTGATGGGCACCGCGCCCACCTACATCCTGGCCTGGGGGGCCTGGCGGCTGCTCTCGACCCTGCTGCCCACCCGCTTTTACGACCGGCTCTACACCATCTACCAGAGCATGGTGCTCTTCTTCTTCGAGAACTACACCGGCGTGCAGGTGAGGGAGGGCGGCTCGCGGGCTGTGCTGAGGTTGGGGGACTCCATTCTCCCGCTCGGCCCTCCAAGCCGGTCCCGTCCCAGCCAGAGAGGCCGGGGAGCAAATGGAGATGGATGCCTCCGCAGGCTTCCCAGCCCGAGCAAAGGAGCCCGCAGGGGAGGCTTGGGGGGGGGGGGGCTGGTTGAGCGGCAGTCGGGAAGAGGCAGAGCACCTGTGTGCTCCGTTCAAAATCAGCAGCATTGCAAATATTGACAAGAGGAAGAAAGCAAGCGCTGGCCTCACTTGTCAGGGGCTTCTTTGGCACCAGGGATAGTGAAGTATTGCATCTCATAGGTTGTATTTTATCCATACTCATTTGGAATAGATCAACTGTGAATTCTTAGAGGGATATAATCTTGTATAAATTCAGGTAGTCCTCAGCTTACGACCACAATTGAGCCCAACATTTCTGTTGTTAAGCGAGACATTTGTTAAGTGAGTTTTAACACCTTTCTTGCCACCGTTGTTAACTGAATCACCGCAGTTGTTAAGTTAAAAACATGTTTGTTAAGTGAATCTGGCTTCCCCATTGAGTTTGCTTGTCAAAAACTTGCAAAAGGGGATCACGTGACCTTGGGACACGGCAGCGGTCATAAGTATAAACCAGTTTCCAAGCACCTGAATTTTGATCACGTGATGATGGATATGTGACAAAGGTTGTAACTGTGAAAAACGGTCATAAGTCACTTTTTTCAGTGCCATTATAACTTTGAACAGTCACTAAATGTTCTGTTGTAAGTCAAGGAGTACCTGTACAGTTCTATTTGCAGAGGAACTGATCAGGCATCCCACTTTATTATTATTATTTTTTATTTATTTATCAAATTTAGAAACCACCGATTTCCATCTCACAGAGGGATTATAGATGAATTCGCATTCTCAGTCATTCTTACTATACATTGGGCACAATTTGAATATCAAAGTTATATGGTAATAGCATAACCCAGCTTTAAGAATTGAAATAAATATATATAGGGTACCTGTTGGCTTAACTGTAGTAATATACACATGATGACTTTTGCAAGAAAACACGATTTTTAAAATTAGATTTCATTTAAAACTCCACTGTTGAATCATAGAATAAGCCTGTATATCTGTCAGTGCCTTCGATTATATATTTTCAGGCTATATAAGGAAGAAACAAAAGTTAACCCTTGATTTTAAATTTATTTCTATATAATTAAGATAACTAACTACTTTTTCTCCTTTCCTAGGTAATTCTGTATGGTGATTTGCCTAAAAGTAAAGGGAATGTGGTATGTATATCAAATTATCAAGTAAAGGTTTGTACGTTGCTGGTTTCTCTATAAGGCATTTTATGTAACGTTAATAATTGTAATGCTGCCTGATATGCTACATAGCATGGGAGGATCTAATGCTAAAATAATAATATAGGATCCAGATTGGGTTGGTCATTGGGTCCCAGTGACCAACCCAGATTGGATCCTGTAACATCCTGGGACACATATATTCGCCTTCATTCATAAAATAATAATTATAAACGTAGGGGGTGAAGTAGAACTGTAAGTAATCTTCACTTAATGACCATGGTTAGTTGTTCAGAGTCTTGGTTGTTCAGCAAAGCAGTCAATAAGCAAGATACTCACAACTGTTTCACTGAACAACTGCAATCCCAGCACTCCCCACTGTGCCATTACAGGGTCTCACATGTCCTTAAGTGAACTGAGCCCATCTCCATGCCTGTGTAGTATATAGTATATAAAAATACTATATCTCAATAAAAGGAGCCAGATAAAACAAGTATACAATAAATTAAAAAATTTAAAGGCGGGGGAGGGTCTTCAAGATGTTAACCAATCCCAAGTTTGCAAGCCCCATATGAATTGGCAAACTCTTTCAAAAGGCCTGGGGAGTGGGGGCTTGTCTCACTTTGGGGGTGGGGAGGATATTCCAAAGGGTGGAGACAGCAGAGAAGGCTCTTTTTCTGGACTCCACAAGTTGAAATTCTTTAACATACCTTCTCTTCCTGATTGAGAGGAAAGGGCTGATACAATGGGGATAAGACTCTTCCAGAGAAAGCCTGGCCCTGTGTCATGTAGGGCTTTAAAGATCGTAACCAACAATGTGAACTTTGGATCTGAAAGCAAACCGACACCCAATGCAGCTCACACAACAGATGTGTTGTACGTGCCATCTTTAGGGCACCCAAACTTTTATGAAATGTTTTTGATTCCCATCTCGTATCCAACAACTCTGGGTGGCAAATTGTTCTCATGGCCGCATTTTGTCCCAGCTGAACCTTCCTGATTCTGGTGGCGCAGTGGTTAGAATGCAGTATTGCAGCCTAATTCTCTCGACTGCCAGCAGTTCGATCCTGATCGGCTGAACGTTGACTCAGTCTTCCATCCTTCCGAGGTTGGTAAAATGAGAACACAGATTGTTGGGGGCAGTATGCTGACTCTATAAACCACTCAGAGAATGCTGTAAAGCACTGTGGAGTGGTATATAAATCTAAGTGCTATTGCTATTGCTATTCAAGGGTAATCCCATGTAGAACAATAGTCCAAGCTGGAAATGAGCAGGAACTGAGTGACTGAAAGAAGGGCTTCCCAAACCAGGAACGACATAACTGACTCCTCAAGCAGGAGCCATGAATTCAGGAGGACCCCCAGATTACGCACTAGGAACTGTCTGGGTTAGTGCAACCCCAGCAAAGACCAGAGATGATGAACTCTTAGATACAGATAAAACACACACACACATACACACTCACAGCCACTCCATCTTACCACGGTTCAGGGTGAAGCCTGTTCCCCACCCAGATCCCTAAAACCTCAAGGTATGGCAAAAGAATGTCCACAGCAGCTTTTTCCCTAGAACTGGAAAACAAAAACCTTCATCTCCAAGTTAGCCGAGTAGAAACTTGTGCAAGAAAATGGAGAGTGCTGGTTCTGTGCAAGCTTTTGCTGTCCTTCCGACTCCCTGTAGAGCCCAGCTAGGACTTAAAGGCTAGCCCAATGTTTCTCAACCTTGACCATTTGCAAATAGGTGGACTGCCAACTCCCAGAATTCACTTGTGGTCATAAGTCAAGGACTACCTGTACAATGGGTTACCATTGTGAAATATTAATTAGGTTAATTGGATCGGGTGCAAATGAGTTTTAAACTAACAGGTTGGAAATAATAGCTGTGGAGTACTATTGAACTACTTCTGAACCAGAAAATTCTTCCACGTGGAACTTTTTGTATCACCGATTAGCTACTTTTTGTGAACCAACGTTAAATACTCCTTTTGCAATCTATTCAAGGTAGCTAAATAATTTGGTGTCTTGCTATTTTAATTTTTTAAAATGCTCCTTTTCTAATTCAGCTTTTAAAAGCACATTTTGTAAAACAACAATCTGTATGTATATATTACAATACAATATATATGAACATACAATATACAATAACAATATATAGAACAACCTTGTTCTATATTATATTGAAATGAGTTGGCAGTCTTGGCCTTAGTGAAGTGGATTAAATAGCAGATTCATAAATTGTATTCATTTAAAACTTTTTTATTGACAGTTGAGAAGTAAGTTGAGAACAAGAAAGTGAAAAGACTAAAAAGAGAAGGAATGTGATTTTGGAAAGGTTATTTTACTTTGTATCTGAAAAGCTCAGTTCTTAACTTCAGCAGCATTTGTTTTTCATGAGAAAGAATTGTCATTGCATATACCAAGGATGTATTATGTTTCTAAATATTTGTGTTCTGGGTTTGCAGTTGATTGGATTATAACAGATACTTGACCATCAGGCAAAATGCTCTTGGACATATTCGATGTGTTTTGAAAGGCGGATTAAAATGGCTTCTTTTGTACAGGTGGTATTTTTCTCAGGTAATTCTCTTTCTGCAAATTTGTTTGCTTGTTTGTTTGTTTGTTTATATAGCTGCCCATCTCACAGAAAACTTTGTAGTAATGTAAAGTAGCTATTGTATCAATTTTTGTAATGATTTTTTGATACAATTGATTCTGCAAATATTTGGAAGTAAATCCATTAGTTTCAGTACAATATTATCCCCCGTAAAGGACCTGGGATCTTATTTTGCTGAGGCATAGGGCATAAGAACTATAAATAAATATACAGTATCTTAGTAATAAATTACCATTGCATATTTTGAAAGAAAATAAATAGAATATCATTTTACTTTTCAAATTAATTGATTTTGTTTTTATGCTCCAAAAGAAATGTATGCTTGGTTTTCAATCTGATTTAGTGCTCCTCCCAATCATAAACAGAATTTACCCCATCTTCTATTCCACCCTCCCCTTGTTAACTGAAACAGCTTAATGTGAATGTTTTTGCCATAATAAATGCTACAATACTTTCATTATGCTGCAAGATTATTTTGGTTAATGCCCTGAAAAATGCTAAATATTTCAATCCTAATTAGATTTACTTTGATCTAGAAAGTAAACTACATAGCATTCATTATAGCCAGACAAATTGGTATCATCAGTTTAAGTAGCCACTGAACCAAACACATTTTAGGATTCCCATGTAAGATATCTATCTTAATGTTAACATCTATTTCATTAATGTCAATAAAGCAAAATAGAGTTGTCTTACAGACAAATGAACTAAAACAGTTGAACACATGCTGGATATGTTAAATGTGGCAATATAATTGATAATAGATTTAAAGAAGTTGAATCTATATCAGAACCTTACTTGACACTTCAGAAAACTTCAATTGGTGATGTGCAAGGGAACATCTCATTTGCATACTGAAATTCTTGTAAACATTTTGACAAGAATTAAAGGGTATATTCTACATTTGTGCCTCCTAATTTTAATGATGCTTCCATCATTAAACCAAGATCTATGCTAAAATAGCAGTGCCAATACAGATTTAACTTTTGCTATAACATATTTGTTAATCCCAAATATTAAAAGTAGTCAAATGTTGAAAAATAGTTGTAAACCCAGCTTTGTTTTTCAGTAGAATATGCTCCCAGTATATGTAATGGTATACTGTATAATTTAGTAGCAATATATAGCAATATAGATAAATAATCTGTAATTTTAGGGGTTTGTGATTCCCTTTCTTGTGAAGAATCAAATGATTATTCCCATATTAGATCTCTATCACTATAAACAACCATTTTTCATCCTGCATGACTTATTTACATAGTGGCTGTTATTTTTTGTGTGTGCACACACATCTTTGAGCTATTGACTGGACTAGTCATTATAAATAGTCCTTGTCCTAAAGAGTAGGGCTCCATTTTAAAATTCACCCTAGGTCTATTACTATAGTCTTCCTTCCTTCCTTCCTTCCTTCCTTCCTTCCTTCCTTCCTTCCTCCCTCCCTCCCTCCCTCCCTCCCTTTTCCCAACAACTCTAGGAATAGAATAAAAAATGCAGATTTTAAAAAATTAATAACTATAACTATCCTATAACTCATGGCATTCATTTTCAAAATACTGTAGTTTTTAACTCTGCATCCATTTGCCCAATAAGTGAAGTCACGGTGTCTTTCTCCTTGCCTGTGCAGTTTCAATAGAATTAGCTGCTGCATGGAAGATTTTTTGTCTTTTTCCCAGAAGGGGAAACTGGTAGAAAACATCAAATGTTGCTATTTGTATTGTGTGGTGGGCTGCAGTCAGCAAGAACAGACCAGCATAGATACTGTACAACAGTATTTATTGACTCACCTGGAACTCTAACAGCAGGCAAATCCCTATAGTTTATACTGTGGGCCCACAGGGCCTCAACCAATCATAATACTTGAAACAGCCCGCCCAGATATGAATGTTCTAAATTTCCCTCCAAAATAGTTGGAGTTAACAGTTAGGGTCATCTAAAGCAGTGTTTTTCAACCTTTTTTGTGCAAAGGCACACTTTTTTCATGAAAAAAATCACGAGGCACACCACCATTAGAAAATGTTAAAAAAATTTAACTCTGTGCCTATATTGACTATATATAAAGTAATTCTCTTGAATAGGAATCAAATAAACAAAAAGAAATTATTTTTTCTTTCTTTCTGTCTGTCTGTCTGTCTTCTTTCTTCTTCTTTCTTCCTTCCTAACATCTCTTTTTCTTTCTTTCTGTCTTCCTTCCTTCCTAACTTCTTTCTTTCTGTCTGTCTGTCTTCTTTCTTCTTCTTTCCTTCCTTCCTAACATCTCTTTTTCTTTCTTTCTGTCTTCCTTCCTTTCTAACTTCTTTCTTTTTCTTTCTTTCTTTCTTTCTTTCTTTCTTTCTTTCTTTCTTTCTGTCTTTCTGTCTTTCTGTCTTTTTCTTTCTTTCTTTCTGTCTGTCTTCCTTCCTAACTTCTTTTTCTTTCTTTCTTTCTTTCTTTCTTTCTTTCTTTCTTTCTTTCTTTCTTTCTTTCTTTCTTTCTTTCTTTCTTTCTTTCTTTCTTTCAGTCTGTCTGTCTTCTCCTTCCTTCCTTCCTTCCTTCCTTCCTTCCTTCCTTCCTTCCTTCCTTCCTTCCTTCCTTCCTTCTGTCTTTCTCCCTGTAGGAGAAAGAAGGAACCTCTGTTGCCGTCTCCCGCGGGGCTGCAGCCACCCAACTGAGTCCCAGACCGTGGCAGCATCCCTGCTGTTCTCTGGCCAAGCGGCGAAGGAGCCCTGGAGCCCTGACGCCGCCCTGCATCTCGGTCTCTTGGGGCTTGTCCGGCAGCCTGCTGGGAAGGCTGCGACGCAGGGAGGGAAGGAGCTGCTATTGCCGCTCCGGCATGTCTCTGTGGCTGACCAGGGAGCCGCGTCCTTGTTAACAATGGAGAAGCTGCGCGGAGCAGAGGCGCCTGGCGAGCGAGGCGAGTGGCTGCATCGGCGGCAGGCTCCTGCCCGCGTCTCCCGCCCGCTTGCCCACCTCTTGCCTTAGCATTTAAAAGAATGCGAGGCGGGCGGGCGGGAGACGCGGGCAGGAGCCTGCAGCCGATGTAGCCACTCACCTCGCTCGCCAGGCGCCTCTGCTCCGCGCAACTTCTCTATTGTTAACAAGGACGCGGCTCCCTGGTCAGCCACAGAGACATGCCGGAGCGGCAATAGCAGCTCCTTCCCTCCCTGCGTCGCAGCCTTCCCAGCAGGCTGCCGGACAAGCCCCAAGAGACCGAGATGCAGGGCGGCGTCAGGGCTCCAGGGCTCCTTCGGCCGCTTGGCCGGAGAACAGCAGGGATGCGCCCGCCCGTTTTTGAGCTGCCCCCAGAGCGGTGAATCAGCTGGGATTGGCGTTTAACATGCAGGTAGAGTTTTGGCTTGTAATTTTAGTTTTAAAACTGCATGTTATACGCCGATAAATACGGTAATAGAGGCATCTCTGTGTCCCGAAACCAACTTTCGGGACACAGAGATGTCCCGTAGCAAAAACACCCGGCGGGTGTTTTACCCACGGCACACCTTACACTATGTCACGGCACACTAGTGTGCCGCGGCACAGTGGTTGAAAAACACTGATCTAAAGGTTAGTTTCACTTTAGCAGGGCTTAACACAACTATATATATTCAATACATAACAGTTTGATCACATCAAAAGCTCTATATAATCCAACATCCTCATTCCTACTTTGACTGGCAGGTGATAGTCTTGTTGCTGCTGATTGTCACTAGCTTTATATCCTACATGCCTCAAAATGGTAGAAGTCATGTATACTATAAAATACATGGTGTTGATTTCATGCATGATTTTATCTGCATTATTCTTTTTCTTATTTTCTCTTATATCTGTAGCTACAAAGGAATTCGATGGTACAGTATTTTTTCCTTATCTATTTAATTTTTCTGAATATTAATCTTCTAAACAATCCATTCATACAGTACATGATGACACCAAACTATTTTTTCTTTAAAGCCAGGCTGTGCAGATTTGAGAAAAAAAAAGATATTTTTATGCTGTTTGGAGAACCACAAGTGGAATAACTCAAGTGACTGCATTAATAACTCAATGCTGGAAATAGTGTGTGCTGGTATTTAAGAAATAATACTGTACTGGCTTATGAGAAATCTGCAATGCCAAGTGATATGTATATTTTACTCTCATTTTTATGCCCGAACCCTGTGCCAGATCTGCATAAACACGAAAACACTTCCTCTTCTTCCTGTTGATGCTGTGGTAGTGATGTCATTCGCACTCAAGTAAAATTTCCCTGTGACAGTTGATTACAGAATTGTGATGGAATGTATATTTCCTACCTCCAATAAACATCCTGTTGTGGAATGTGTGTATGTTCTGAATATGCAAAAACAGAACTTTAGTTCAAGGAAAGCACGCTGGTAAACACATCTGAAGCTGCTTTTGATCCACAAAACAGGTGCTTAAATCATTGGCGGAGGAATAAGTAATGTTTAAAAATTAGTAACAGATCTTTAAAAAATATTCCTTGACACAGTTTCATAGTGCTTCAAAAAAATTCTTCCATACAGAGTACAGTGGATGAAGTGATGGTATTTCTGTATCAAATATAGGGTTTTGTTTTGTTTTGTTTAGAAAAATATATTCTCTGAAGAAAAAACAGAGCATAAGGGAAACAATACACTTGATTAGAAAATTGCTTTTCTAGACCAAAAAAAATGCAATCGCATGAACCACAAAATGCTGCGGCCAGTCGTAAGTGCTAGTAGGTGCCAAACACCCCAATTGCAATCACGTGATATGAGGCGGCACTGTGACGGTGGTCATATATCACTTTTCCAGAGGCCACTGTTACTTTGAATTGTATCAATCATAAATTGATAACTGCCTGTAGTCCCTTTAAAAGAAACGTATTCCTTTCTGATGCCTCTTTTTCTTTTAAAAGAATTGTGCAGTGTTTCAGATTACCAGTCCCAGACACAAAAATTAGATTGAATAACCTGGCAACAGTTTGAGTCATTTGGGTTTTTTATTATTATATTTATGCTTTCATGGCTGAAAAATTGAGGGTGGAATGGATAGGAATTCTCTGAGTTGAAGACTATATTTAGTTGAAGACTAAGGAGCGGAGGTGGCTCAGTGGTTAAAAGCAGCACTGCAACCTTCAGCTGATTGCTAGTTCAGCTGTTCAAATCTCACCAGCTCAAGGTTGACTCAGCCTTCCATCCTTCTGAGGTCGGTAAAATGAGGACCCAGATTGTTGGGGGCAATATGCTGAACACTGTAAACCACTTAGAGAGGGCTGTAAAGCACTATGAAGCGGTATATAAGTCTAAGTGCTATAAGTGCTATTGCTATATAACTGAAATTTCCCTGTTTTACTGATAGCTGGAAGGAGACAGGTTTACAGGATTCAACAAAAATAACAATTGACAGCCTTGTTTGTTTTTTTGCAAGAGAGGTGGGAAAACGACATGAGGACGTTCACATTTTCCATTTGTTTTAGAATTTTATTATGACCAGCAGATACAGCTTCGCTTATTCTTGCTATTTGATGTATAAGTGTACACTTGTATGGGGTAGCTAATCTCTTCCAAAATGAGGTGCTTTCTACAATGAAGGCAATTTAGTCCAACTGCTATTCAAAAAGGTTTGATTGACACAAAATAATGTTCCAGTTTTGCTTTGGTTTTTTTGGAAGCCAGAATGAGCAGAGAAAATTGTGGAGACCTTGCTTCAGAAAGTTGCTTCCAAGGAGTGGTTCTGTTACAGGTTGGTTGAAGCTTCACCCTAACTCTGACTACCTGACTCTGTGGTTTCTTCCCCAAACCCCAAAAACTTTAACCTTAGACTGTCTACAGTCGACCTCTCCCTGTTTCTAAGAGGTCTGTAAGGGGCGTGCATAAGCGCACCACTGTGCCTACCGTCCCTGTCCTACTGTCCTATTGTCCTCTTTTATCGTTACTTTTTACTTATGTTTATACAAACTACTACTATCCTATACATGTTTGATAAATAAAATAAAATAATAAAATAAAATAATAAATAAAAGCTTTCTATAAGGCTAATAAAGCTGGCGTGAGATGTTTGGCCCCTTAGCAAGATAATGATAGAATGAGACTGGACAAAACATCTGAGGGACTTTCATAAAAAACAAAACAATCCAAAATAAGAAATAAAGTCTTTTTGACCCCAGCTACTCCTGGTGATAAAAATATTTCTGTTAACTCTTGGTATCATAATATACCAACCTTTGCATTAGCTCTTATGCAAAGCAGCATTCATAAAATCCATATTGTAAACAATATTTTAAATGAAAGCAATTGGTGTTCCTAAAACTCAACAGCTTCTCTCTTTATTCTTCTTGGAGAAACCATTCCAAAATATTTCCTTATAAGAGCATTAAAAAATGTTTTCGTGTATATAATCAACAGCAGACTTTTTCTTTTCCTTGGACTGCATCTATTATTAAATGGACTTATACAACAGGACTTTAACTTTCTCGATCTCACCCTCATAAATTTTGCCATGAGACAACATAGAGCGTGATTTGAAATATGGTGGCCTGCAGGAATAAGGGGTGTACATTCATTGTCATTTCCATCGTTAGTGAGAGAACACTGTTAAAAGACTATTGTATGTAGCTAAATATGGTACACTCAGTAAGAATTCAATTTTATTAATTTGCTGAAACATACATAAGTGATCTAATAGGTTCAGGTACTCCTCGACTTACAACAGTTTAGTGACCGTTCAAAGTTACAATGGCATTGAAAAAAGTAACTTATGACCATTTTACACACGACCATTGCAGCATCCCGTGGTCAAGTGATTTACATTCAGATGCTTGACAATTGACTCAAATTTATGACGGTTGCAGTGTCCCGGGGTCGTGTGCTCTCCTTTTGCGACCTTCGGACAAGCAAAATTAATGGAGAAGCCAGATTCAGTTAACCACTGTGTTATTAATTCAATAACTGCACTGATTCATATAACAAACGTGGCAAGAAAAGCAATAAAATGGGACAAAACTCACTTAACAAATTTCTCACTCAGCAACATAAATTTTGGGCTCACTTGTGGTTGTACAGATTACAGATTATTGGAGTTGGAAGGGACCTTGTAGGTCATCTAGTCCAACCCCCCGCTCAAGCAGGAGTCCCTACATCATTTCGGACAAATTGCAGTCCAATCTCCCTTTGAAAGTCTCAAGTGTTAGAGCTCTCACAACCTCCGCAGGCAAGCTGTTCCACTGGTTGATCGCTCTCACCGTCAGAAAGTTACTCCTTATTTCCAGGTTGAATCTCTCCTTGGTCAGCTTCCATCCATTATTCCTTGTCTGTCCTTCTGGTGCCTTGGAGAACAGCCTGACCCCCTCCTCTCTGTGGCATCCCCTCAAGTATTGAAACACTGTTATCATGTCACCCCAGTCCTTCTCTTCGCCAGACTGGCCATGCCCAGTTCCTGCAATCGCTCTTCGTATGTTAAAGTTTCCAGTCCCCTAATCATCCTGGTTGCTCTCCTCTGCACCTTCTCTAGAGTTTCAATGTCTTTCTTGTAGTGTGGTATGTCCTTTGTATTCCAAAGAAAAACTCTAGTCTTAGATAAATTTTCCTTGACGAATCCATATGGAGTCAACTGTCTTTGGGTTAAAAATGACACTATTTTTCTGTTTTCTTTTTTTTAATAGAAAAATATTGTAAAACAAAAAAAATCTTCATGTTCCTATTGTTGCAAAACCAAATTTAAGAGCATAGAAAGCTGCTTACCCTACAGCAGTTAAAATGCTGTTACATTATTTTTTTTATTCTGTTTTATTAATCATTAAGGGTTATAAATATAATCAATTTGTTTATATAGTAGCACAAGTGGAGTGTACGTGAAATGAAGTGCCAGATTTAATGAAAAGAAAATGAGGAACAAGATGAAAATCCAGATGAAAGCAAAAACTGTAATAACCTCCTTTATATCTTCTTTATACAGTATATATGGTTCCCCCCCCCCAGGTGTGTGGGTGTGGGTGTGCTTATATTTGTGATATCAGCTTCCACAAATGCAAACTTCAGGAGTCAATTCCCTTTTCAGAATCGAATGCTGCTTTATACTTTTCTTTCATGAAGTCAGGCAGGTATTCTAAGCAGTTCTTTTGATTTGGTTGCTGGAAGGATAAACATTTGTACTTTTTCAGGAAAAGTCCTGGTATTCAGATGCACACCTGTGTTTGTATAGAAAAATTAGGCTAATTCCTCTTAACCTAAATTAAGCAAAATTTATTTAGAGACAAAGTAAATTTAATTTAAACTAGAGTATACAACTAGTTTAGCAAATGTTAAAGGAGATGGATGATTTGCTTTTAGTACAGCAATTTTGGCTGAGCTCCATATTCTTTCACAAATTACATTTCTGAGAACTGATAGAAGCACAAAGTTATGATGCAGGGCTGGAAGAAAAATGAGATGTTTTTGACTGGCGCAACCTCATTGAGGCTCAGTCTTAAAGCTGAACTGTTTAACTTAATGAAACGGTACTATATATGTTTAATTCCACAGATATATTTTGCGATTTATCCAGAAGGAGCATTTTACAATCCAGAACTGCCCAAAGTAATTGCATATGCTGAAAAGAAAGGTAACGAAAACTACCAAGAGCTGACAAGCTCAGTGTCTTTAACCGTTGAGCCATCTTGCCCCATCTACGGTAATTCAGTTTAATGAAGGCCAAAGAGATAACAGCCAAAGTATGTAAACCAAAACAGAGTCTCTGACAGACACATGCCTGAACAGTTTACTCTTCATTGGAGTGCATAGAATAGCCCAAAATCAGTCCAAGATTCCAAGAGCCAGTTCAGAAGAGCACAGGCATAATTCATATGAATTGTCATACAAGAGCCAGAGAGTAAATAGTTGTTTCCAGTAAAGGGCTATAACTCAAGGCTTCCTCTTAAATCAAGCTGCAGCCAACTGTTGCTAATCAAGACATTTACTCACTTGTTTGACAAGATGTTTCATAGAAGGCCTCAGCTGTTCGCTCTCTACTCACCAGGCTGCTCCAGCTGTGCAGGTGGTGCCTCTTTTTGATCGGCCTCATGTGATTCATGTGGTTTACAAAACCAGTTTCAAATTAGAGTCTAAAAAAAGTCCAGACTTGAAACTTGGATCAGTTTTAAAAGATTGTTAAATAAGTTTGCCTTTAATTTTACAAATAACTGAAATTAAATCATGTTATAACTAAAGTATTTATAATGTTCTTCTGGATTTTAGACTTTCTTTGTAAGGAGTCCCCAAGAATTCATATCCATATTGAATGAATTGAGCAAAAAGACATTCCAGAAGAACAAAAGTTTATTGATGAAGGTGGATTCACAAATGTTTTGAAGTCAAGGACAAGTCAAGTGGTAAAAGGCCTGGTGCTGTATCTGGAGCATTTGATTTTTTAAAATTAATTTATTAGTTGCATTAAGAAAATTAGTGGCTGTGACAGTGGGAAATATCACCCAAACTGCTTTTGTGATACTTGTGGCTGTAACTGTAAATCCATATGGAATTGAATAACCTGTATTCTCAGGCCAAAGTACTTGGTCCAATTTGAATCAGAATAGCCACATCTATAAAAGAATATTTTGTAATAGATGTGGCTATACTAATTAAAAATGGACTAGTTGTCTTTGCCTGAGAATAAAGGATATTCATTCCATATTGGTTCACTAGAGTAAGATAACTTGATTGATTTTGGCTTTGAATGTTGTGTATATTCACCCAGTGGGAACTTATCTCGCAAACGTGGGTTTATTATATAAATGTGCCCAGAATTTATAGCTTAGCTAAAGCTCCAGTCATTTTCATTTGAATCCATTTAGCCGCTTTAATCTATATATATAAAAGCCAAATGCCACTCACGCATCATCATGAAATATCCAGAACCATAAAGCCTACAAACTTGAAACTTGGCACGTATGTTCCTCTTGGCTTCTAGGTGCTCACTAAGAAAGGATTTTTTGAAATGACCATCACATTATTAGTATTTCTTATATTATTATTAACCCGCTCTGATGCTAAGGAGTTAGACATTCTAATCCCCCTCCCCACCTGAAAGGGAGAGAAGGGGATAAGATAGGAGAGGCTTCTGTGGGGCAAGCCTGAGGGAGAGAAGGGGAGAGGAGAGGCCATAACATTAATGTCCAAGCTTTAACTGTCAATTTATCAAGCCCGATCAAATAGTTTCTCGTTGGGAAGCATGGGTATCCAGCTACTAGTTATCTATATTTGCTTACTTCAGGAAAATATAGCTATGCAAAGCATTCAGAACTACCGTATTTTTCGGAGTATAAGACGCACCGGAGTATAAGACGCATCTTAGTTTTTGGGGAGGAAAATAGGGGAAAAAATCTACCTACCAGGTATTCATCTGGCTAGCGTCCTTAGTCTGGTCAGCTTCAGCACATTATTTTATCCCCTGGTTAGGGCTGGAAAAAAACCTTATTCGGAGCGAGTAGCAGTGAAAACAAGCCTGCAAAGACTTAGGGCTGGAGAAATCTTCTTCGGAGGGAGTAGCAATGAAAAAATCCTGAAAGCCGGGAAGATCGTTAGCACCTCGTTAGGGCTGGAAAAAAAAGCTTCGAAAAAGCTACATTGGGAGTATAAGACGCACCCAAATTTTCAGCCTCTTTTAGGGGGGGAAAGGTGCGTCTTATACTCCGAAAAATACGGTAGTCCTTCACAAAGCACATCAATATAAACAAAGCTGAAGTTTAAAGCAGCCACATCTTTCGTGAGACTCAGGCAGCTGCTTCAAAAGACAAGAACGTTTCCATTAGAATTGCTAACAAAATTGTCTGTGCCTACACAAAGGCAGCTGACTATTTCTTCCACGTGTTGTGACTGCTTGAATATTTCAGAGAGAGATGCTTCATAGGTGCTAAACTGCTTTGTATAACACCTCTTTTAATGCTTTGTACAGCCCTAAAAATAAGAGTGGTCAAATTGCACACTGTAGTAATATTTATGCTATTTGCAGATGAAGATTACAAAATTCAGTCCCTAATGTATGAAAGAGAGAATTTCAGGCCAAAAGTCATGATTCTTGGAGGAAAGTATTTGTGATAAATTATTAGAAATAACCAGAGAATTGTATAAAAGCTTCTAACCAAAAGTATGTGATAAATAAATCTCATTTTTAAACCTTTTCCTTGATTCCTAGATTGCTTAATAGAATTTTATGATGCAAAAGAGTCTAAAAGAAGAAATAAGTTCCCTGGGAAAAGCGTTCACTCCAAACTAAGTTTCCAGAAAACATTGCCATCCTTATTATTTTTAAGAGGCTTGATCGCCAGCATGCTACTGTCAGAGTCTGGAAGGAAACATGGATATATGGGAGCTTACTAGGCTGTCTCTGAGTCAGTATTAAAGTGTAAAAACTCTGCACTTTCATTTAGTGGCTTTTCTCTCTTACTGTGCACATCATGTCAAATTCTTCTATCTGTGGGCTGTCAGACTCCTGAAGGCAAGTTAACGTCATAAGTATGTAGTATAATAGACTTGCAGGGCCGGCACAACATGCTCATATTGGTGCAATGTACTGTATTATGCTGTAATGTTACGCACATATACCAGTATGTATAGAGGATTGTGTGTTGTCAGTATAATTTATTGGGTTAGAGGTTTTCTTTCTTTCACTGTGAGTTATTGACATGTATTTATGTTGGGGGGGGTGCACGAAGGGAGGCTCAGCCAATCTCATTGTACACATGTTGTGCATTGACAATAAAGGTTGAATTGAATTGAATTATTTCATAAATTTTATATTAACATTTTAAATAAAGTCTTATCAATTCAATAAGTCGAATTGCAAGTTCATCCTGCCTTATTGATTACAAAAAGCCTCAGGAGCCGGTTCACTCGAAGCCTCTTGCTTTCATCCTCTCTGAATTTCTTCAGTTCCTTTGAATGAAACAAAGTGGTGTACTCTACGAGATAACTCCCAAGTAGTTTTAAAGCTATTTGCACAAAGTCAGCCAAGCAGACCATGAAGTTCCTGCACAGTCAAGTGAGGCTGCAGGGGAATTTAGCAAGAAAGGATTACATTTCTGACAGATTACTTGGCCAGGATACGGTTTGGTACTATTAGCTCTCAGTAGGTATATACTAGAGGCCACCCAGTCAAGCACAGGAAACACAGGTAGTCCACGACTTACGACCACAATTGAGCCCAAAATTTATGTTGCTAAATGAAAAATTTGTTAAGTGAGTTTTGCCCCATTTTACAACTTTTATTGCCATATTTGTTAAGTGAATCACTGATCTTGTTAAGTTAGCAACACGGTTGTTAAGTGAATCTGGCTTCCCCATTGACTTTGTTCGTCAGAAGTTTGCAAAAGCTGATCACATGACCCAGGACACTGCAACCGTCATAAATATGAACCAGTTGACAAGCATCCGAATGTAAATGACATGGGGATGCTGCAATGGTCATAAGTAAGGAAAGAGGGTCTTGAGTAACTTTTTCAGTGCTGTTGTAACTTCGAACAGTCATTAAATGAACTGTTGTAAGTTGAACTCTTTGCTAATCAGCTAAGGTGTGCAGGAAACACATTCCCACGTGCTGCAGAGTTTGTCTCCCAGTTAGTGCCAGGATAGTTAAAGTCCCCCATTACTGCTGTGTTGTGTTTCCTGCACACCTTAGCTAACCGACTACAAAAAAATTCACCTATTTCTTCTGCTTGGTTGGGTGACCTATAGTATACACCTATGGCAATGTCGTTCTTTTTTCCTTTTACTCATATGCATTCAAGGAGGCTTTCATCCTTTGTTTTATGCATTTCTGTAGAGGTATAGTGATTTCTTACATATAATGCAACTCCACTTCCTCTTTTGTTAGATCTGTTTCTTTTGAATAGTTTATATCCTCCCAACAGTACATTTCAGTCATGAGTTTAATCCCACCAAGTTTAGGCAACTCTATTATACATGCCCTCATGGGCTAGGACCTAATTATCCCTGTTTGTTCCTCATACTTTGAGCATCAGTGTACGGACATTTGAATCCTTTATGGCTGACCCTGCATTTGTTTCCTACATCTCCTGTTTTGAGTTCCTTTTCCTTCCCACCACTCCCTACCTCATCGTTTGATTGGTTGTCTTGGGGTTTATGCTTGGGATTAGGTCATAAAAATCAGTCACCCTCCCCTTCCAGTTTTAGTTTAAAGGATAAGCAAACACATTCTTCCTGGTTCTTCCCAATATTTTTTAACAGATATAGTTCTTTCAGTATAAAGTTTGTTGGGGGCAGTCCACTTCATGGATGGTTATCCCAGGGAATGAATGTTACATATACATTTATGGTGCAGAATAATAATAAAAGGAGACGAGAAAGAACGAATTGTAGTACGTCAAAGTACTTTTCAAGCAGGAGACCTATGCCATGCCAGACAAATGGTTGTCCAATCCCTTCTTTAAAAACTCCAGTGTTTGAGCACCCATAACTTCTGGAGGCAAGTCAAATATTTTGTCAAGTACCTGAGGAACAGGGACTTCAGCTGTTCAATATGTTCTGCATTCTTTTTCAACCACAGTAGCTGGATTTGCAGAAGAGCACTGAATTGAGCAGAAATAAATCTCGTGGTTCAGTTCTGTCCCAGGAACTAAAATGTTCCTCTAAGGCAGGGGTGTCAAACTGGCAGCTGGATGCGTCACGCACAAGCTACACCCACCCCAGCTCTGTAAAGGGGAAAAACATCGCGAAATGCCACTTGACGGCAAGTGACACCACCCGTGTTTGACACCCATGTTCTAAGGCATTTGGAGCACTCTAATTTTTAAAGTTAGTTAGATCGTTGTTAATTATCTGGTATTATCTGACCATGTTGGAAATATCAGTGAGAAATAGCTGAAGAACATAGCTACTTGTTCTTCCAAGCCAGGCATTTTCTTGAGATGAACTGCACCAATGAGGAAAAATGCAAGAGCTCTTCAACTTTTTCCTTATTTTGCTTGCCAGCCCCTTCCTCTTTTTACTAAGGTATTTACCGTATTTTTTGGAGTATAAGACACACCAGAGTATAAGACGCACCTTAGTTTTTGGGGAGGAAAATAGGGGAAAAAAATCTACCTACCAGGTATTCATCTGGCTAGCGTCCTTAGTCTGGTCAGCGTCAGCACATTATTTTACCCCCTGGTTAGGGCTGAAAAAAATCCTCTTTGGAGGGAGTAGCAATGAAAACAAGCCTGCAAGCTGGGAAGATCGTTAACACCTCGTTAGGGCTGGAAAAAAAGCTTCGAAAAAGCTACATTCAGAGTATAAGATGCACCCAAATTTTCAGCCACTTTTTTGGGGGGGAAGGTGTGTCTTATACGAAAAATACGGTAGGTGTTCATAAAACATAAAAAGATACCGAAGCAACTATTAATTGTTGTAATTTTAGGTTGACTTAGAAAAGAATCTGAAGAGGAATAAGAATAGCAATTACATGTAATGATTCTCAGTCAACTATAGCTAATGTAACACACTGAAACATTTTCTTTCTTACACATCTCTTCGTGCGCAAATGCACATATGTAATCTACTTTCTGTTGAAAGTTCCCAAGTTGGATAAAATTAAGTAAGATGATAAAATCCAAAATTATAAACATTGAAATCATACAAAATTCTGAAACCATAGAAGAAGACCATGACAGGGCTGGAAGCAGAAGCTGGACCACATCTGGAAAGCATTGTGCAGAGAAAGACTGGGTTATGTTGCACTAAAGTTGATGGCAAATAGTACATCGAGATTTTTTTATTAAAAAATCCTGGCACTGCACTGGGTTGAACATTTTGGGAGCCAATTTTATGACATGGGTTGAATTGCAGTGTAATCAAGTAATCGGTTTAATTCCCACTAGGAAGAAAAGAATAACTCCACGCAGACATCAATTTAAACACCTTTGAAAACTCCCATTATATGATCTGCAAATGTGCAATTCTAAGTAAAAGCCAAAAAAATCCTTGTTAACAAGATATAAATTAACTTTCTGGTACAAATAGTCCTCGACTTACAACAGTTTATTTAGTGACTGTTGGAAGTTGGCACTGAAATGGCACTGCAAAAAGTGAGCTATGACCATTTTTCACACTTAGGACCGTTGCAGTATCCCCATTATCACATGATCAAAATTCAAATTCTTGCCAACTGACTCATATTTATGACAATTGAAGTGTCCCGAGTCATGTGATCTCTTTTGCGGCCTTCTGACAAGCAAAATCAATGAGGAAGCATGATTCACTTAAGAACTGCAGTGATTTACATAATGGTGACAAGAAAGGTTGTAAAAAATGGGGTAAAAGTCACTTAACAAATATCTCACTTGGCAACATAAATCTGTGGCTCAATTGTGATCATAAGTTGAGGAGTGCCCATAGTCTATGAAGCCTGAGTTCTAATATTTTCTATGAATGTTGTGGTGTACTGTATGTAATGAGATCTGCATTTGTTTACATTTCAAATATTTACAAACATTTTTGTTTCAGTCCCTTTTTAAAAAAAATCTATCAGTTATAACTAACATCAACACATTGTGGCACATTCGATAATTTATTACAGCATTCTTAAACTAAATTTCTTTGGCTAGGACACCAAAAAAAGGTGTAAACAAATATCTTTGGAGCGAGTTGGTTTCCCCCCCCCCTTTAATAGCAAAATATGTGCTCTGAATTGTTCCAAAAAACATAAAGCAATATAAAGTTTCTCTGAGGATGACCTCAAAATCTCCTAGAAAGTTTTATGCAGATAGTCAAATATCCAGGTTACAGAGGTTGCAGTAAGTGTTAACATTCTTGGCTGATCTTACTTTATTGATGTCTTTGGTCTTCAGAGAAGACAGGGCAGTTAGATACTGACTCTTGCTCTATTAAATCTAGCAAAATATGTTTGTGGAAAGCCTGTGCTATGTTCACAGTTGACGTATACTGGAGAGAGGAGCTTCAGCAAGATGGTTCTTCTATAAATAGATGACTTGTCCAAGAATAAATGCACTTATTGTACCCTTTAATAGAACACCATGCTCTGCTTAATCTTCATTGCCTTATCTTGTCTCCATCATTTAATTTCATTTCATATTTCATGTTTACTTATTTGGCGGCATAATTTGCTTTTTCTTGACAGCTCAGTCCAAACAATATTCATAAAGGGAAGAAGAAGGAAAGGGGAAAATGGAATGTCTTATTTGTAGATTTTTTTTAAAGAAGAATGTTTGAAATAATCCCAGAACTGAAGAAGCTTCTTGGATGAGAAGTGAAATGTTTTCAAAGAATAAAACCCAAGAAAGACCAATTGTTTTTGGAAAAGTACCTTTTGGACAACCATGACTTAGATGATTGAGAAACTTCATAGACAATCCCCAAAATAACTTTTGCTGAGCATCCAACTAATTTGGCAAAAATAATATTGATTCTCTGAATGAGTTAAATAACCCTGAAATATCTACTGTGGTCAGGTGTAGAGCCTTTCATCATTGGCAATTTGTAGCAACATCTGAACTGCTAGCAATCTAACTTTACTTCCAACCTTGACCATCCCTAGCCCATGTTTCAAATTATGTTAGTTTCCCATTGCATTCCCAGAAAATCTCCAGTCTTTCTCATGAGCTGCTGAAGCATCATAGAAATAAAAGCTTTGTAGAATTTCACCTCTTTGTGAAGATGTCATTATCAAAACACTGTTCCATCACATTGTATAAAGTTTGGGCTGATGCACCTGGGTTGCAAAAGGATAAGCTAAGAGATGCCTAGGTCAGGGGTCTCCAATTTTGGCAACTTTAAGATTTGTGGACTTCAACTCCCAGAATTCCCCAGCCAACAAAGTCTTAAAGTTGCCAAGGTTGGAGACCCCTGGTCTAGATGACAGTAAGACTCATTACCTACACATAGTAGCCATGCATCCCATTTGGTTAGCCAGTTAGGATAGCAATGAGGCCAGGGCAATCAAAGGACAATATCTGGTGGACAATATCTGGTGACATCAAAATATACAGTCTGATGTGGATTGCAACTGTTTGTGGTAATATTTGATTGTTGCATAACGGTATTCTGGCCATCTTGCAAATCTTATCCTCTGTCCCTGATGAATTGTTCAACCTGATAGCATCAGCTCCCATTTCCATGACAGTGCAATTTTGACAAAGTTGTCACCCGTTCTCCCTTCAGTTGGTGTCAATAGGGAAGATTTTGTTAGAACATTACTAGCCTTTTTATTTGTGAATAAGAATGAATGGTGTACAAAAATTGTATATGTGGATGTGGTTGTGGATTTCTAGCTAACCAGTTTTTAGATTATTACTTTATTTTCATGTTTGATTTTAATCTGGATTTTAATTATTTTTCTGTTTAGGGCAGGGGTGTCAAACTGGCGGCCGGCGGGCACCAGATGGGTCACATGCAGGCCACGTCCACCACAGGGAAAACCATCGCAAAACATCAAGTGACGGCAATGTGACGCCGCAAGTTTGACACCCATGGTTTAGGGTTTGCCTTATATTTCCTTTGCTGTTGCAAGCCACCTTGTTTGTCAAGGGGATAGAAAGATGAAGGTACAAATTAAATAACCAATAATCAAATACAAATAAGAGGGATTCAACTCTTGGGCTAAAATATAATTTTATTAATGAGCCAGTGTTATAATGCTGGATTTATGGAATCCAGTCCTTCGGGAGTCCTTCGGGAGTTGGGCGGCATATAAGAATAACAAAATAAATAAATAAATAAATAAATGGAACCATTTGCTATTTTCTGAATGTTATAGGAACTGCTATGTCTATGACTACTAGTAACATATTGCAAGTATTTCCAATAATATTAATTTTCCATATATAATAGTAACTCAAAGACCGTTGTCAAATATGAGAATTATTATGGTCATGGATATCTAAAGGCATTTTTTAAAAACACAAGAAGAGAAACTATAGCATACATATTAGGTGTTCTCTACACAAAAGACAAATGAAATATATGCACAAATAGGTCTCATAAATTTACTTTTATAAATTGTATCGATATAACTTAACTAAAGCTATATCTTACACTCTCAAAATTACAGAAATAGTTGGACAGCATTAAAAAAGTTACATTTTTTACCCACCGATGCAAATACTAGAGCAAGTTTTTCAAGTTCTGAATGCAAACTGAGTCTGGTACTGTAAAACTGCTTCTGAGAAAGAAGTCGATGATGATGATGATGATGATGATGATGATGATGATGATGATGATGATGATGATGATGATGATTTACTTTATTCATTAAACATGAAACTCAGTCAACTGAACATTAAAAAATGCATCACAAATATCATTGACTGGTGCTAATGGTTGATACGGTTCAGGGGTGGATTCCTAATTTTTTACTACCACTCTGTGGGCTTATTTTGTGGGTGTGGCTTGCTGGCCATGTGACCGGGTGGGCGTGGCTTGCCAGTCATATATTAGTTATTTCAGAGAGATGTTACTACTATTTTTGCTATTTTATACCTTACATGAAAAGCTTTTCATACAAAGTGCGTGTTACACCATGGCAACATAGCAACCTTTATATGCAGAAAATGCTATAGTTAAAAGACAAGCAAGTCTCATCCAGCATTTTTGGTTTCAGTCATGGATTCCTTAGACGAAAATATTGAGGACTATTAAAAGAACAGTATCTTTTAACAGTCCTCAATGTTTTCATCTAAAGAATAACAGTATAAAACTGTATAAAATTAACAGTATAAAAGCTTTTGGAAAACGCCCACTTTGGGAAGCTTTAGGCAAAAATGAAGGAAAAGTGTCAAATGCGAGCTTCTTATTATTTTCAAGCGAAGGGACGGGGAAAGACTTAATTGTCAGGTTCTTTCAGCGTCTCACGCGCTCCTTCAGCCATCCTCCCCTGCTTGGACTCACTGTGGGATAGGAAGGCAGCGCATGCGCAGTGCCGGAAGCTCAGCTTCTGGGCATGCGCAGAAGAATTTTTTTTAAAAAAATAAAAGTTTTTTTTAAAATGGCGGCACCCAGGCACCGGCAACCAACCGCACCGGTACTGTGACATCACCAGCGGGTCGCTACCGATGCTATAGAGTGGACCGCACTGGTAGGAACCCACCACTGATACATACATACATACAGGGAGTCCTTGGCTTTCAGCCACAATTGAGCCCAACATTTTTGTTGCTGAGCAAGACATTTGTTAAGTGAGCTATGCCCCATTATATTACCTTTTTGCCATGGTTGTTAAGCAAATCATTATGGTTGCATCATAATAAGCGAATCATGCTGTCATTAAGCGAATCTGGCTTCCCTCAGTGACTTTGCTTCTCGGAAGCTCCCTAAGAGGGTTGCAAATGACAATTCCAGGACGTGGAACGCTGCAACCATCATAAATACACACTGGTTGCCAAGAACCCAAAGTTTGATCATGTGACCGTGGGGAATGTTGCAATGGTCGTAAGTGTGAAAACTAGTCATAAGTCACTTTTTTCAGTGCTGTTATGACTTTGAATGGTCATTAAATGAATGGTTGTAAGTTGAGGTCTACCTATAATCCTTTGGTGCCCAATATTTTCCCATCCCAGCCTACGAAGACATTGATTTAATGTATCCGTGATGTTCTAGAACAGGAGTTCCTAAACCTTTTGCCATTATACCTCCCTTTAATATACTGTATATGCGCACACCTTCCCTAAGAATCCAAGCACCAGAATAAAGAGAAATGAACAATGAAAACAACACATTGAAACTTTAGGAAAGATGAATTTATTCTAACAATGTAAAAGGTTCTTCACAATTCCCCTGGACTCTGTCTGTACCTCCCTAAGGGAGGTACACCTTCCGTAAGCGCTGTCTAGTAACTTGAAAAGTCCTATGTAACATGTGTAACAATACTTGGCTGGGTTTAACTAAAAGGTGATGTCTTCTTTCAGTCCAAAGGATTCAAATACAGTCTCAACATATGCCAGCTATCCCAATGTCATCCAATCTCTTAAATTCACCAGCATTGACTTCATTCGGATATGGCTTTGATCCACTGTTGCCTTATCCATGCTTCGATGGATGGGCAGCAGCCCTTACATGGACTCATTGAAAGTGCTAAGCCACGGGTCATGATTTAAAAACCGGGATGTCTAGGATCACCCAATGCACAGAGCCGGAACCAAGCAAACCATGCTGTGGCTCAACATGCCGTAGGAACTCACTCATCTGATGTGTGTCTATAACCTTTTCAGGTCTATTTTTACAGCTTTCAGGACTAGGCAGTTGAGTTGGGCTCATAGGAAAGCCCCTCCCGTCGGCCTTGCTGGAGACCATTTCTAAAGATCAAAGGTGCTGGTAGGAGGGGATGGGAAACTTTTCTTCCAGGAACCTCAAGTAAGTTGATCTCGAGATCCAAGTGTTAGTCTTTTAATAATAACAAAAGAAGCATATATTTGCTGGCTGCTAACTTTGTCAACTTCTACAGAGCAGAGATGGCCTAGCAACCAAGCACCAATCATCATTTATATTTGCTTGGACCATGCCAGAAGAAACTGACCTTTGGATTTTAAGCATAAAGCACGGGATCTTTCTGCCCTCAGAAGGATTCTATTGCAACATTTCCCCCTTTCTCCGACACTGATACGTGCATTCTTCCAGCGGCTGATCTGTGGCCATCTTTAGTGCATTGAAGAAAGGGGGAGACAATGGATTTTTAAATATGAATTAATGTTCAAACTGAATTGGTGGAAGCTGTTAAACCTTACTATCCTTTGAAGGTTATCCTGTGTCAGTTAGTTTGGAGAGCCTTGTACTGGTCTAAAACTCTGATAAACTGACTGGTTGACTGGCTTAGAGATCCTTCCATTATTATCATAAACTACTTAGAGATTTGAAGCTGGGCTTTCTCCATCCAGGGACAACCACTCAAACACTCATTAACAAAGTTGGAAGGGACCTTGGAGGTCTTCTAATCCAACCTCCTACTCAAGCAGGAGGCCATTTTGGCCAAATGGCTGTCTAATCTCTTCTTAAAAACCTCCAATGTTGGAGGCACCCACAACTTCTGAAGGCACATTGTCCCACTGATTAATTATTCTAACTGTCAGGACATTTCTCCTTAGTTCTAGGTTGGTTCTATCCTTGATTAGTTAACAATCCATTGCTTCATACGAATCATCAACTACCAAGGAGAGTTTTCACTGGATCAGTGGAGGCACTTCATACATTCTTGGGTATGAGATCCAGAGGGTGGCACACAGCAGGGTTTTTTCCAGATTTTTCAGGCCATAGATCCTATTAGTCAACAAGAACGTTTCCTGGAATCCCCACTGCCTGCCATGCAGACACCCACAGAATGATTAGTCATGATGAGAAGAAAGTCCCTTGGGAGAGATGGGGCTCCTGAATGTCCACTCGCCTTGCTCTTTCCACCCTACTTATAAAAATGGCTAGGGAGGTTCCTGGCTGAGTCTGAGTGAACTTTTTTTTACCCATAGTCTCTTGGGAACCTGCATCTGCAGAACACAACTTGAAAACCTTTGGTGATGTGGCAACTTCACAACACTATCCAGCATATTTTCTGAGACCAGTTTTAAGAAGTGAAGTATGTCGCGGAACTGGAATTCATAACCAATTGAATTTATGAGCAGGGCAAAAAGAAAAAAATAATAATAACTCTGTGTTATCTAGTTTTGTTCTTTTTGAGAGAAGTCTTGCCAGGAAAATTACTCAGGGTTATGATGATTTTACGGGGTGATTTTTCTTAATACAGACAGTCCTGTAGGAGATGGGACGATAATTCAAGATTTCCATTTGCACGTCTGTCCCTGGAGACTCTCATAAAACATAATCTGTATCTCAGTGAGACAGGATATCTTCCAAACACATTTTAAAACAGATAACTTAGCTTCTGCTGATGGCTTGCTGATACAAACCATGTAATTTATTTACCAGAGATATCTACTATGTCTTCTGGGTCTATGGACATATTTTTCTGCAATTTGCAGGTTCTTGTTAGCAAACCAGTTTAGGATTAGGAATGGATGAGGGGGGAAAAACAATTTTTTAATTAGTTTATCAAAACATAAAATACAAAGGGAAATAAAAAGTACTGGAAAACTAGGGGAATTCTCGGGAATTTGAAGAAGGTCTAAATAAGCTATGGATGAGAGCAAACAAACGGAAACTTAATCTAAAAAAGAAAGATTGAAGTACAGGTAGTCATCGATTTACAACAGTTCATTTAGTGATTGTTTCAAAGTTACAACAGCACTGAAAAAGTGACTTACGACCATTTTTCACATTTACGACCGTTGCAGCGTCCCCATGGTCAAGTGATCAAAATTCAGACGCTTGGCAATAGATTCATATTTATGACGATTGCAATGTCCCAGGGTCATGAAATCACTTTTTGCAACTTTCTGACAAGCAAAGTCATTGGGGAAGCCAGACTCAATTAACAACCACGTGACTAACTTAACAATTGCAGTGAATCACTTAACAACGGTGGCAAAAAAAAAGGTTGTAAAATGGGACAAAATTCATTTAACAAACATCTCACTTAGCAACAGAGATTTTGGGCTGAATTGTGGTCGTAAGTCAAGGACTACCTATACTAGAAGAGTGGAGTTGGATAAGGAGAGTTATTTGGCACTTCCCCTTGAAGCATCAGGTGTACAGTTTGGAAATGAACTTGCTGTTCTCTTGCCTAGCCCCACAGTGAGATAGGCAAATAAAGTTTAACAACAACAACAACAATAATTGCAACTACAAAGTCAAAACTGTTTCACATTTAATATGTGAATGCAGCAAAATTCCACAAACTCAGTGGTGGGTTCCTACCAGTGCGGTCCACTCTATAGCACCGGTAGCGGCCCGCTGGTGACGTCACAGTACCAGTGCGGTCAGTTGCTGGAGCCTGGGCACCGCCATTAAAAAAAAATTTTTTTTTACATTTTTTTTTAAATTCTTCTGCGCATGCCCAGAAGCCGAGCTTCCGGCACTGCACATGCGCTGCCTTCCTACCCCACAGTGAGTCCAAGCAGGGGAGGATGGCTGAGGGAACGCATGAGATGCTGAAAGAACGGGCAGCAGGAGCTATCTCCATTCCCCTCCCTTCAGCAGTCCGAGAAGCCACGAACGTGTGGTGATGATCCTAGGCATTTTTGCACGTTTGAGGCTTCTCGAGCTGCTGAGGGGAGGGGGAATGGGCGGCAGGACCTATTTCAGTTCCCCTCCCTTCAGCAGTCCGAGAAGCCACGCCTACCCAGTCACATGGCTGGCAAGCCACACCCACAAAACAAGCCACGCCCACAGAGTGGTAGCAAAAAAAATTAGGAACCCGCCCCTGGTATGTGTGTGTGTGTGTGTGTGTGTGTGTGTGTGTGTGTGTGTGTGTGTGTGTATATATATATATATATATATATATATATATATATATATATATATATATATATATATATGTATGTATGTATGTATGTATGTATGTATGTATGTATGTATGTATGTATGTATACATACATACATACACACACACACACACACACACACACATATATATATGTGTGTGTGTGTGTGTGTGTGTGTGTGTGTGTGTGTGTGTGTGTGTGTGTGTGTTTTACATAGCCGACACACTATTATATATATTTTGTAGAGTCCTAATGGACATCACGATACTGCAAAGGGGGCAAAATCACATGGGCAAAGCCATAATTTTCCATTATTATCTAGCTTTGCAAGCAGATGTTTTAAATAATGGGGCATTTTTATTGCACTACCATTTTTGTGTGCTTCCAGCGGCATATAATAGCAGGACACCGATAGTTTTCAGCAATCGGGGTCAGAGAAAATTCAAGGAGCATAAAAAGAAAAATTAGGGAGCTAGTGGCCAACCTTAATTAATACAGCAGTTGATCTGACAAGTTAAAAGTCCCTTTGCACATTGTGGTTCTGATTCTGCCTCCTCTGAGTCCCACCACGACTCACCTGGTTAATATTTTGAAAGATAGAAGATCACTCTTCTGGTAGAGATCCTAGACATTTTGCATTAATAAAGGGGATCTAGAATGAGGAGATCCCTACTTCAAAAGTGACACACTTCCAGATGGAGGTTCAGTTAATACTTTGATGCAGGTTTTCATTAATTGAAGCTCTCTCACTTTCCTTCAACCAGACCTTGTTTTAAAAGAGATAAATGTTTTAGACTGTTAGGAAAGAAGATATGGCAAATTTAAATTACATACGAGGATTATATGTAAGAAATTAATGGGTGGGAATTGTTTTCTTTTCTACATTTAGTTCATTTCTATAATCTCAGGAATATAATTGTATTAGAAAGCTGGACCCATCTCTAGAATGAGGTTTTCGCCTTCAGCTTCTTCCATTGTAGTTTGCTAATTTGGAGTATGGGCTAGGGTTTTGGTACAATTCCAACTGGTTTACATGATAGGAAAGACCAGGGGCGGGTTGCTCACTTACCTCGCTACCGGAGCCCTGCGCATGCATTGCCACGTTTGGTGCACGTGCGCCCTACACGCACGTGCCCCCTCACGTGATTTTGCTTCTGCGCATGCGTGGAAGCAAAATCTCATCAAAATCTTGTGAGAGGACGCACGCACGTGCGATTTTGGTGAGATTTTGCTTCTGCGCATGCGCAGAAGCAAAATCTCACCAAAATCGCGCGCACACGTGCGTTCCCTCGCAAGATTTCGGTGAGATCTTGCTTCCGTGCATGCGCAGAAGCAAAATCGCCCAAAAATACAGCACCGGAGCGAGCGCGTGCAAACAGCGCCATCTGTTGGCCGCTACCGGTACTGTAGAGTGGGCCGCACCGGTAGCAACCCATCTCTGGGAAAGACACTGAGCATCTCTCAAAACCCAAACAGATTTCTGTATTTAAACTGTATTACAAAATGGGAATGTTGGATTAATATCCAAAGGAATTCTTGGATTTGAGGTATGTCCCAAAGGTGCTTTTTCAAAAAGCAACTGGACTTTCTTTGTTTTTCCTTGAAGACATTTCATTTCTCATCCAAGAAGCTTCTTCAGCTGAAGAAGAAGAAGAAAGTTTGAAGCTTCTTGAATGAGAAGCAAAACGTCCTCAAGAAAAAACAAAGTCCAGTTGCCTTTTGAAAAAGCACGTTTGGGACAATCATGATCTGGATGATTGAAAATCTCCATAGAATATGTTTGAAGTATGTACACTTTTTTACTTGCAGACAAAAACAAGGTAATTTTTGATGTATTGAGCAACTTTCCCCACCTATTTAATGTGTGTTCTTCTTGTCATATCTTCTCTATACACCATCATGAAAAAGTACCCAGAAATCATTCGTACTGGATTCAATGGAGTTTGCTGCCCAGGGCTCTGCAGCTGGAATCTTTGCAAATCAAGTTGTCTTCTCGCTGGACTCCATAGTATAACACATGCTTCATTCTCTAAATTCATATAAAACTATTGGAAAGAAAGATATGATGGTTTCATTGCAGCCCCATAAATCTCTCTTGATTTCAATTCCGAGTCTCTGAACTCCAACAAAATTCTCATGAGAAAACAAGCATCTATCTATAAAAACTCCTGAACTCCCTGTGGGATCTGGCTGGTTTAGAAGAGTTCAAAGGTTGAAAGCTATGACTTGCTTGCTAAGATTTTCTCAGTAAATACACAATGGTAACACAGCAATAAGAAGTACTGCACTCAGTGTAAGGAATGCCCATCCTTCTTTATATGATTTTAGAGCCATCAGGTTTTAAAAAAAGAAAAAGAAATTAAGACAATCTTAACTGTTTGGGTTTGAATGAACTATCATAACTCTTTCTCCTTTTAATAGAGTGCATTCAAATCATTAACGCTGTGCTTCCTGTTTTGAAAAAGTTTAATATTGCATTTAGATGATGAGAATAAGGATCAGACACATGTGGTGACTGCCATTCTATCATCAAATCTAGAAGAAAGTTTTGTTGGCCATTATTAAGTACTTTCCTTTTTCTAGAAAATTCACAACCAATCCCAACACTGCATAGAACATGTTAATAATGATTCTGTAATCCTTTATTTCTGTAATCTGAAATAAATGTTGGTGCTAATGCATTTTTGGATTCTTAAAAAAAGAGAATGCCATCATCTCAAAGTCATTTGATTAAGGGTAAGCTAGATTTAATTGTTTTGGTGACCATATTGTTGTCATATATGTTCCAAAATACAGGGTCATTCACAAAGAATGAACCGATTTCATGACCGCATTGCTTCAGTTCTCAAGCATCGTCATGTAATGAGTCAGTGACCATTTGAAAGAGGAGTTATCTAAGTTTTGAATGGCTGCCACAGGGGCAATGTAGTTGCGTCATTCTTCCGGCATCGTTCAGTTTTTTGTTTACCCTCGGAATGGCGAGTCCTCAGGAAAAGGCGTTCTGCGTTAGGGGTCCCAAGACCTTGCTCTTTGTGCTTGCCCTGCAAGATCTCCAGACCTAACCGTGTGTGGTTTTTTTTCTTATGGGGATAAGGAAAAGATCGCGTTTATGTTCCACCGCTACCCACTAACCTCCATGACCTTAGACATGGAATAACAACAGCGATCAACTCAGTGGATTGTGATACGCTGATACGCACCTGGGAGGAATTCTCTTATCGCATTGATGTTGCCCGTGCTGCAGGTGGTGGCCACATTGAACACTTGTAAGACAGGAAATAAAAGTTCATTGTGAGTAGAATACTTGTGACTTGGCTGAAGTTTTGTATTACTTTTCCTTAATAAAATATTGTGTCATGAAATTGGTTCATTCTTTTTGAATAACCATGTACAATTTGAAAATGAGACCCCTTTCCTATTGCATTTCTATAGGCGCCTTTTAAACACTGATTGTCACACAGTGATTTTATTGCCTGTTATATGTATATGCAGGGAGATGCATCCCTATTCATTATAATGGTTTATTCCTGAGCACGTGATTGATATGTTCTTGTATGCATGCGTACATTCCATTCTTTCCTTCTGTTCCTGGCTTCCATTGAAGCAAGACCTACTTTTGTATCAGACATGTAGATAATGAGGATTTATTGTTTTTGTACCGAAATAAACATTTTTACTTAGAACTTAAACTACGGTTTCTTTTCTAATGTCTGATGTCCGGAAAAAGATCCAGCATCTCGTTTGTGAGATTAATTATTGCCTCTGTCACTGATAGAAGTTGCTACAGTAAACTACCCTCCCAATTTGATGCATGGAGTTGATTCTAGATGAGAGTGGTGGGGAAACCTCTTTTGGGCTCTTGCTTTGAAATGGAAACCAAAAAGTGTCTCAAAAAGATGGACCTTCCATGACTAGACTTCCACTAGCATTTTTTCAGCCATCTGGTGGTCTTCCAGATTTTTTTTTAATCCAAGATGATAGTCCTAAGAAAGAAAACAGTCAGCAGTGTTTTTCTGGAATATTATTATGCTTAATCTGAAAAACGTGATGCTCAGAGTAGACAGGTGAATGGTTACCAGGCCGGCCTCAATTTTAGAGATCCCCAAAGTAGGGTGGTTAAACAAAAGGTGGGGAGGGGGGAAACAGAATTAGATCTTGACTGAGTTTAGGCTGGCAAGCAAAGCAGCTTCTTCTCCTGAGACAGATGCCAACATCAAGTAAAAAGAAAAATTAGTATTGAAAAATGTGTAACATTTGAGACAAGTATTATTGTCACGATGTGAATAATTGCCAGTTGTGCATCTCTACTATTTCTAGGTTTACTGTATTTCCTAATCAAGCAGACATGTGATATGTTTTACTACGCATGCGTGCATTCCAGGAGTTTTGTCTCCTCCTACCTTTCTTCTCCTTCTAAGCCTCGCCCAAGGCAGACGTGAATTCTTAGCTGAGAAAATGTAGCTTATTAAAGGTTTATATTTTTTGTTACTTTTGTACTGAAATAAATATTTTGTTAATTAGAATTGAATCTCGGTTTTATTTTCTAAGTGAGAATGACTTCAGGGAAGCAAGATCCTATATCACCTCTTGATAGGAAAATTCCTATCCGACAATTATATACAAGTGCAAGCGCACACACACATATATAATATGCACACAGATATATATTGCATATTTTTTACTAAGTGCAATCATGTTGGGATATATACCATATACATTACACATGCATGTAAGTGTGCATGGGACACATGGGTGTATTCTAAGAAATTACTACAGAGAGTGAAAGCCCATTTTACTAAAGACTGGAGTGAAGAATGTAGAACTGGGACTCATTCTGTAGTTGTTCTTGTCAGAAATAACCATTTCAAATAAATATAACCTCAAATTTGAGTTTATAATGGAACACTGACTATTAGCTTTGGCACTGAAAATACCATTCTAATTCTGATTCTTTTTTTAAGTGTAGATTCTGAAGCTGAGAATACAGCTAAAGCATAAAAAGGTTCCATGGGACAGAAGTAGCTCTGTGGTAAAGCCGATTGGCTCAGATTGCAGTGTTTGCTTTTTCTTTTCTTTTGCCCAGTAGAACAAATGGATGCCCTGTAGAACCTCTGGCTTTGCTTTTGTTTTTCTCCCTCCAAGCACAGGTCCCATCATCACCCTCCACAGAGAAAATCTAAGGAACCTCACTCTGCCAATTCAAATGCAAATATTATCCATTCCTGGAGCATGGGTAGGCATAGAACCAGCTCTGGTAGGCCTGCTGCAGAACTAAAACCAAAAAGATGTGGCGTCAAATGCATTCATTAACAATAACCTTTGTGAAAAAATTCGGAAACCAATACTTTAATAGCAATAGCACTTAGACTTATATACCGCTTCACAGTGCTTTACAGCCCTCTCTAAGGGGTTTACAGAGTTCAGCATATTCCCCCCCAACAATCTGGGTCCTCATTTTACCGACCTCAGAAGGATGGAAGGCTGAGTCAACGTTGAGCCAGTCAGAATTGAACTGCTAGCAGTCGGCAGAATTAGCCTGCAATACTGCATTCTAACGACTGCGCCACCACGGCTAATGGAGAGGTGATAGTTGATTAAACCTGATTTTAAAAAATAATAGGATAGTATGCCACAGATCCACTTCTCCTAAGAATGTTTCTGAACTCCCATTTAACAAGCAGCTTATCTCAAATTCATCCAAAATAAGTGTATTATCTCATAGCAAGGGCAAGGTGAAAGGGATTAACTTGCATTACAGCAGAAATGAATATCTTTTTAGCTCAAAACAGATGCTGATTGGAGGGGTGATGAGAAACGATGAGAGAGAATTGGTTTTTTAAAAAGCAATTTTCAACGGGTCCATTGGTTTCCAATGCTGGAGAATTTCAGTATTTGGGCAGCTGTGCTGTGAAGGTTTGCAGCCATTAAAATTTTATTTTATTTATTTAGTACATTTATATAGCCGACCCTCTTTAAGACAACTCTGGGTGGCTCTCAGTAAAAATAAATGAGAAAATAGGTTAAAAGGGCTAGACATATGTAGTGCTTGGAACAGGAAAGTATGGTATTGTAAATATCACATTAAGTGTTGAGTTTGATGAAGGATGAATATATTATAATTGTTTCTTAAATGATAAACCCCAAATATTCTGTATTCTGTTTGGTTTAAGGTCTGATTGCTTGGGGTCTTTTTTTAATTGATATCTTTTTTCATTTTCTGTCATAATCGTTATTCCAGAGCAACAATATCCAAATAACCTAGAAGATTACATATAGTAATGTACATAATTTAATCATAAATTACAAACCATGAATACACAATCTTATCATAATTTTAAGCCAAGAGAAATAAAATTGTAATTTATTTATTTTTTAAAAAATCAACTTCTAGGGACATGTTCAAACCAAAGGAATTATCACGCACCAAAACCAAAAATAGAGAACGTTCTCAGAAAATATTTATTCAACAGAGTGCTAATGGCTTCAGCTGGGTTGCTAAAAAACAGCAGTTAAGGTGGGTTGTTAACTGCTGTTAAGGTGTTTTCTGCCAAAAACATGCTTAGCTTCTATTCCTGGCCCCAAATCATAGTGTGGGAAGTCCCGCCCCTTCCTAGAAGAAGGAAATGTTTTGGGAAATATTAAAAAGGGAGAATATTATATTTCCCTAAAGGAGAAACGGAGAAACAAGCTCTTAAAGGGAGGAAGCAGCCCTCACCTTTTCTTAATAGCCCACAGCAGATGTCAGCACTTAAGAGATAAAGAGCTCATTGAAAGAAGATGGCTCTATTCATAAGCAAAGCAAATACTGCAGGCAGAAATCCATTCAAGACAGGATATTTCGAAACTGCTTGCAGCAAAGTTTGACAGCTAATAAAAGCAGGGTGATGGGATTAGAAGCAGCCCCTCACCCAAGATCCAACACAGGACGAAAGCCATTAAGCCAGAGGTTGGCCAGATTAGCTCAGACAAACACCTAGGATTTGCATTTCCTCTTTTGCCTACAGAGCCAGTTATTACACCCCTACATAACCCCTGCATGACCCCATAGGGATCTGACAACAACCAATAGAATATTAAAGCACATGTTCTTGCACAGGAACAGGAAGCTCAAATGCAAAGCCCAAAGAAAGTATAAAAGCCCTCCACTTTCAACTCTTTTGTCAGCTGCATCAGAACCATAAACGTTGGTGGTTCTGCTTCATCATTAAACCATCTTTCCAATCAGCCTCCATGTTTCCAGTGTCTTTCTCCCAGCTTGGAACTGAACCAGATGGATATTTCTTGCAACAATTGCATCCTCGGGAGAACCAAGATATAGCAGAGCTATCTCAGTGTTGATAAAGAGTTTAATACCTTTTACCTTAAACTGTCTACCGTGGACCTTAAATGTTTCTTAGATCCCTAAGGGGGCGTGCATAAGCGCACCAACGTGCCTACCGTCCCTGTCCTACTGTACTCATTTGTATGTACTCATTTTATGTGTTTATGGCTATGTTTTGCTTCTTTATATCCATTTATTTGTGCCATTTTTTTCATGTGTCCTGTTTCCTTGCACTTGTTGACAAACAAACAAACAAATAAATTTGGAAGCCTAAGGTCTGTTCCTGAATTTGATCATAAAAGGCCTTTGTACCATGAGTGAATTGATATTTCCAGAATGCTCCACTATCATAAAATCCAAGTAAATGCTGTTCATCTCCAGCAGTCCAATACTAATCTCTCTCTCTCACACACACCAATTTTCTTTCTTTCTATGCCACACACAGAAATTCTTCAGAGTGCCACTTGTGGAATCAAAGAGCTCAACATTTTTCACTTTCTTTTCTTCCTGCGGGGAGCGGGCCAGGTCTTTTGACCTCGCCCAGGTTCTGAGATCCTGTAGGATTGATTCCTGTTGACATCATTTCCAATGTTTCAGGAATCCTCCATGGTTCATTTCCATCCTCCACAGAATCCTCCACACAATCCACTCTTTCTTCTCCCCTGCTCTTTGAGAACAGCCATAAAAAGACCCTACTAGATTTTAAAATACCAGGCGTAGTTTCAAAGACTGTGTTTGCTAGCAATTCTTCTCCAGGGATGTTCAAAATATTGCGTGTACAAATCATTCCCTGCACTTTTGGGCGTCCTGCATTCAAACCAATGCATTCAGTCCAGGCAGCCTTGAATTCAAGTGCAACAGATCACACTTGAAAACACAAAATGGGAAGTTAAAAAAGTAATTTTGATGGGGGGGGGGGAGAGGCAACAAAAAGCTATTTCCATAGGCACCCAAGAGACACCAACAACCTCTGAGGAGGTTTCAGTTTTGAGACGGGGGATCCTTTCCCTTTTATAGGAGGGGCTGGGCAACAATGGCCCTTTTACGACCTGCGGACTTCAACTCCTTCCTGGCTCAGGAA